>CM036545.1:29485916-29575916 GCA_020745685.1 Tautogolabrus adspersus
TGGGATGACAGATAACAAGACCCCGGCAATCAAACCCGGACAGGATCGAACACGCGACCATCCGTCAGAGCTGACAGCTGACTGCAGGCGGAGGACAGATGATCCCTGCTAGGAGACAAGGACACAGGAAATGGCACAGGAGATAGGACGGAGGGAGATAAGGCTGTATAGGGGAACATTTACATGTTAGATACACAAATAAAACAAAAAACATCAGGGATGCAAACTACTTCAACCTCACAAATCATCCGATACTGACGGTGGCCCAAAACATTCAAATGTCAAGAAACCTATAAATCCTGATTATTTTTTTGTTAAAGCAAAGGACGCTATCTGCCTTTGACTTCTCTTGTTTGAGGTACTCACAGCGCTTACATCTGTAGCTGAATAATGGCTTACAGCATGGCGTCAGCGAGGGAAGGTTTTGCGATGGATGATGCACCGCCAGTGTTTCCCACACAGACGGTACCTGGGCGGCCAGATTTGCTGACGATTGAGCATTTTTATTTCTAATCCATATAAGACTGCTGTCCGCCATCGATAAACTAGTGGAGGCTCTGTGTCTTGCTATCTTCTTGGTGTAAGTGTAGAGTCTCCACACCTGCTTGCAGATAATAATAGCATAAAATAATAACTTGTAAGGACTTGAATTTCCTCGTCAATAAAACTCACCGGGGGCTTCCTCTTTAATTGCACAGATTTACTGATTCATGTGTGTGCCATATGTTCCCTCCAGAGGTCATGCACATGTGCATGTTGCATGCAACTGTGTGTGTGTGTGTGTGTGTGTGTAAATCAGGCAATTATGAGCCGATCATGTTTCCCAGCAGGGTGTGCTGATTAAAGCTGCGGACTGAAAAAAATATTCTCTCCGACATCCAGTCAATAGAACTTCCTGGATACCTGATCTGATCAGGAAGCAGCCCGCTGTGGGTTTAAAGATCTCGCAGGCCGTCCTGATGTCTGAGAGCCGAACCTCTGTGGTCGCTTCTCATTTTAAGGGTTGAGGGCTTCATTTAACATCAAGGCTCATTTTCAATAGAGAGATGTTTTCCTGTTGGTTTGCATATATCCTGTATGCTCATGACCTTTGAACCCTTTTGACATCTTTATTATTTTTTCTGTCGATTACTATGGTTATATTTTTGATCTCTTACATCATCATAATTTAGGTATAATAAGACGGATAGAAAGCGGTCAAGGACATCAGTTTTCTTGCATCCATACATCCTATTTTACTCAGTATTTTCATGATATCAAATACATTTGGGTTGTTTTCTCCAGACCTGGACTTATTTATCTTGTTGTCCAATAAATGGGCCCGCCCCAGGCGTCATTTAATTTGGATTAGCAGGGTTAGCTGGCACTAGCCTCCTGGCTAACGTTTTCCTCCGGGGCCTTGCTTAAATCAGCTTTTGGAGCTGACTAGATAAAAGTTTGTAGCAGGCCCTGGCATGGTTATACACAGTCAGACAATACTGGCCTTAAAGTTCGCCACATCTCAAGATTTACATAAAAATACAAATAAGCAAAAACGTCCATGGGCTCCCCCACGGCCTTGGTTGGTTGTCTTTGGATAACAACACTGGTATTCCATTACCTCTGATGTCTTTCAACAAATCAAAAAAGTGGTGAAATGATAAGATTTGTTGGATTCCAACTGATCCTATGACTTGCATCCTGGTGCACAGAAGTATAACGTTATTAAATCAAGTGTTTCTCCTGGAAAAATGGCCACCCTTTGAATGTGGAGAATTAAAACAAATAAGAAACAAGAAATCAAGCGCTCACACATGAGGCTGGAACAATACAAACACCAATAAATCAGAAATTCTTTGTCTGAAAGGGCACGCTAGTATCAGTGCTGCACACATGCATGGCAGCAAAAGCTGAATGAAAGACACAGATTACACACAGACACACACAGCGGTGCATTCAGGGATACACGTCAGGAGATTAGTTGTTGCCCAGAGTCCTCCCACATATAAAACGTCTCCTTACATCAGTGTGAGTGAACGCACAGCTCATCACTGTAATCTCTGTAACCTGGACTCCCACATCCCAGCGTCTCTGCAGTGTGTCTGATAATGGAACCTTTCTGTGTGCATGTGGGCGTGTGTTCTTCATGCATGTGATTTGTGTGTGTGTGTGTGTGTGTGTGTCTGTGTGTGTGTGTGTGTGAGTCACTTTGATGCAGGCATGTTGAAGCTGCAGACAAAGACGGATAGGAAGTTGAGGAGCAGGACAGAGGATGGAAAGTGTTCAGACGTGTCAGTGACTGTAAGAGGCTGTACCTGAGAGAAAGCAACACTTGAACTTTGAAATCTACACTTGCACTTTTTTGTTGCTGAGAGTTTTTAAATGCTGAAGATCAATATCAAGCTTATGTACAATAAAGATGAAGCTGGAGTCTTTTGGTTACTACAACATCTTAAAAAAAATCAAGGTACATCATGGAGAAAATGAAAATCATCAAAATATTCATTTTGGTCGTGGAAACATGGGCTTCATGGCTGGCAAAGACCAAATAAAACCAAGAGCGCTACCACAGGACAATGACATGGCAAACGTGTGAAGATGTATTCATTTAGATCCATTATCGACCCTCATCGTCTGACGCCCAGCGACCACCATCGGTCTGTGTCGCCCCAACAACCACCCCGTTCTCATTCATGCTCCGACCTCCGGAATACAAAGGAGAAATCCTTCCTGCACAGAATCCCATATGCTCTTTTGTGAAGGGTCTGGAGATAACACTTGTTGTGATTTGGCGCAACACAAAGAACGATTGATTGATGATCCATGAATAGAAATGTCACACAACCCTTGTAGGAAGCATACACACAAAAAACAAACAAATGTAAGAGCAGAAATGTTATAAAAAAGACCCTAATGTTTGCCTTGCTGATAATAATCCTGCAGAAAGATAATAATCTAGGATTATTGAAACCTATAGCATTTGGTAAGCAGTGACACAGCTGAAGCATGAAGTACATTTCACTGAAGACATGACTATAGAGGAAGTAGATCTTTGGTTCAGTCTGTCTATCTGCAGGTAATTACTTATAATGCTCATATGTAGCTCGTTTAAGATACACTATCATTATAATTAAATAGCCTTGACATCTAAAAAAAACCTCCACAAACCTCATAGTTCTCATTAGCGTTTTGCCGACTCCCCCTCATAAAACCTTAAATGGTCACGCTGTTGGTCATAAAACGCTGGAGCAGTCGGGTGTGTGCTCGTGCAGCATCGTGCACTTCAGATCATCAGCAGCTCATTAAATGGTTTGTGTTTTCAATGAGGGAACAGTGAAGCTTTAAATGTGAAGCTGCAGAGAAGAGGACACAGATTGGAAACAGAAGCGAGGGCTGCAGGGAGAGGGGAAACAAAGTGAGCAGAGAAACACTCCTCTGGGAAAAATGTTTGTGTCTCTGTCTTCTCTTTAAAAAAACTTTTATCGCCTTTGTCTTTTTAAGGGTTCAGCATTTCTGGAAGTAGAGATACATCGCAGATTATAAAGGATGCTGCGATTCAAAGTGCGATAATAACAGAAAACTGCAGCTTTTTGCTTTGTGTCGCTGCGGCTAAAACATCCATCAGGGAGGGTTATTATTGCTGAACTTTAGCAGAAGAATGAAACGCCATCCACAGCATGGTTCTCTCTCTTTCTCTCTAGTGTATAACCTGAACCCGGCACCACCACGTACATTTCCTTTGTTGTCAGCCGTCCATGCCAGCTGAGTCGCAGCAGGACTTACTCTACCCGTTCACTCTTCAAACCGTGTTTACTGCATGTCGGTCGACTCCTCTGTAATTACTTCTGACACGTGACAGCTGCTTGTGTTGCATCAGAAAGGCATTTTTGTTGAACTCACTCCTGAGATTGAAATGATTTGTATTTTTTCTGAATAGAACAATAAGCACAGAGAGTTATGCTGGCAGGTTTCTTTTTTCCTTTTGGTCCATTTCAGGGTTTCAATCATTGTACTACAATGTTTTTTTCCTCCTGCAGAGATTCAGCCAATCACAAACTCTGAGTGTTGTTTCCTTTTTATGAACACATTGTCATAATCTCGCAGAATTTAACTTTATGAACAGAGTCAAAAAATGAGCCTCTAGTGTTCCTCAAAGTTTTTACCTGGAACTAAAAGATCTGCAGAGATCTCCATCTCTTCTGAACGGACACAGACACAGAACATTAGGCAAGGCAAGGCAAGGCAAGTTTATTTGTATAGCGCTTTTCATACACAAGGCAGACTCAAAGTCTGCATAAAGTGTATAACGTCAACAAAAATTATTTTCAGCACCTCAGGGTGTCTCTCTGTGGCTCAAGGCCTTCTTTTTTTTCGTGGCCATCAGGTGACACGACCAAAACAGAGACATCAGCTGATGTCACAACCTCTGTTAGCTACCTCGACATTTTTATGTTCATAACTGCAGCTACTGTTCATACAGGAATTAAATCTCAACATAACTAAATCTGACATCACAATATGTGTCCAGACGATGATCATCCACGGGCTTGAAACTTGTATAAAAGCAACGTTACATGGAAGTGGTCACATGGAAACCTATAGCGCCCAACTCACAGGAAACAGAAACATTGTAGAGTTACACACGCAAACACATTTTATACATCTGACAGTCGTTTGTGACATTACGGTATACATTTTATCCTAAAAGTACGATAAAGACCTTTGTAAACGAAATCAAGACTTTGTTAACAAATGTAATACCTTTTAAGGCCTTCATTTTAGAATTTGAAATTCAATGTTTTTTAAGACTTTTAAACGTACAGTATATAAAATCCGCCGCTAGGGGGCTCTCAATCAAAACAATAACAAAAGATGACGTCGAGTCCCGCGGTGTATTATGGGGAAAAACGAACGCACTCCGTGTTGAATCAATACGAACGGGCGAAACCGACCTGAGAAAGACAGTGGGCCTCATTTATCAATCTTGCGTGAAAACAGGTGCAGATCTGAGCGCAGATTTGGTCTTACGACAGGACACACGTGCGATTTATGAAACGTTCGTATCTGACCAATCTGAGCGTACGAATGAGCGGGCCTTGATAAATGCGGCGGCTGAATTCGATCGTCATTAACATGTTACGCCCATAAATATTCCTGGTTCGGAGGCCTCGCCCACTGAGGTCAAACATGGAGAGACGAAACACGATTAAGAAAAGAAACTTTTCTGACACGGAGATCGACATCCTGACATCGGAGGTGGAAAGAAACAAAACAGTGCTTTTTGGCAGTCTGAAGAGTGGCATAAAAGGGGCTCATAAAAACGCTGTCTGGAAAAAGATAACGGAGGCAGTCAACAGCGTTGCCGTACAGGAACGGACTCCAGCTGAGGTTTGAATATAATTCTCAATAACTTAACCCATGCCTAACGACTTAAATGAATCTTTTCATCCGCAGCCTAAAAGCTTATGTCTGCTAATTGATCAAAACAATTCTTTACATTTAGGTCAAGAAAAAATGGTCGGATTTGAAGCTGGCCACCAAGAAACGTGTTGCTGCGTTTAAACGCAGCATCAGGAAGACTGGAGGAGGCCAACCAGACTCCAGCCTGATCCTGACGGGGACGGAGGAAAGAATTGCCTCCTTAATTGGGTCCGAGTCGATCTGTGGCATAAGTGGTGGAGGTGACACAGACGCACTGGCATCAGACCCAGAGCAGAATGGTAACTAACAACCCCCTTTTGCTTGCATTAAAAAATCAAACTGACTGTACACCATTTCTTACAAATAATAAGGCTTACACATGTTACATGGGTGACATTTTTATTGTATTAAATATTTCAGAGCCAGGCACCAGCATGATGTCAGCCAGATCTGCTCCCCAGGGCGGTCCCACTATTACTGCCGAGAGTGAGCGCGTGCCCTCGGCCCCCCGTGCTGCGCCCAGACCGAACCTGATCACGGCAAAGGTCCTGGAGAGACAAGGGGAGATATGCAGGTTATTGGCCTCAGTCGTCGGCGCACTTGACGCAATTAATGAGACACTAAAAGAAATAAATGAAACTCTAAAAAAGCCATAATAAAATGTTTAAATGACTAAATGTTGTCTGTGTTTAGTATGCCTTTAGCCAATTCCACCAACAATACTTCACATTACTGATTAATACTGCAGAGCATTTGCAAGAGTTTAAGGTATACTTTACGTTTTAAAAGCGACAAATGAGGTCCTGTCTCCTCCGTACAGCCCCCTGTGGAGGCTGTGCTGGCCACGGCTCCATGGGCATGGGCTCATCCGGCTGCGCCGCTCATTCACCAGTGCAATGTTGTGCAAAACTGAACAGGCCAAAATGATATCGCACACTTTGTCTGGGGTATACAGTAGCATTCCCCCTGCAGGTCCGAGACAGAGCCACCTGCCCTTCAGCAACCCGAAGCAGCGCTCGACTGTGACCCGTGTGCGTGTGTGCGCACTGTTGAACCTGCGTTCCTGCACTGTAGCGGGGTTATAAGGTATTCCATTAGAGGATAACCCTTGTCACCTAGAAGAACCATACCAAAATGTGAATCATCTGATACCTTGTTTAGTGTAATGCAATTTATCGAGGGTAGCCACTTACCGAGGAGATGACTTTGGCTCTGCAGTGCGCCCTCCTGCAGCCGCGCGCCAACAGAGCTGTTTTGAAAAATAAAAGAATCGTGTGTCCCCCCTGGCCACCTGGCCACCACGTTTAAAAGTGATAGCTTGGCATCACAAATCACCTGGACATTTATGGAGTGGTAGTTTTTGCGATTGATGAATGCGTAATCATTCATGGATGGTGCCTTCAGGCGCACAGGAGTACAATCAATCGCTCCAACCACATTTGGAAACCCAGCAATCTCATAAAATTGCCTTTTAATCACAGCTTGCTGGGCATCATTGTATGGGAACCGAATGTATTTTCGGGAGAGAGATTTTATTGCAGCCAACACTGCTGGCATCGTCCTGCTGATCGTTGGCTGGGAGACCCCAGCCCTGTCCCCGACCTCTCGCTGAAAGGTCCCGGTGGCCAAAAACCCCAGCGTGGCGAGCACCTGAACTGGTACAGGTAAGGCATTTGACCGCCTGGTTTCTCTCTTTAATCCAGCAGCTACATTATTGCATAAATCAATAAGCACATGCCTTGGGAGCCGAAAGCGACTGATCAACCAGGCATCACTCTCCATGAGGAGATCCCTGCGGTCCCTGAAGACGCGCTCACGTCTGACACGCACGTATTGCTCCTCCAAAATAAGCAAGTCTGCCATCATCAAGACTTGATAACTGTCAAAGCATCTGTTTAAATAGGGGAATGAATAAACATCTGACCAACCACAGTGGAACGATGATTATCTCAACAGGTGCTTTCAATTTTTGTTCCAGTTCTGTCACACCCATCGGACAAAAACAAAAACAATTACACCTTTTTGCCTTTAGTTAATTTGCAAACACACATTTCTGCTTGTATTTATGATTCTTTCACATTTTAATGTGTAATAATTCGTTGTCATCTTAGGCTATTTATCCTATTGTTTAATTTTTTGAAAGTGGTATCAGTAAAAACATGGGCTTTAAAAGAAATGTTTTCGTTTTAATAATCCGTTTTGATCTGTTCTAAATATGTGACTGCTTATGCTTAATGACAGCTGAGGTTTGTTCATTATTTTCCGCCAGATTTTGCTGTGCTGCACCGCAAATCCACAGACTCGAATTTGCGTACACGAGCTCAGACCTGACGTGAGATCTGATCGCAGCTTCCGCTTACGTCCAAATTGATAAATGCCGAAGTTTGCGTGGAAATGGTCGTACGCACGGTTTTCGGTCGTACGTTCGTTTGATAAATGAGGCCCAATATGTGTACTGACGATGTATCCAAGTATAATATACATGATGTTTTATATCACAGCAGCACATACAGCAACAGAACGGCAGCTTTCAGTAGCAGCTAGCGCTAGCTAACGTCTTTGACGTAACATCCGGTGTTTCCTTGACAACGATCAACATTTCGTGTCTGTCATGGCGGCTCATCATGGCGGCCGCCTGCAAGACACGTACCGTTACAACTATAAAATTACGGATTTCTCTGGCTTTGATAACTTTTGGAAATATTTGAGGTGATGTAAGTACTCAACTAAAAAATATATATAACATGGGTTTAGTCCATTTTTAATTTAAGTTTGATATTTTAATGTAAACATTAGCATGCAATTCTACATACTGTACCTTTAAGACCCCGCGGGTACCCTGCATTATCTTTACCGCTTTTTCCCATTTGGGGTCGTGGGGAGCTGGAGCCTATCCCAGCTGCCATTGGGCAAGAGGCGGGGTTACACCCTGGACTGTTCGCCAGCCAATCAGAGGGTGTGTTGATGATACTGATAAAGAAAAAGTTAGAACTTAGAACAAACTTAGTTTAATAGATTTTAGAATATGTTTAATGCAGTTTCAACAATAAACCATTTTAAAAAACAGGCTGGTTTATGTAAATCACATGCTAATCTTCACATCACCTCCTTCCCTCCTACAAGGGTTTAAATCCCCGGCTTTTAGCTCCTATATACCCTCCTCACCATCCACTGTTGCTCAGTATGGAGTCAGACTGAAGCTAATCTTTTTTCATGTAGCTCAGAGCCATGCTATAGCTATGCTAATCTCTTAGCTTGAAGCATTAGCCCATGCTAAAGGCTAATCCCTTTGTGTGTAGCGTCAGGCTACACCAATGCTAATCTGCTGTTGTGTAGCCGTGCTAATGCTAATCCAGCTGTCAGTCAGAGGAGTGCTGACCAGCAGGGAGACGAGGAGTCACAGTGAGACACACGTCTTCACCTGTGAGCCTGTTTCTCTCACCTCATCCCTTTGTTTGTCTCAGATACATTTCTATCTGAGACTACATTCATGCTAATCTTTTTCCTAATCCACCCTCTTTCTAAGAACGTCACACATGAATGTAGACGCTTCACCTCACATAAACTCGGCTTCACAGCTGCTTTAAATCTCTGCTCTTTTAATGATATGAAAAGGGTTGGTGCAAATGTTGTACTCTGTTGCATGTGGCGAGGACTTCCTATTTTCAATTATCTTGTCTTTATAGAAAAACACCAGGTATAGTTCTGACATCTTAATGCTGTGCACTCTTTTCATTGCATAGTTTAACAGTAAACCAACACAAGCCCTATCCAGACTGCCGTTTCAAGCCGCAATATTTACGCCCCTGTGAAGTTTCGCTTTCAATCTGACTGCTGTGGAGACGTAATGGACTTAGTGACCCCTCCGCTGTACCATCTTGGGAGGTTGCAACAGAGGCGTTAGAGAGGCGAATCGTTTTCAGCAGATCCAGCGAAGGAGCGCAGCGCTGTGTATGTCTGACTGTGTGTGTATGTGAAGCTCCCGCTGTGCTGTGCTCTCTTCTGCTGTTAAAACGCCAAAACACAATGTGCATTCACAGACTGGGACACCAATAATACGCTGTCGCAGAATCAATATGAAAGTACAAAGTTGACACTTGGACACTTTTTGAGTTAAAGATATATTTCTGGGCTTCTAAGCCTTTACTTTATAGGAGAGTGAATCGAGTAGGAAACCAGAGAGAGAGAGAGAGAGGAATGACTTGCAGAAAAGGAGCTACTGGTCGGAACATGTGCTGCCCTCTTGGAGGACGATAGCCTCTGTACATGGGGCACTACCTAACTACCAGGCCATCGGCACCCTTCTAGGACATTTTCTAACAACCTGTTTATTCAGTTTTCTGGCTCTTCCACTTCTTGCTGGTTTTAAACCCCCCACACTCTAAAGTGTCTGAACAAAGCAGCTTGTAATACAGCGCAGTGAAACCATCCTCGCTGTTTTGTTTTGATTAACGTTCTTTTCTGCATATTTTTCATAAAAAACGGTTGTTTTTCTGCCATCGTCCATCATGTCGGCTGTAAAAGTCATTTCGATGGTGTTATCTAATTCAGTTCCACCTTATCACGACTTTCTTTTATTTTTGTTTTTGTTTGGGCGCTGCGTTTATTACCGCTCGCCTTTTTTTATTCATCATTTATCTCCGCTGCACAAATTGTGTTTCTGCTCTGTTCCTTTGTTGTGGCTGCATTTTATCACCTTGTTTAATTACCTTACTTGCATCTTTTATGGCTACAAAGACAAAATTAACTAAGGTAAACACAAGTACATCCCTCAGGCATGGAGCCGGTGTGAGCTAATAAATTTACAGAATGGGATTTCTTCAAGAAATGGTATTAAAGAAGAAAATAACATATTTGCCAATGCATGGAGATGTAAGCATTTCTCTGGAATGGGAGCAGTCACCTACTCAACACCCACACTATTCCGACATCAAACTTAAAGAAATATATTCTACCTTCAGGCACCTTGTTGGCACGATGTTTTATATCAGCAGTCTGTTCTTCTGTGAAGAAATATTCCTATTTTTTTGTTTTGGGTGTACCCGCTTTCCCTCAGCCTTCCTCGTCAGCTTCACTTAGTAGATTCTTGCATTTCCCAGAATGCCGTAGGAGAAACCCAAGAGAGCAAACATGAACAATCAGCTGCAGGGTGCAGTGTGTGGGTGGACAGCGTGATGAGGAACTGTAAGAAAATTCAGGGGAGTTTTTTCAAGCTGAGAAAATGGAGAGTCGTGCCACTCACTCAGAAACAATCGTTTCATCTGTGGAGGCTACAGATCTCTGCAGATCATCTTCTTGGCTGACGGATCGTTCCCGGTGATAGTTGAATTTTAGAGAACATGTCAGAGGCTCCTGACTAGATTTACTTCTGCTGAAGAACTGACATCTTCAAACATTTCAGAACGTTCAATTCTTGCCTTTCCTAATGAAAAACCTCTTTCAACATTTGTAGGATTTAACATGAAATACACAACGTTCAGGGGCTTAGAAGCTTAGTCTGTAGGGACATTGGTTTGAAACTAGAAGGTCCTCGGTTCATATCCTGATACAGACCAAAGAATGGAGACTGGGACTGGTGAGGTGCCAGTTTACTACCTGAGTACTGCTGAGGTGCCCTTGAGCAAGGCACTGAGCCCCCTCACTCCAACGTCTCTCTACCAAAACAAGTCTTTAGGTCCTTATTATTATAAGTTTATTTGAAACAGGGACATTGTACAAAAAAAAAAATTAGTCTCAGAAGAGAAGAGATGCTTCGTACCAGATTTAGCTAACTAGCTAATTTCCATCCGTTGTCCCTGGGCAGGTGATGGCCTTATTGTGCATTTGGGCCTCTGTGTGTGTGTGTGTGTGTGTGTGTGTGTGTGTGTGTGTGTGTGTGTGTGTGTGTGTGTGTGTGTGTGTGTGTGTGTGTGTGTGTGTGTGTGTGTGTGTGTGTGTGTGTGTGTGTGTGTGTGTGTGTGTGTGTGTGTGTGTGTGTGTGTGAACGGATCTCAAACAAACTGTTTTCTTAGAATATGTTCCCTTGTAAGGTCGGGGTCATAAATGCCTGTGGTTTTGGGCTGAGTTCGCATTTGGGTAGCAAAATTGTCCTGTTTCTCAAAGCCAATAGTTGAAGTCCTAAGGCCTTTGTATACCAAGTCGAGTCCGCTGTTGTCGATAAAGGAGAGTTTCAACGGTTGATAAAGGAGAGTTTCACCTGTCGATAAAGGAGAGTTTCACCTGTCGATAAAGGAGAGTTTCACCTGTCGATAAAGGAGAGTTTCACCTCTCGATAAAGGAGAGTTTCACCTGTGGATAAAGGAGAGTTTCACCTCTCGATAAAGGAGAGTTTCACCTTTCAATAAAGGAGAGTTTCACCTCTCGATAAAGGAGAGTTTCACCTGTCGATAAAGGAGAGTTTCACCTGTCGATAAAGGAGAGTTTCACCTGTTGATAAAGGAGAGTTTCACCTGTTGATAAAGGAGAGTTTCACCTGTCGATAAAGGAGAGTTTGACTTGTGAATAAAGGAGTTTCACCTGTCGATAAAGGAGAGTTTGACTTGTGAATAAAGGAGTTTCACCTGTCGATAAAGGAGAGTTTGACTTGTGAATAAAGGAGTTTCACCTGTCGATAAAGGAGAGTTTCACCTGTCGATAAAGGAGAGTTTCACCTGTCGATAAAGGAGAGTTTCACCTGTCGATAAAGGACAGTTTTTCCTGTTGCTGCAGAATTATCCCGATTGCTCCCAGGTGTATTTCAGGATGTCAGGGGTCCAGTTTGATACGCTGCTAGCTTCACCGGAACCACGCTTTAAAAAGAAAAAAAACCTATATCTTAATGCTTACCCTAACCCTTGAGGTAGGGAAGCTACAGACACCCACGCATATACACGGGGAACAACGCGAAAATACGCAAAAAAAACAATAAAAAAAGAACATTTCGGAGTCAGTGTGCAAACATGATTGACGTTACAGGGGATCGTATTTCTTTTTTAACATGCGTCAATTTTGGACAAACACTTTCGGACTCAGTGTGCAATGGCCTTTGGTGTATCCTTTATCTCCTGACCCAATCAGGCAGGTGAGAGGAGTGTGAGTGGGGAAAATAAATACAATAAAACTGTCCACTGCAGCTGTTGAGAGCCTCCAATCCACAGCTTCAAACAACCATGAACCCTGGGGGACGCCACACCTGTTGAGCTACTTCAAAAGTGTTCAAATCAGATCCAACAGTGTGATTGAATCCATCTTGAACATGTAATCCACCGTACAGAGCAATGTTCAGCTCTGTTTGGAAGACAAGAGGCTGCAGCTGCTGTTACATGCAACCTGTCAATGCAATAAAACTCCTGTGTAGCTGCTGATACCTGAATTACATCCTGACTTGAATGAAAACACAAATGTTGTTTTATCAGCCTTTTATTTGCTCTGACAAATTCCATGTTGCCTTCAATTTGAGAGAAATTCCATTAAAACACGTCCATCTTAATCACCTGAGAAGATGTTTTCATCTCGTTTTGTCCGACCGACAATCAAAAACCAAAAGATTTGAATCTCAGCACCTCACTATAACACAATGCAAACCATCAAATCCTGTTACTCCATTCGTTATCCCTTTTAATCTGTGCGATGATCACATCAGTCAAATATTCATCTCAGCTCGTCAACACTCAAACCCAGTGAGTCAGAATCATTTACTGAGCACGTTAATTATGTTTTATGTCTCAGGTGGAATAAAGATGAATTGAAAACAGGTCTCAGTTACACGTCGGCGAAACGTAAACATAGATTTAAGCAGGTTTTTATAGTGATTTTATCTTAGAAATAAATCCTGCTTTTCCCTCAGAGCGAGGAAGCTTCTTGTGTCATTCCTTTGTTGGATTATGGAGATGTGCTGTATATGTGAGCCTCTGTCAAATGTTGACACTCGTTGGATGTGTATCACTGTGCTTTATGTGATGGACTGGTTGTAGACGCCTCACTCATCACTGTGACCTGTGTACTAAATCTGATTGTCCATCCTTAAAGGTGCGCAGGTATATACACTGGCTGAGTCTTCTTAGTTTCATTCCTTCGTATTTATGTTCATACCTTCAATGAACCAGGAGCCACTATGTCTTGCGTTCCTTGTGATGTTTCAAATTGTCTGTTCCTCGTGTCCGCACTGAGCTCGGGGAAAGAGCGTTTAGTTTTGCTGCTCCCTCTGCATGGAACTTTCTCCAGAATGACTTGAAACCAGCCTATTTCACTTGAAGCCTTTCGCTCAATCTGAAAAGAGCAAAAAAGGCGACACCATTGGACAGTGCCTGTGTATGAGTTGTAATCTGTGATCACAACTTCCGCACTTTATCTGTGAACCAATTTCAGGGCGTTTCATTTGGGAGGGCGAGAGAGGCTGGGGGAGGGCGAGAGAGGTGGGGGGAGAATAAATGATGGAGAGCGAGAGGGATGGGGGGGGAGGAAGGGTAGTGACAGGACGGACAGAAGACAGAGGGAAGCTTTAGGAATACTAATGAATTAATGATGCAATGTGTTGACATTTCTTTCTTTCTTTCTTTCTCCTTTCCCTCCCTGCCCCCCCTCCCTCTCCTCCCCCTCTATTTCTGCAGGTAGGAGGGTGCCCTTGTTAGCTTGTCATCCTGTTGTAACCCCGAAGGCGGAGCTGATGTGACTGGAATATAAATTCTCTATAAAAGGACTGACTCCATACCTGAGGACTTCCTGAACTCCCCAAGACGCTCAGGTAGGTCCTGTAATCGTATTCATAATGCTCTTATTCCCGATGTGGTGCGATTACGAGTAGGTGAGTGCATTGTTCAAGCTGTATCTGTTAGTTAAAGGAAAGACAGAGATGTTTGAAGGATTTTTGGCCAAAGCTTTTGAGTTGATGAGGTTTCAAATGCAGAAAAGGAGACGTGGGTGTAAAGAGGATTTTGGGATTTCAGCTCGGTCCACGTCAATCTTTCTACTTCCTGTTGTATCTTGTAGTAATCTGTTTGAGAAGCTAAGATCGTGTTGATATTTAAGAATTAAGAATGGATGGTAGAAAGGCTTTTATTATGTAATTTGTTAATATTACTTTACAGCTCTATTAAGTAATAGTTCAGCCGTCATCATCTGCTTGAGAAGATAGCTTCCTGGTACTTGTAGACTGTGAAGTGAAGATGGTGGGCTCGTTGGCTTGTCATTATGATGGATGATGGATTCTCCTGTGACTCACTCTGGAAAGTCATCATTTGGTTTGAAAATGGAGGGCGAGTCACCAGCTTCATTAACCAATCAGCTCATGGAAAAGTGTGCTGGGAGAATCAGTTATAAACTGTCAGCTGGTCGAAATGACTCCAACAAACTGAGAGACACGAAGATTTGGAGCCGAGAAATTAGTCACGATTATAAAACTGCTTTGTTCTTTATTCTAACTGTTGAAGAACTTTTTATGTAACAAATAGTTCAATGTTTTTCTAAACCAGGCTGTAAACATGTTCATGTCTGCTGTAAAAACAGGCTTTTTGAATGGCTGTGTGTGTGACTTCCTGTGCTTCTGCAGCCAGCCTCTAGTGGACACAGTTAACATGTTTACAGTCTCTTATGATCTACAGCAGATCTCACTCTTTTCTTACCTTTCCTGCACCCGGCAGAGCTGGACAATTTCAACTTGTGCCAACACTTTACAAAAGTTTCAAGGCTTTCCAAGTTTCTCACTACAGCTCTGCCCACTTTAAGCCTGATGTACAAACACATCATGACAGTGTCTGCAGCTTTTTTAAGATGTACTCGACAGAAACAGCGCTTTAGGGTTGTGAGAAGACTTGTTATCTTTAGATATTCAGAAGTCCATCATGCCTTGAAATGGACGGAGGTCAATGCAGAGCCTGGCAACTTTCTAAGAATCATTTGTGAACACGGCCCTATGTCGACTGTTCCCAAAGTAGTACAAGTTATGATGGACTTTGATGCGGTTAAATAAATCAACAGATCGTGGCTTTATCCTCTTTACACAAACACACCTGCATTTTGACCTTTGACTTACTGTGTGTACTGTTAAGTTCAGCCGTGTGAGCCCCTTTAAAGTGCTTCTGTGTGTGCATGTTTCCCTGTGGGCGTCCACCTCTGTGAACATGTTTGTGGTGTGTGTCACTATTCACCTGCACTCCTGAGGCCTTAATAGACACACACACACACCGTCATGTGTGTGTGTTCCTTCATGTAGCAGAGATGACAGACCCTCTGCTGACTCATGCACAGCTGACGGCACCGCCCTTTATTCCTGCTGTGTGTTTGTGTCTCACTGAACACAACCTAGTCAAATGTGCATAAGTGTGCAGCACATTGTGTACAATTCCTGAAGTTGTGAATTGACGTGACAGACAGTGTGCAGTTCACTTCTTGTTGTCTGTGTTTAGATATTGATTGTTGTCCTAAACTTGACCCTTACCATCTCTCCCTTTTTTTCCTTTATTACAAAACTCTAAGCAGCCCATTTTTATGAACTCGAATGTCCTGGTAAGCCTCCCAGCTGAGTCTTTTACTGGACTCATCCAGAGGGACTCACAATAGTGGCAGCAGCATAAGCTTCAATAAGCTGCAATTCCTGCATCACCCACGGTACAAGTGTCCAGGAAGAAACGCCGTAAGAGGATTGCAGGGGTCAGAGCCACAGACAAAGTTGGAAAAAATATTCCTGGGTTTGCAAAAGAAGAGATTTTGTTCTGCACAACAGCATCAAGCCGAGGCATGAAATGAGAGCTGAAAGAAGGGATTAATGGTCGGAAATAAAAAAAAGTTCTTTGCAATTTGTTTTTTTTTTAAACGGCTCTGGAGGTAGAACTGAGCAGAGAATATTCACAAAACTCATTTATGTTAGGGTGATTATTTTTGTCTTCATATGACAGGCTGTAATCCTTTACAGGCCCCTTTACAGGCTGGCACACACTTAAGACTTTAAAAATCTCAAACGATTTCGAAAACGTGACAGAGCCCACACATGACGACAAATAATGACAGATTTAAAATGTAAGGTGTATAACGAGATAACCAACTCAGCACACCACACACTAACAGACTCATTCACCAACAACCTGAGTCTCCTCTCTCAAAACGTGTAACCTTTTGTGATCATGGCGGACGTCAAGCAGGAAGAATTGATGATTGTGGTTTATGGACTCTTTTTAACTCTTCTGTTGTTGCCACAAATCAACAAGTTGGTCCTCCATGTCTTACATCCATTGAACTTTATGCCTCACGTTTGCTGTCGTCGCCCTGGCTGTGTTTGTAGTGCTTCCTGCTTTAATCATCTTTCTTCCTGATTGGCTATTACTCCGGGCAGATCGGGGAGGGTAAAATCATTCTTCACACACCTCACACCAGGAACATCTGGCGAGATCATCTTTGGAACCATCAGATAATCTGGGCTTTTGCTGACTTCGGTCAGGACGGGGGAATCAGGCCCAAAATCGTGCCGATTATCTTGTAGTGTGGACCTCGCTTTGCAGGTCTTCATTTCCATGGATGAAGAGAAGTAAAGATCAAGTCAGAAAAGATTAATTGACAGTCTTTAATCCCAAACATCGGTCAAGATTAAGTCTGAACTCTTCACCTTACAATGGACTGTCTTGTCTTAAATAAGTCTTGAGCACTAAAATCAGGACTAATAACCAGTGTTCAGATTCCTTTGAGGTTGTTTTGGTTGTAGTTAACACTGACATATTGCCCTGACTTATTTAAATCCCTTGTTGGTTGCTCTCTTTGTCCTGCTCACAGAGCCTATGCTGTGACAAGGTGATAATAAAAGTAAAATACAGTAAAGGGACACTCCAAGAGCTCACATTAAAAAAGGTTTACTAGTCTCCACCAGTGATAATCAGCGGAGGAGAGCGGTTGTATTTCCTCTGTTGCTCTGGAGCTTCAGAGAGCTGTGAGACTTAATCATGCAGAGTGGATCTAATGAAAGATGCTAACGAGTTTCTTTATGAGAAGAGTAGAATCTGTAGTTTCTGGAGGCAAAGCATGCAGCGTCTATAAATACATCTCTGGCATCCCCGACCTCTGAGGAGAAGTGTGATGCTACATCTTTGAGAGCTCTTTTAATAATGAACAAGGATTAAATCATATATTAGCTGAGGTGGATCCCAGAGGGAGTGATACTCTTGACTCGTGTCCCTCTCTGTCAGTCTATCCTCCTGTGTCACTGCTCCTCCTGCTCCTGCTTCTTCCTGCTTCTGCTCCATGAGGTGTTTAATATGCAGGAACAGAGAGGAGGACACTCAGCCTGTGTGAACTGATGATCATGATTACACATCAGGATGACGAGAGAGAGCCTCTCCTCCCTACAGATCTCTGCTCAACTCTCTGCTGTCTGTCTCTCTTTTATCCTCTCCACCCTGTGCAAACACACGTACAGATCGTCCTCCCATGTAAAATATGCAGACACACACACACACACACACACACACACACACACACACACACACACACACACACACACACACACACACACACACACACACACACACACACACACACACACAGTCACTCACTTGCTCTGAAAATTGAGTGTGCCGTTTCTTCTCAGAATAGACCAGGCCGGGTGCAGCACCCGCAGGGAGCTGGTAAACTATGTGTGTGTGTGACTGTGTCCGTGAGCGTGTGTGTGTTCTCACTGTAATCTCCATCTGATTAGTGCAGAACATCAAAGATGAAGAGGAAGTGGTCCTCTCTCGGCCAATCAGTGAGCAGTGTGTGTGAAGAAAGACGATAGCGTCCTCTCGGAGAATCAGTCATTTTTTTTATTTCAGATCCTTGGTAATTTTCTACATCATTTGGTTTGTCCATTTATCCAGCCTGTGCTCTTACTCTTCTCTTTCCTGGGATACTGATTCACTGTTAATGTAAAACTGCAGATCTCTTAGTTTTAATACTGTACTGATCACATTTCACACTGACATTCATCCTCATTGTCTCTAGTAAGCCACTAAATGGTAGCACTACTTCGGCTCACCACATAGGTGCTCATCCGCCTGGTCACCTGTTTTGTTTTACTGTTACAACCAGGAGGAATCCAAATCAAAAAGATAGAGGTAGCTCAGGTTAGATTCATTTTAATGATATGAACATATAGTCAAAAACCAGTTGGAGTGCCAGCGTCAAATGTGAAGTCAAGTCAACTTTATGCTGCAAACGATCGCCCCTGATTTTAAGCCTTGTTTTAGGCCCATCAAGGAGCAGCTGGTTTTTGGATCCTAGTGCTCTGGGTGGAGCGTGAACGTGGAACAATTCACAAACATTAAAATCAATCCTTTAGCAATCAGGGAGCCAGTGAAGGGAAAGCAGTAACTGGGTTTCAATTGTAAACATGGCGGTGACTCCAGGGAGGGATCCGGTCACCAGATGTGGAGCATCTTAAGCTACATTGACATCTTGGAACCAGTGAACCTCTGAAGTAGAGGTGTCATTGTGTTGCTGGCAACCTGTTAGCTTCCAAAGCTAACCCTGCCAAAGCCCCAGCATCATCAGGAGGTAACATAAACGACTGCACACAGCTGAGACCAAAATCAGCTCATGTTCCTGCTCATATTGTTCAATGTTGTTTTTTTTAATTTGCACCAGCAGCATGATGGGAAATAATCTTGTTTTAGACTTTTAAATGGCGTCCCTACATGATACCTTTGCAAAAATCTTGTCTGTAACTTAACGCCCTTAGGTGTCAGAGGGGCTCTCATCCAATGGAGCCCATCTTTCTTAAACCCCATTTAAGAAAAAACATTTTTCTCTAAACCAAATGCTACCAAAGATTTGAGTTGTTTTGTCCTTGAGAAACTTTCAATTGCTCACTGACTCCTTGAAGATGACTGAAGAGCTCTTGGTTGTACTTTTGTTTTTCTCTGTTTTGTGTTTTTAAAAGCACATACGGACAAAAATAGTGTCATTTATTCTGTTGGCTAAATCCCGGGAGATTCTGCTACAGTAAAACAAAAAAAGTTCAAAAGGTTTTGAGCTGAAATTACAGAACCCTGCATAAACGTCTGAACAGTGATAGCGGTTTGAAGGTGTTCTGTAAGCTCTGTTTCTGCATCCCTCGAGAACAAACTATACTCCAACTCGATCCTCAGGTAAGCGAATTCACATTTCAAGCTGAAACACAAGTGCAGCGATGGAGAGCTCATAATACAATCGGATTGTTCGTGCACCAGGAGACCTGGCGGTATTCCTCCGGGCGTCTCTCGCTCTCTAAGGAGCAAATCAGAATCCACAAACTCTAAAATTGTCTCGTACTGTGATTCAGATTCCTGCATCAGCTTACAATCAGAGTCATTTATCATGTGGACGACGAACATTTCACCTTTTTTTTCTGCAGCATCTATTTTATTATATACACAAGAAATGACCTCTGACTTTCTCTCCATATCTGACTCTCTGGCTGCATCTCTCTCTGTCTGAACTTTAACTCCTCAGACTTTACATACTACTCTCAAGCTTGTGAAGACATAAAAGCATGAATTCAGCATAATAAACCCTTCGTATTTCTGTAAAACATGTTTTAGTGCATTGTCTATTTTTGACATGAACCCCTGCAATTACACATAGCCTTGAGGTGCTCAATGTGGGGGTCAAGACCCTCTAAGAAGTCCAGAGATGATTAAAAGGTTACAAAAGGAAAGTTGATCAGCATTTTGTGTTGTTAAATTCTGCTTTTCTTAACCTTTTTATGGCAGATTTTACGATATAAAGTGTTGGCATTTAGCAGATATTTCCAATAACACTGTCTGGAGTTTTAGGATCTACACCCGCTCCTTTGATCAAGAGCCAAAGCCAAGTCTGCTTCTCTTATTAATCATCCTGGACTTAAGACAAGCGAGACATCAGGTAAAGCACACCTTAAGCAGGAAGACTACAGCCTGTGTTACAGCCCCAGACACGCCCCAGAATGAGACGCACTTCAACAAGCGAGCACACTCACTTAATGTTTCTGTTATTACCACAAATTGGAGAGCGGAGAATACGAGTTTACCTCGCTGCTGTGCCACAATTCACTTTCATTGAAAACACTCTGACATGAGGAGAAGGCAGAGCCGTTTGGTCAGTAAGCGTGAAATCACTAGCTCTGCCAGTGTCAGAGCACGATGAACATGTGTGTGTTTGAACTAGTTTAATGACGGTGTTGCAAAAATCCACAGCGTGGAAGAACGTAATACCTGTGCCGGTATTGATACCAGTTTACGGCCCCCCCCTACTCTTCCACCATCTTGTCTTCATTATCTTGTTCTTCTACCACTTTTCTCATCTCCACGTACATACAATCCTCCTGTGCCACTTATCCCTCTCTTCTCCATTCCTTTGAATCCATTTTTAAATTCATTTAGCCTCTTGTATGCACTCTATTCATCACTGACGCTCTCCTTCTTAAAACTTTAATTGGACTTCTGTCTTTTAAGTTCTTGTTAGACTGCTTCCATCGTTCTCCTTTTACTTCCAACATCTCGTTCTCCCTTCTCATTAGATAATAATATTAATATCAGTGGATTGTTTCCAACATCAAAGAGTCTGTGATGAATATTCATTATGAAACAATTACTGCTCAGAGCGATATGAGAGTCTCCTTCTCTCACACACACACTTACGTAGAGCCAGCTTCCTGAGCTTTTCATTTGTTTGCATGCAGAAGTGAGACAAAGCCATCGTTGTGAAGGACATAATCATGTCTTAAGTCATGGATAATGCCATTGTTAGAGTGGATCCAGTGCATGCTTCTTTATAACGTAATGTAAACCCTCTGAGCTCAGGGAGGATATGAAAATGTTTAGACTGTATTTCAATAGAAGTAACAAAGTGCTTCACAAGGACAGGGGTCAAAGGCTAGTTAGCTAACTAAACCAGGCGACATAGGGTTAAATTATGATGTGTTCAATGATAGGTCAGTCAAATGACTCTTAGGTAAAGGTCATAAAACGTCCTGATGATGTGTTCAAATATAACGTGAAGAAAAAGCACATGTAGGTTTTGGAAAGGAAGTTGAGTAAATTTTGATGGATAAAGAATTGAGGAAGGAAATCGGATGTTGAGTTTGTTTTTATAAGCTACAGTTTATTCTTTTCAACACACACACCTACAAATCACAAAGACTGAATGGGTCGTTGAAATCCCTCCTCCAGCCACTAGAGGCACTGCAGAGAAAGGCCTTAAACACTCACACTCCTTCAGGTCCCCTGTTGGCCGAAAATATTAAAACTTCACCAGAGTGGATTTGATATGATTTTAGGATGATTTAAAGCATATCCAAGGGAGGACTTTCAAACTGTCCCGTTTGCCGGCTAGTCCTCTGTTGGTGAGTGTGCAACGGCAAGGAAGTCCCCTGTTATATAGGTATGCAAGTGCACACACACACACACACACATTTCCTCACAAGATCCAAAAGTTGCTCTAATATTGACTCACTGAATGATTACACTTTAATGTCTCTATCTTCAGACTTTTAGGGGTGTTTGTGTGTGTGTGTGTGTGTGTGTGTGTGTGTGTGTGTGTGTGTGTGTGTGTGTGTGTGTGTGTGTGTGTGTGTGTCATCAGCCGGTGAGTCACTGTGTTCTCCTTGCTCGAGGATGGACCAGGAATAAACTAGCAGAGCAGAGGAAGCTCTCAGGTCTTTCCGTGATGTTTTCTCTCATCGCTCATCACACACCCTCCAACTCTTCCCTCTCTTCACACTCACTGAATCACAAATGCAAATACACTGCCAGAAAACACACCTGAGTCTCTGCATGCTGAGTGCGATGTGGCCGTCAGAGAAGAAAAGGCTGAATATGCATGTGGCGAGAAGCATTTTTAGCGTCTGACCCTCATTGTGCCTTTTGCAGTGGTCCCTCGAGAGGCTCCAGCAGGGATGCTGCTGGGTGGGCTCTACTTGTTTTCTTTTTGGACAGAAAATGTTTTTCTGGAGATTTTTTCTGGTAAGCAGATCCATTTCGAAGTGCAGTATGTCTTCATTTCAGAACAGGTGAACATGGACTCTGTGGACATGAGAGAGACGCTCAGTTATTGTGCTATTAAATCGACTTAGAGTGCATTTACTGCTATTTTCTGGGCATTCAAATATATAAATATCTGCTAAAGTAGTGCATCATTTGTACACTCAAACATACTGTATCTGTATGCACGCCCTGTTGGAACACGTACCAACCTTTAGCAAAGTGACTACTGTAAGGTTTCATAGGGCAGAATTTGAAGCGTGGTGTTGTTAAAAGGAGGTTGTGTGCTGTCTGAGTCTTCCTCTCAGATTTAAAATACATCCCAGCCGTACTGTATGTGAGTCAACAGTGTAAAAGTGCGGAGGTCAGAGCCGTGGCTCCTACGGATGATTCATGTTTCTCTTTCTGCCAAATGACTCACCGTTTAAAGCACCAAAGGTCAGGTTTAATCTTTGTTGTTTTTGTCCTCTCTGTCTCTCTGACTGCAGGCGGGCAGGAAAATAAAAATGAAAACTCTGTTGTGCTTTTTCCTTTTGTCTGCTTCCTTTTTCCCCTCGTTCATCTTTACAACCTCTATTCTCGCTTTCCCTCCTTTAAATATAGAAACAAGCGATGCTGCTGCTCATCGTCACCAATTAGACACCCAGGCCTTGCTCCCTCTCCCTCACACATGTACACATACATACATACACACACATGCACACACACACATTACAGTGGAATAAACACATTGAGTTTCCTGCTTAGATCACTTTCTCGCTCCTCATGTGTGTAAGTGGATTTTCTCCATCCTGAGGAAGGCAGGAGCGAGGGATTGACGTGCAAAGAGAGACAGTCATGGAGCTCAGAGAAGAAGAAGAGATTTAAAGAGAGAGAGAGAGAGAGAGAGAACAGAGAGATGATGTGTGTGTGTGTGTGTGTTGGGATACATTATTTTCCTTTTTCACGCAGATAAAATCGGAGGTGATGTGCTTTCATGTTCCCTCTGGGAGGGTTTGCACTTTCTGTGGCGCTAACCTCTGGCACACAGAAAATGTTAAAACAAGAGTTATCTTCTCCAGTCATGTATTCTTTACCTGTAACAGTATGTACATGTTTATTTTATTCCACTGCAAAACATAAGTCTCATTAGTAAAGTGACTTATTGTGGACTACACGTGTTTCTGTATTGTCTGACTCTGGGGCTTCGACTGTAAGTCGATGTGAAACCTTTATTTTCACATCGTTACTGCAGTTTTATTTCAGTAGTTTAATGTTTGAGAGCTTCAAATCCAGATGAATTTATGTTTTTTACTCTACTGTAAGGTGACCTCGAGTGACATGAAAGGTGCCCATAAACAAAATGTATTATTATTATTATGAACAATGGAAGCTCAAATCGCCATAACATTGTATAGATTTTGTAAATGTGAATCTGGAAAGTTTGGAATTATTCCCACAACATTTAGAAAGAAGTGGTAAATATTTCCACATGAGGCACAAAAGCATATCCTCATTAATGATTCAAATCTCCTGACACGCCGACAGGATCAGACCGCATTTATACGTGGAACTACAAACTGTGACAATCACTACGGATGTTGCACGAAATCATAACAAAAGTTTTCATTCTGTGCGTTTTTTTGGAAGACGAGAGAGTGACAGTACATTTGTGATCTTGGTTTGATTTCTGGATATAAGTACTTTCATGAGCTCTGTTCTTCGTCCCTGATGTACGCCGCTTTGGACAAAAGCGTCTGCTAAATGAAATGTAGATTTGTAGCTCCTCTGTCCTACACAGAGAAATGGGATGAGTGAAAACAGAGTGATAACCAGGGGTCCCTTAAGAGCCCAAAAATCGCCTGATCAACATTTAACATCAAATTTTATTAAGTAAGGGGCACATTTGTTTCAACGTTTGTACTTACATACAATATTATCTAAGGCAGAGGAGTCGCGAGCAAACAGGGAACATGATGGATAAAACAGAGTTAAATAAAAATCCCTGAACTGATTCATCTGATCAGGAAGTTAGCTCTGTGTATCTCTGTTGCACTGATTAACACACACACACAGCTCACAGTGCGTCGTTGTGAAGTCGTCATGTTCTCAGAGTTTGAACATCGACACGGACTCAGATCATTTGAGCTTGAACACTGAACATGATAACACACGTAAGACTCAAGAGAGAGAGATAAACTGAGTGCTCCGAGACCTAGACAAGACCGAGACATTTAGGGATAGAAACCGAGTCAAGACTAAGACCCAGGCAGGGTGAGAGCGAGACAAGACCATGACCATACATATCAATGAAAAATCATCAATTTGTGTGCAGCAGGCTTGTTTTAGAAAGGGCCGTTTTCCTTCTAATCACAGTGATGACGTGGAAAAATAGCAATACCAAATCAGTGGTGGTCTTGATTTAAAATCCACCCAGTCTGACACCGAGACAAGACAGAGTAAAAATGCTTCCGATTCCGAGACCTTCAAACAAGTGACCAAGACCGATTTCAAGAACTACAACACTACAGACACCTAGTACCATCTAATGGTGTATAATCTGTGTTTGTGTGTAATCTGATCTCATCAGCAGTTAACATGCAGTTTGTTTGTTTGTTTGTTTGTTTGCAGTCGGTCTGTGCAGTGTGTCTGATTCTTTACCTCTCTCCCCTGTGTGTATGTGGTCTGCCCTCCTGCTGTGTGTTTGCATGTATAATTATAGCACCTGTAAAAAGGTCAGAGAGTGGAGCTTTGTGTCTGCTATTGTGGACTCTGCCAGGAAGAACAATCGATCGCAGCTCCACAGGAAGAACAATCGCTATCTGCATCTCTTCATCCGTTCACAGCTCGCTCACTCTGTCTTAATCTGCTCTCCCATCTATCTGTATATCTCTCTCCTGCTGTCACTGTTCTGCCATCCTTCTTTGTTTTTCTCTCTATGCACAGACGTCCTCTCTCTGTGTATTGACATGCTCAAATTCAATGTCTAATGTAAAATTCAAACCCGGGAAAAAACCCTCGTAAAAATTCAGAGAAATCCACACTGGAAGCTGTCGGAGATCGGATGAAGGGAAGAAATAAAGAGGCTGTTTTCGAATATGCCTCTTATACTAGTAGTACGTACTGAGTTGGCCAAAATGCAGTATGCAGACCGGAATCGTGCAGCCGGACATACTGCAGAATAACCAGCGACTGGCGGTCATACTACAAACTCCTGTGAAACGCCTTTGATGGTAGAACTGGAGTCAGGGTGAAACACTTGATTCTACGTGTGTGCGATTAAACTTACAGGCTTTATGCAACACTTTGCTTTTTATGAATCATCTTCTCTTTTTTGAAATAATTGTGCAGTATCTTCTTGCTTGAAGCATGCACAAGTTATTAAACCATATATTTCAAACTTAAAATGTTCACCTCCTAGCCGCGATTTTTCTCACTAACCTCATTCTAATGTAATTAACTTCACACAGCAGGGGGTCAAACTTCTAGATTTGCCCTCGGTTAGTTTGTCTGGATTCTTTCAGCACTGTGATAATAATGACCATAAATAAAGCGATTATGTGAGGCTCTTAAAATAGTCCTATAAATCACCACCACAGGTGCATCATGGGATATAATCTGCATCCTCTCATCTCTGCACCCTTGTTTCCTTCTTCTTCTCAGCAGTGTGCAGAGTCGACTAATGGCTGTGAGACGACGGTTTGCGCCTGCAGCCAGCCGGATATAATCTAACCCAGCAAACTGCTTTAATGAAGCTGTCAAACATACTGTGCGTTATTGAATTATTTACAGTCCTGACCAAGAGTGTGTGCATATAGAGCTGTATATCGTCTGTGCATCAGTAACAGGAGCCATTAGCTGTAAAGTATTCATGGAGCTTAGATGCAGTTAAAGAATGAAATCCAACACTGTGCACCAGTCAACTCTATTTTTATTTACTGGAGGTTTCCCCCTCTCTATCCTCCCTACGTGCCCTGTCTCTCTTCAACTGTCCTCTCAGATAAAGTCTAAAACGGCCCAAAAAATATATATTTATTTAAAAAAATCCATCCATTTTCTTCTGCCTATCTGAGGTCGGGTCATGGTGGCAGCAAGCACAGTAAGTCTCCCCAGCAACGTTTTCCAGCTCCTCCTCGGGGATGCCGAGGCGTTCACAGGCTATACAGGATATATAATCTCTCCAGCAAACTCTGGGTCTACCCGCGGGCTCCTCCCTGTCGGGCGTGCCCGGAAAACCTCCAAAGGGAGGCGTCCTGGAGGCATCCGGCTGCCCGAACCACCTCAACTGGCTCCTTTCGCTGCTCTACTCCAAGCTCCCCCCGAATGTCTGAGCTCCTCAGCCCCTCTCTAAAGCTGAGCCCAGACTACCTCCAGAGGAAACTCAATTCAGCCGCTTGTATCCACGATCTTATTCTTTCGGACACTACCCATAACTCACGACCACAGGTGAGGGTTGAACGAAGATCGAGCGGTAAATTGAAAGCTTTGCCTTCAGGCTCAGCTCCCTCTTCACCACAACGCCTGCATATTCGTATAGCCCCAATTCATAACAAATGTTATCTGAACACTCTTTACAAAGAGCAGGTAAAAGACATTACTCATTGTTATGTTACCTACAAGGTCACAACGTTAATCCATCATGAGCACCAAGCAGCCCGATTTGATTCCTTGTTTATAAAAATGAAGCAAATGAAAATGGCTAAAGAAGAGAAATACGGAAACACTGGTATTGGAGTGGTTCATGTAATCAACGCTGCTTACGGCTCGATTCTTGACTCGGTATCGGAAAGATAAAAAATGTCATAAAGCATGACCAGACAAAACCAATTTATGAAAATCATTTTAAAAAAACGTTTTAAAAGTCAGACTTGCATTCCCACGTCACATGATCTCAAACAGTATGTCCCGATCTTTCTCTAGTTAGAGCTGCTGAAGGTTGGTAGTGACTGTTTGGCACATTTATTTATTCATCACATGTTGGCCCTATCACTGTGTTTCTGCTCTTTTGTTTGCAGTAAAGAACATAAAGCAGTCAGAAAAACACATCGTGCTGCCTATCATTGTTATCAGTCTCTATGTGTGTGTGTGGAATCGTGACGTTTGTGTGTTTGTTTCACTTTGGCTGCTGGAATCATTGACCTGCGTTTGGGATGAAGCATTGTGTCTGTGGGTGGGTGGGAGGAAAAACTAAATCTGGTTCCTGTTTTTGGGTGCAGCGTGAAAAGAGCACAATGTCCCTGAACACACCGCAGCTCGGCGAGCTTTGGCACCAGTGTTGCCAACTTGGCGACTTTCTCGCTAAATCTGGCGACTTTCCAAATCCTCTTGGCGACTTTTTTCGGCAAAAGCTACTAGCAACAAATAGCAAGTGATGGCCTATTTCTTTTTTCTTTTTTTAAAGATTTATTTTTGGGCTTTTTGGGCCTTTATTGGAGAGATAGGGCAGTTGATAGAGATGGAAATCAAGGAGAAAGTGGGGATTGACATGCGGGTAAAGAGCCACAGGTTGGATTCTAACCTGGGTCGCCCGCGTTGAGGACTATAGCCTCCATATATGGGACGCGCACACTAACCACTGCGCCACCAGCGCCCCAAGTGATGGCCTATTTCAATGACAAAATAAAACAAACAAACCAAGAGTCAACAGAAGAAAGTTCGTTTGTAGTTCTAAACATGTTTAGTTTTTTTTTTACTCACTTTTTGTCTCTCCAACAACGTTACTCTTCTCTCCTACAGCGTCCATTATAAATACATGCAAAATGCCAATTATGCAAATTAGGAGATGACGTCACTTAGCGACTTTTAGGACAGCCAATAGTTACTGTCCTTACAGAGGAGTTGGCAACACTGTTTGGCACAAACACAAAGACGGAAGCACATTCCTGCTACATGAACTATTTATAGCTGCTGTTAACATCTTCCTGAAAGCTATTTTAATGTTTGATGCCGTTATTATATGTTACAGATTAGGAATCATGTTAGAGTAACAACAGCACCAGCTTCTCTGTCTTTAAATATTACATGAAGGAGATGACGATGAGGTGTATTGTTTTCATGTAACTGCAGTGCAGGAATCAGATCAACATTACGACTTATAGCTGCTGACCCAAGCAGCTTTGGGCTGCTCCTCATGCCTCTCCATGTATTTAGGATTCTTTATTTAACTACCTTAACTACTACTGACGCCTGCAGCGAGCTCCTTCAAAAATAGACTCGCAGCTTATTTGAAACAGCGCAGAGCGTAGTGGTTCTGCTGGTGCTCGCTTTGGAACTACACGTAGCTTTGATATGCTGACAAATATTCTCATTATAGCGTTGTATAGCAGACTCTGTTGCTCTGCTCGCAACTTCCATGTTGTTTTTTTACGTCACGTCTTACCTAAAGAGACTCCGGGCATAACTGAACAGCCAGATCAGGAGAATATCCGGAGCAGTCGAAATCATCTAGATATTTTCAGGAGTGCAGATGTGAAACAGCTCTACTGACACACACATGATGGCAGTGCCCACATTTTGTAATTGTGATTTTGTGTATTTGTGGAGGTTTATGTACCTCTTTCACATTTTCCCCTTTCTTCGCAGTATTCTGGCTTTGTTTTAACGGCTGCAGAGTCTCTCTGGTACAGTTTCCCTCCTGCGTCTCTGTTCTGCTCAATTAATCAGCAGAGTCACTAAACAGTCTCTCTGCCATCAGTGGCCCCTAAATTGCTTCCAAGATGAACAGCTAAAAGCAACACTTTGAAATTACTTTTAAAATTAACTACCAAAGTCAGCAGCCCTAAATTGGCTGCAGAATGATCAATTAAAAGCAACAGTCCTAAATAGCTCTGGAAATGAACACGGCAACATGTCGGCTGTGAATTATAACGAACAAATGTAAATTTTATTTTCGCACTGCCGTCATGTATATTGACCGTGGAGGGGAGAGAAAAAATCTCATTAACCTGGAAGTCATCGAGTCCGGCTGGTGGAGCGGTCAGTTAGATCTGACAGGAACAGAAGTTATTTGAATTTAAACATGACGTGTTTTTATTGGATACTTTCTGTTGGATGTGGAGTCCTTGATTCACCCTCTGTTTGGATCGGTTGTTTCTGGAGGGATTTCTTTTATTTTTACTCCAATGAAGTGGAAACATTCAGCTTTTCATTCCCAAAACAACAGATGTTTCCCTCCACATGTGAGTCCGTGCAGGCTAACAGATTTTAGAAGTCAAGCTGTGCATGTTTAGCCATCTGAGCTAATGTGTTTATGTAAGGAGCTTTATTAACAGGGAGAAGTCATGAAGCTGCAGAAGAACTTAAATGGAAGCTTTCTGAGCTTGTTGGTCTAATTCTTGTTCACAAACCTACAGTTAGTGTTGTAGTCAAGACCAAGAGGGTTAGGGTAAGACCAAGACCAAGGCAGGGCGAGATCAAGTCAAGACCAAGACCATAAATATCACTGAAAAATCATCTTGTGTAAGGAAGACACGTCACTCACTTAAGACCGTAGCACCGGGAAGGTTGCAGCAGTAACCAGGGGACAAATATCTAAAAAAGTCTTTCAGTGGAGGTCTTGACCAGTCCGTCCAGTCTGAGACCAAGACCAGACCGAGTAAAAATGCTTTAGATTCAGAGACACAAGACCTTCAAAAAGTGGTCTCGGTCCAGTCTGAGACCAAGACTGTCACTAATTCTCTCTTCAGGACTGTGAAACAACGGGTTACCTTTCCTACATTTAGCTCCATGATTAAAAATCTTGTAATAAGTCTTTAGAAAATCTGTTGAAGTTCTCGTGTGGTAAATTTCCCCACTTCATTTAACTTTTAATTACCTTTTTTCCCCAAAAAAACCTGAGAGGATTGTGTCCACAGAGGCTCAGTGTGATCACTGGTCAGTGTTTACCGTGTGATCTCGCTCTCTTCTCATCTCGCTCAGTTGCCTCTCGTCCAACATGGCGGCTCTGCTTGTCCTGGCTGCAGCTCACCGTCTCTTTTCTCACAGATCTCCGTCCAGATTTTACTTTTCCACACTTCTGTCAGGGAGAGGAGAAGCAGGTACTCATGGTGCATGTAGCTGCGGTGTCAAAAAGTTAATTCTGGATAAACACAAACACACACACACATGGTTACAGTGATGATGCCAGCAGCTGTGCCCAGTCCCTGCAATGCTAACCAAGCACTCCTAATTAGGAAGCAACTAGACAACTGGAGTGTTTGTTTTGTGTGTGTGTTTGAGTGTGCACATTCATGTCTGTGTGTGTGTGTGTGTGCGTGTGTGTGTGTGTGATCAGATCTGGCATCTCATCAATAGCGGAGTTATTATCCTGAATGTGTTTAATGTCTGTGTTTTTAAACTGAAACAGCGATAGCATGCTAAGTATCCAGGAGAGTAACCATCTGCTCTACATGTGTGACCATGTGTGTGTTTCCAAATGTGTGTTTGTGTCATCTCCCATTGGAAAACAAAACGCACTGTGTCAAAAGAGGGGACTCAAATCTGTGTGTGTTGACACTACACGGTCCCTGAGAAGAATATCAGAGTTGTGTGTGTGTGTGTGTGCGTGTGTGTGTGTGTGTGTGTGTGTGTGTGTGTGTGTGTGTGCGTGCTGTGCTTCACACTAAAAAGCATGAATATAAATCTAAACAAAGAGAACTAGTCTAAAGCAGGATTGACTCAAATAAAGCCGTGGTACACAATGCTGTTGATGGTTAATTGTTGACTTTGTGAAGTCACTGTGACTCGGTGATTTGGTTAAAGCAGAGACACATTTCTTAGGACTGACTCTGAATTCCCCCTAACTCTGAAGAAACAACAATTCACATGAGTTCACTATCAAACCCTCGTGCCGAAAGAGTGAGCACAAAGAGGACGTAAAGCCAACACAATCCCTTCCCCTGGAAGTTATAATGCTGCTCCCAGTAACCCCTGAATATGTTCAACACACCTCACTGACCTTAGTGACAACACTTTAGCATGGCAGCAAGCAGCTGCAGAAGAATACTGAAACGAGGGCTTCAGAGGGCATGAGCAGCTTCAGTGTTGACATTAGCATTGCATCTCAATCGGTGTATTTACTGGAGAGACGTGCAGACCTCTCTCGCCCTCTCTCTCTGCTGCTGAAATGATTTTACTCTCTTGGTTTTTCTGGAAGCCACAAAAGACTCACCTGTTGTGATAAAGGATTCCCAAGTGTTTTAAAGTGGTAGTTCTGTCGCGTTACACGGAGCCCCCAAAGACTCAGAGAAAATAAGAAGCTGTTCGTTCCCAATCTGTCGCCAGGATGTGCAAATCCGTGCGCATGGATCTGTTATCTGTCCCGGTTTCCTAAACTGTGCACAGTTTGCAAACTGTGGGCATGGACATCCGTGCGCTCAGTGAGGTCAGGACGTTGTCAATTTCTGTGCAGCATATAAGTGGTCTCTCTCTCTCTCTGTCTCCTGACTGTGGCGATTTGTATGAACACTGTAAAAAAAGTAACTAGCAATTGTTGACCAAACAAATGTCTTCTAATTCATCAGACTCAAAATTATAGATTAAACATGTGCAACTAATAAAACTGTATTTTCCCAACAAATTTCTCCATGTCGTTGAATTAATAAGGATTTCCATATCAGTGTAACAAGGGTATTTGAGTTTCAATCTTGGCGCCATCCTCTTGTTAGTCTATTTATAACTGCGCATGCCCAGTACACTACTCCGGGGTTTCCTTGCCAGCGCTGAATGGACTCGGCTGCAACTTGAACAGTAGATGAACAGTTAGTCGGACATTTTATCGTCAAACTTCATGTGTGGTCACAGTTGTTGAAGTGACTTGGAGATTCTGTGGATATTTCATACGTGTTTCATTCGTGAAAATAACAGCTTTACCCCGAGGAAGCCTGGTTTTATCCTTTTCATGTCTTTGGTGACTGCTAGCAAACAACCCCGCTGCAGTTGAGTGGGGAGGAAGCAGAAGACTCGGTCTCCTTAGCTGGTAAGTATAACATGTTTTTTAAAATAAAATGTTACCTGCAAAGTGAACTTTACTATTTTAACCTAAATGGGATATTATTCAATTTCTGAGTTAGCTTTGTTCGTTGGTGGTGGTGGGGGGGGGGGGGGGGCGTCTGCGGGAACATGGCGTGCATGATAAGCATCAGACAGAAGTGTTAATGTAAGACTAGCTAGCTGAATTACAAAATATGGAAGATACTTTACTGACTCCCACACACAGCGCACGCAGACGTACGGCGCAGACTCTCAAATCCGCTAAGTGAACGGTGTGTGTGTGTCTGTGCTCGGTCCACAAACAGAAGACAGTTTCTTGACACACACACACACAGCGCGTACAGAAGCCGGTTAGGACAATCGGACACACTAAAATCCGCCAAGTGAACGGCGTGGGTCTGTGTTTGGTCCAAAAACGGAATATAGTTTATAGGTTCACACGCACGCGCGCGCACACATTCGGCGCTTGCTACAGCGCGCATAGAACCCCGGTTCACAAACACACACAATCCGCTAACTGAACGTTGTCTGTGTTAGGTCCAAAAACGGGAGATTAATAGTCACACACACAGCGCCACACAGCGCGCACATAACCCCGGTGCTCACACGCACAGATCTGCTAAATGAACGGTGTATGCGTGTGTCTGGGTTACAGTGTTAAGCTGCACACCATTTTCTAATTTAGTCATAGTCTGCTGTTTAAAATGTCCCTTATATTTAGTCAGAGATTAGTCATTTGTTATTAATTTAATTTAATCAATAAGTCACTGACTGGCGCAAGCTTTTGTTTTGATTATCAGAAGCTCACTTATGCTGCATTCAGGTGCTGCTCGGGTCGTCCAAGTTTCCGAGTTGGAAAGTGTAAAAAAGATGTGCAATACGTGAATTCATTAAAAGTATGTTAACATTAACAAAAACAAATGTTGCCCCCCCATTTGATGACGATTCCGACGTCAAGTCGGAAAGTCTTGTCTGTTATTCTTTTCCAATTTCCCGAGTTGTTGGTACGACTCAAGCAGGTGTTCATGTGCATTTTACAACACAAAAGCTCTTTTTCCCGATGTTTCTGACACCACGTGAATGCAGCAGAAGCTTCACAGAACTGCAGGCCAGAGGCTGCAGGCTGTACATTAATGAATTCACCGCACACACACACATCTTTTGATGAAGTCTGCTTTGGTTTATAATGATTTTAGAACAGCTGAGGGGGTTTAACATTTCTTTATCAATGACCTGATGATCCTCACTTGTAATGTAGTTTTCGTTTCGTCACATTTTCGTCAATTTGATGAGGAAGTAATATTATTTATCAAATCGTCCAATAGCGGAGTTTCGTCTCGTCATGGTCATAGTTGACTGATTTAAAAAGGTCTTCGTCAACAAATATTTTTTCATTTGTTTCGTTGTTTAGATTAACACTGCTGGGTTATTTAAAAGTGCTTAAGTTTGTAGTAGACATATTTGATAATAGATTGTAAAGAACACTTCTGTAAATTACAGTCAAGTGTTTGTATACTTGTAGTCACTAACAAATACTGTTTTAAACATGCTTGTGTGCTTGTTTGGCTCAAGGATGAGATGAGAGTATGAGAGTTTGATAAAATAGTCCATTAAAGTATATTAGAAGAAAGATTTGACATTGCTAAAGGATTTATTAAAGGGTGTACAATGTAATCAGATGAACCTATTAACATTTTTAAATGTAAATGAGTGGTGTTTTACGAGGAAAGTTATTGAATACAGCATTTACTATTTGTTGGATATCTGTAAGTAGTAAGATTGATTATTTGAGCAGTTTTTGAGCTGCTACTGTATTTGAGCAGAACCAAGTGTCTGAAATATTTGTAATTAACACATTGCTTATGTTAAAGAACAGGTTTGTTAATGTTACTCAGTCATCAATCCACTTTAAACCTTGTTTAATTTTTGAAATCATAGCCTTTTTTTTTGGGCAAGTCTACTTAAAATAGGATTAGAAACATTGTAATTGTATGCAATACATATAAATTTCATTGGGGTCAATCTCTAAGAAATTAAAAATACAAACTGTAGATTAAAGACAAGAGTAAACAACGCTCAGTATATACAAAAGATACATCAATGATTGTTATTGTACAGAGTGACTATTGCAGCAAGCTTTAAAGTGCAGTAGTGACACACACTAACTTAGAACAAATAATATTTGTAACTTTTTTTTATAAATTCACTTGTTCCTGTGTTTGCATAAAAAAATAAAGCCTTTAGAATAGATTATAACAATCTTTTTGGGGAACTTTCTGCATAATCAGACATTTAGGCCATATTAAATAGTCTGTGAAATATTGTTAGAATTTCCAATTGAAATCAGGGCTGTAATTGTCTAGTTATTTGCAAATGATGTCTTGAAGAAAAAACTGAATATGTCCTGTATTTGTCTCTCATTTCAGGGTTGGATTGCATGCAGTGCAAATTTTGCAAATTCACAAGTTCCAGTCCAGAAACCCTTCTAAAACACTGTCGTCTTCGTCATGGAAAAGGTGCACATTGGCCTTGTATTTATACAGACTGTGTATGCGTGTTTAAAACACCAGGTGCATTACGATCACACCTCTCAAGGTCACACCTATCTGTGAAAATCCATGAAAATTCAACTTTTCAATGTGAATTGTGTGATTTTAGAGAGATTTGCAGTGACAAAACGTTTTTGAACCACCTTGGCCATCATTTAAAGGGTCGTGAAACTGTGCAATGTCCATTTCTAAGCTGTTCCTTCAAAACAAATGTACGTCCAACTTTCAGTTCTCACAGGAGTCGGAAACATAAAAATTATACACTTGAAGATTTTAGAACCTTAGCAAGAGCCAGTAGTGAACACGGGGCAAATTATGATGAACAATCTGATGTTGCAGCAGGGACATCATCGCAAAATAGTGTGAGACCAGATGACCAGGCTGATGAGATAGTTGAAGATGTGGATAGTGAGACACTTCAGCACAAGTTGGCTTCTGTCTTTCTGTCAATGCAAACAGTCTTACATGTTTCTAGAGATTCAATACAAAAGATTGTTGAGGATTTGCATAACCTGCTGTCTTTTTCTAGCATTGAGACTCTCAATAGTGTCAAAGAGATCCTTACAAGGCATAACATTGTAATAAGTGATACTGTTTTGCAAGAAATATCTGATACTATAGTTCAAACTAATCCACTCCTTTTAACAACATCTGTAAAAGGTTCCCTATCTACTGATTACAGAAGGAATTCTTTTTTCAAGGAACACTTTAGTGTTATAGAACCTACAGAATATCTTTATGACACTGCCCACAAAGATGCATTTGTGTATGTTTCTGTCTCTAAGATACTTGAGACTTTACTAGGGCGAGCAGATTTTTTGGACCAAATCGTATTTGATCAAGAAACATTATCTGGACATTTTAACTCTTTTCAAGATGGCAAGTATTTCAAGGAACATAAGCGACTAAGCCAGCAAAACATCAGTATCAGTTTGGCATTATATATTGATGAGTTTGAAGTTTGTAACCCTCTGGGCACCTCTAGAAAACTTCACAAGATAACTGCAGTATATTGGGTTCTTCTAAATTTACCAGCCAGGTTCCGATCAAGTCTCACTTCAATTCAGCTAGCTCTCTTGGGTAAAAGTGTGGATGTCAAACAATATGGTTATGAAAAGTTTCTTGAGCCGTTGATTAAAGATTTAAGGTATCTAGAAGAAGAGGGAGTTTTTGTTGATGTTGTTGATCAAGTGGTAAAGGGCACTGTGTTCTGTGTGTGTGCAGATAACCTTGGAGCACACAGTCTTGCAGGATTTTTTTGAAAGTTTCAATGTTGATCAATTCTGCCGGTTTTGTTTAATAAGTCGGCAGCAGATAGCAACAACTGTGGAAATTGATTTTCAATTGAGGGACGTTGACCAACACAACACTTTTTTGGAAGAGCTCAGACAGAACGACAACCTCCAAAGCATTTGTGGTGTAAAAAGGGACTGTGTATTGAGACAAAACCTACAGTTCTTTCATCCAATAACTGGATTCCCCCCAGATGTTTTGCATGACCTTTTTGAAGGAGTTATCCCTGTAGAGTTGTCTTTGTGTTTAAAGAATCTGATTTCAAAAGGTTACTTTACATTTGATGCATTAAATGAGTGCATAAAATCATTTCCTTACAAGTATGCAGACAAGGTAAACAAACCTCAAAAAATTCCAAAAGGAAACTTTGTAAAAGGCACTGTTGGTGGTAATGGACACGAAAATTGGACACTTCTTCGCTTACTTCCTTTCATTATTGGAAGAAGGATACCAGAACAGGAGCCTGCATGGGAGATTTTAATGGACCTTAAAGAGATTGTTGACATTGTAGTGTCAAATAGACTCTCAGAGGAAACACTGTGTTACTTGTCTTGTAAACTACTGGATCATCGAAAGTTGGTCACCAGCACCTTTCCAGACTTCAGATTAAGGCCAAAACACCACTTCATTGACCACTACCCACATCTTATTCGTTGCTTTGGACCTTTGGTGGAATTGTGGACAATGAGGTTCGAAGCTAAGCATAGCTTCTTTAAGAAGGTGATCCATGACACCCACAATTGGAAAAATGTGCTGCACACGCTTTCCTCAAAACACCAGCAAATGATGGCATTGCATCTGGATCGTCAAAACCTCTTCAAGCCAAAACTGTACATTGAAAAGGTGACAGTGGTCAGGGTTTCAGAACTTGATCCATCACTTAAGTGTGAAATACAAACGAAATTTCCACATCTTGAAAGTGTCTCTCTTGCAAAATCAGTTCACCTCTATGGAACACAGTATGCAAAGGACATGATTGTATCTGCTGGCCAGTGTGGTGGCCTTCCAGAATTCCACAAGATTGCAACAATTCTTGTCAATGCAGAGCAAGTGACTTTTATTTGTAAAAAACTATCTTCCTGGTACATTGAACATTTCAGGTCGTTTGAGCTTGTTGAAGGCCACTGTGCAGAAATTATACTCTTGGATCCAGATGTGCTAACAGATTACCACCCTCTAGCAGCGTACACAGTTGGGGGAAAGGTGATGGTGACCACAAGGACATTCGTTCTTCATTAAAACATCTCAAAATGGTATGATATGTTGTACCACCTGCTCATATAAAAAGTTCTATTCAATGAGAATTGAATTTAATATGAATACTTCTAAATAATTGAAATGTTACCATTTTGTGGTGCTGACATAAATGCTTCATAACTTATGACATTTTGTTGATTTTAGTAGTTTCAAAATAAAATGCCAATTTTTTCTCTTGCTTAGGATTTAAAGACATTACACTTGCAGACAGAGTAATTAGGTCCTCACTAAAAAATATTGAAAAAATGTTTATGTGCAGGCATTTTTATAGGTTGTAAAGGTTTTCTAACAATATTTCCCTATTTTACCTTTTCTCTTTTCAGACTTTGTTACTCCGCGTGGTTGTCTCCCCCAAAGAAGCCCGCCGACTACAGCTTTCTGAAGTTCCTGAATCTGTAGCCCAACTTATCGATGTGATTAAAGAGAGACTTGAGATTCAAGAAGATTTCTCACTCCAGTTTGAGGATCCAGACTTTGGAAATGCACTGTGCAACTTGACAACAATGTCGGAAATGCCTGCTGAGCGTGCAGTCATTCATATCATGTTTGACTGTGATTCATCCACCATTGACCCTTCCAATAGTTCGCTCTCCTCAACAGATACAATCAGTGTTCACTCTGACATGTTCAGCTCTAGCTTTACTGACTCTATTCAGAGCAATTTGAGGAATCTCATCGAGTGGCCCTCTCCATTTCCTATCCCTAAGTTCTCACATGATGTTGAACTGAAATTGCGCAAGGGCAATGAGACTTATGAGAAGTCTAAGAAGGGCCTTGATGTTACAAGAGACATTAAACGTGAAATATTGGATAAAATTGCACAGGCAATTTTTGATATCAAAGGTTACCCTGAGAGAGATGAAATCGAATCAGTTGCCTCTTCACTGGTTCTCAAGTATCCATGCCTTAAGGAACCAGGTGGCATCACAGGCTACGAAGGATGGAAAACAAGTATCCGTTACAAGCTTGGAAACTACAGGTCAAAGTTGCGAGATGCAGGTTGCAATGAGGTAAATGTAAACCGCAAGAAGAAAAGGGGAGATGAAGATGGCAGTCCATTTACCCTGAAAAAGCCCAAACGTGGGGAGGTGAATCATGTTCCGAATCATCCCCAGCAACATGATGAGTCTTCTCTTGAAGAAGAAAGAGTCCTTCTCATAGAAGAAATGAAGAAGAAAAAGAAGAACAAAATGTTGATTCAAAACAAGATGGAGCTTACGTTTTCCCTAAGGCGTAAAGAGGTTGTAGAGGGGCAGCCCATGGTATCAGAGGTCCAGGAGAGATGGCCTGCACTGTTTACATTTGAGGAGGTAAGACTGTTATTTCTTCAGTAATTGTCCTATGGTGAGTGTAATAAGGCTTAAGTGATTTATATTGACTGTATTTAAAGAAAAGCATGATCTACTGTGACGCGTGGATGATAAATTAGTGAATTCTACCTTTACGCTTATATGCTGTCATGGAGAAAGGCGCACAGATACACTGAGACACAGACCGGAGGAGAGAGAGAGACAGATAGAAACAAAAAGAGACAGACACAGAGTGAGGGTTACAGACAGACGAACACAGACATGAAAAGAAACAGACACAGTTGGAGACAGGAGGAGAGGAACAGAGAAACAGACAGACATGCAAAATAGAGATTAACAGCAAGCGAGACAGGCACACAGACAGAAATAAAAAGATGGAGAAGAAGAGGCAGAGTTGAGACAAAGAGAGAGGACAAGACAGAAGAGCAAGGGAAAGAGAGAGAGACAAACATGCATGCATTCAACAAAGATTTACTGTTTTCCCTTTTGTTTTCTTTTATTCCTTTCTCAATTAGAGCACATTGACTCTTGGGACTCTGACTTTGAACAAGACTTTTATTTTTTGTTCAGATTTCTCAGGAATTTTATCGGATCACCAGCAAAGATCTCTTGGAGACCTTCAGAGCATCCCTTGACATGTATGTGCCACGCCTACTGAGACTGTACCGGGCTAAGATAGAAGCTTGTGGTCGGAAAATGGAGGACCTCCTTCATACACTTGATGAACAGGTGAGGAACGTGTCCCATAGTCCAAAATGTACAATTGCAAGGAAGACAATTTAATTGAAAGTAATCCCATCAAACATTTTACAATCTGTGCTTTATCCCTCTCAATACTTTCAATCAGTGCTTCCCAAAGTGTGGGCCGCGGCCCCCTGGTGGGCCGTGTGGGTACAGCAGCTGGGCTGCAAAAAAGCCCTCTGCCAAGTATAAAAATAAAATAAATATAACAATAATGATGATTTACCATGAGTCAAGCCTTTAAGAGATTAGTAAGGCCTGTCATAACTATTCATGGCCATAATTTTTTAGTAAACTCTCGTGTCTCTCTTGCCACAATATCATGTTGTCATGTCCAATAATTTACCCTAACTGAAAGTGATAGCTTTAGTCATAGTTTTTATTTTATAACTGGCCCCAGTGTAATTTTGTATTTCAAAGTAGTTTGCGGAAGTCTTAAGTTTGGGAAAGGCTGCTTTAAATGACTTTGTATAAATACAGAATGGCACTATATTAATTAATCTTGTTTTTTTCCCTCGATCCTCATAAGACATCAGACATTCTGTCTCATCGAAAGACAGCAGCATTGAGAGGTCTCCCCATCTTTGTCCGGGATGATTCGTCTACATTTTTCCTCCAATGTTCAGTAAGTAAATTCAACACCTGTTTCTGATGTGAAATAAGATAATCCTTTATTTATCCCACAACAGGGACATTTACAAACATGTAACATGAGTCCACATTTTAACTTCACTTAACTTTTTTTTAATTTGTTTTTGATTGAATATCCTGCAGCTGAATGACAAGCATGTTACTAAAGTTAGTTTAAATTAGGTTTTGTAATATTTTTTTCCATAGCCCATCAGTAAGGCATCTGCTATGTTTCCACAGGCCACCGAACCTGAAGACAGTGCTCTCAGCGGGGTTTCTGTTGCCATCCTCTCCATCGTTGAAGATGACGATGCACCATTTGTGTTGGATATAGCTGTTGTGTTGGAAGGGGCCATTGTGCTGCATGACATGCCAGACCTCTGCACAGCCTTTGCTTATCTGTTTGGCCTTTTGTATGCCATGAACATAGACTATCCAAAGCATATGGCCTACACCTTTGAAGCAATTCAGACCATCTTTTTCGACCTTGGATGTATTCGCTCGCAGCGCATACGATCTCTGAAGACCAAGCTGTCACTGTAAATGTGTATCAAGAAGCCTTTACTGAGAAGGAAAACTTAGTTAATGTCTACCAGTTAATTAATGTTTCAAGTTCATTGTCAATGCTTGTGTAAAATGTTTACTAAATGCTTGCACATTGTCATTTTAAGCACATAAGCCTCTTTTGCATGTGGAAGTTGTGGTTTAGGGACAACCAAGTTCATTGTTCAGTTAAAACTTCAGTATATGAACATGCAGTAATTTCAAGCATGCAAGTCCCTTTTGTGAAATCCAGTAAATATTTGTGCACCTGTGAGATGCCAGTTTGGAAAGAGGCTTTTGCCCTTAATATTGCTTAAGTTAATGCATCACTGTTTTTAAACACTTGATGTGCAAATGTGGTTGAGGACCCGCAGGTCTTTCACTTTCCTGAAAAAAGCACTTTGGAGTTTTTTTTCACTCTTAAGACTTTTATAATCTGTCCGCGTTTGATTTTACTTGAGGCCAGACCTTATTGTTTACATTAACAATACGCGCATAAGCCTCTTTTGCATGTGGAAGTTGTGGTTTAGGCCCAACCAAGTCCATTGTTAAGTTAAAACTACTGTATATGAGCATTCAGTCATTTCAAGCTTTTGTGAAATCCGGTTTACATTTGTGGATCTGTGAGATGCCAGTTAAGGAGGCTTTTGCCTTTAAGTAAATGTATCACTGTTTTAAACACTTGATGTGCTGATGTGGTTGAGGCCCAGCAGGTCTGTCACTGTCCTGATAAAGCACTTTGTATAATGTTTTTCAATCTGAAGTTGTATAATGTGACCACGTTTGATTGAGGCTAGACCTCAGTGTTAACGTTAACATTTCAACGTGAGGAATAAAAATTGTTCTGCTTCATTTCAGATCTGATCTTTCTTTGTGCATACTATAATTTCATTTATTTGTAAGTCAGAATTTTGTCTGACATGATTAAGAATTTTAAATTTATTGAACAAGAATATCCAAGTCGGTTGAAGGTGGAAATTCATGGCACTGAAGTGAGCTTTTCATTGTTGGGCACACAAAAATATTGAGTAGGACTAATACAAAGTTTTATCCCACTGAATGAGGAATTGAAGGTTTATTCAATTAGAATATGTGCATTGATTGAACATAAAAATATATGGCATTGGAGCAAGATTTTGTTTGTTGGCTTGACTAGAATATCATAAAGGGGTGAACACGAAAATCCAAGTTGACAGAACTTGTGTCCTAACTTGATAATTTGAGTTATGTCAACAACACGCATAATAAGTTGAGAAAACTCACTATAGTGACTGCATCATGTTGCCTTGATATTTTGAGTTCTACAGGCCTTTTATTTTTAACAGTGAATAAATAAAAAAGCCTCAGTTACTCTCTTTTCACTTTTCCAGCAGAGCAGAAAATAAGTGATTTTTTTGTGTGTCCCTGGCTTCTTTCCCGTCACCAGAAGGAGAGACACTGCTGCTGGGTGCTGATGTTGAAGAAATATGACCTGGGTGTTTTTTTCTCTCTGCATCACTCCCTCTGTTGAATACAGGAGGAGAAGAAGAGCAAATGGGGAAATGATCTGTTAAGACTTTTACTCTTAAATGAGGTAAAGACATTTTGAAAACAGTGACAGCTTTGCACAAGATGTCCCGGGGATCCGTTGATAAAATCGAAAGGAAAGTTTGGCATTTAATTTCCACCATCAGTAAGGAAACGGTGCTCCCATTACGTTGTGTTGGATTGTGAAACAAGCTAACAGTAACTGCGCTCAGTGTGTTGTTGTCCGAGCCACAGGATCTGCAGGAACTATAAAAGTGCTTGCAGCTGTGACGAGTGTCTCCGTGAAGCCGTGTGAGGATTGTGGGATGATTAATGTGTAAGAGCACTCGGAGCAGCCGGGCACAGAGAATATAACGCTGTCAGGATCCATCCAGTCGCCCGGTTACGACAGAAACGAGATGCCTGGCGGTTAGAGCAGAAGACTTCCCTTGATAAAAGAGAGGTTAGAGAAATGTGACTCCTGCTGGCAGATGGTTGCAGCATTAAGTGGTCAGAAAAATGAGACAGAGCTGTGCAGGACAGTAAGGAGAGACCTGGAAAAGGCTTTCCACCATGCTGGGATAACCCAATGACAAATGTGCAGTGAAGAAGAGCGCAGCAAAGGGAGTCAAAATAAGATCAGAATGTGGTCGAATATGATCACCCTGGTTTGAAGCTCTTTGACATGTTGATTCAGAGTCTTTAGCAAATGTTCATGATGACACCGTGTTGATCGGCGTGAAAAACACAGTGCCCAACTTCTTTGTGACACCACTTCCTCCTTTGAAAACCACTTCCCTGGCTGTCACTGCTTCCTTTTCTTGGTTAACGGATAGTCGTGGAATGCCTCTACAATTCTTTTTGTAAATTTTTGCCAAAATGTCCACTTGGACTTGGACCCTGCAATTTCACATCCATCGCAGTTTCTTCTGCCTGAGGTAATTGTGTGTCATTTGACTGATAGGACAGCAGCAGATGAAAGGAAACAAGGAATACAGAGACAGAGAGAGAGAGTGGGGGTGAGAGAGGGCCAGAGTCACTCAAGTTTAGACACTTTTATAATCTCCATTTTCCATCACAAACAAACTTCAGCGCTGAGAACAAGCCGGCGAGTGGCATTCTGTTTTTGGTATTTACACACCAAATGGAGCACAAGCAGCCATCTTTGTTAAATAGAGACAACGAGGGAAGAAGTTTGACCCGCAGATTAAAGGAAAGTGATAGTTAAGGCTGCAGCTAACAATTATGTGGCGTATTGATTATCCAGCTAATCGCTGTAATGATGGTGCCAGAGTTAGACGCAGAGGCGAAAAGGAAACCTTTGCACCAAGCTCGCTCTCCTCTAATCATCGGACAAAAACAGTTCGTAACACACATCTCTTTTAATGTTCAGTTATTAAAGTCATTGAACTAACATCATTCAATGTTCACTCTTTGAATGTATGACGACTGAACATGTGAGACGTTTTAGATTTGATGCCTTCAGTCGTAGAGTTTTTCTCAGCTTCAGTCTCTTTGGAGCCATGTCAGTTCATCAGTGGACCAGAAACTGTTCAGTGAAAACATGTCAACTTCAGATAATTAGCCACGACTAAAATCAATGACTCACACTGACAACATGACAAAGACTCGTTAGTCTGGTCTGATGAATCTTCACTAAGTGGCATCACATGTTTCAGAGACTTTAGTGCAGAGATTCGGGACAGTTTGTGTGCATGCCTGGACGTGTGTGTGGAAACAGCTCATTGCATATGTAACGTGATATCTGTCTTTAATTAAACAAGCATTCATATGATCAGATATTAGTCAGAGCCGCCTGCTCAGGAAGTCAATACAATCATGCAGAAGTGCTGAGTGTCATCGCCCTTGTTGCATTTTTAATGGGAGTTAAACACACAGCTGCACGGACACAATAATGCATCACATACACACACACTGCTCTGTGTACACACTGCACATACTGATATTATTACGTACATATTAGATGCTAAACTCTGATAAATGTGTGCCTGGTGGCGTTAATAATCGTTTCGTTACACTACACACAATCTGAAAGTCTCACTTGTGAGAAGGGATGAGACGGAGGAAGAATAACGAGGCGGTTCTCGTGTTCAATGGTGTGTTCACAGACCGGGAGGATGATTCCATTTTAAGGTCTCTAAGATAATTAAGTGAACAAGCAGTTTTAATCAAACAGATTAACAAACTGTAACACAAACAACAGGATCAATAACAGGATCACTTCATTATAGTCTAGTCAACAGCAGATGATAGCAGTGGCATGAGACAAAGGAGACATCGCTAACAGCAGATAACACAAGTGTCACTTATAACAGCAGTGCTAAATCTCTCAACGTATACATGTGTCCCTAGTCCTCCACAAAACCCCCCAACCATGAGAAAAGTCCATCCTCTCCATCTTTTGCCTGCTCCACTTTTCAGAAAATGTGTGCTCAAACAGGCCGTTTGGAGATGTTCCCTTCATGACATCACAAAGGGCAGTAACCCCTCCCCCAGGTGGGTGACACTCCCACAGCTAGGTGTTTGTTCTGCCCTCTGAGTCTGCCTTCTCACCGTAAACAATAGGGCATGGAGCGAGAAAGCCCGAGCCACCCAAGCCCTTCCAGAGAGGGGCGTGGTCAGACACAGCTCATTTACATTTAAAGCTACAGACACAGAAACAGCCTGTTCTGAGCAGGGCTGAAATAGAGGGGTTTATAGGCATGATCAAATACAGGATCAGAGTGGATTTAGAACAAGACACTTCACACACATGTTTTGAGGAGCTCTGAGACTTATTTACACTGAAGAGGAGGAGAATATGTGACCTTTGACCAGAATCCTGTCTTTAGAGTAATGTGATGTGTGTTTTTAAACTTTTAAAGTAATCTTTCTAACAGATATCTGCATAATGAATGCTGAGTCCTCAGGCGATTTTTGATGTTGGAAGCATCTAAGTTTGTAGTATCGGCAGCTGGTGCTCATATTCACACAGCAGTGACCAATCAAATTCAAGTCGAGGAGCACAGCAGATCATTTGAAGTATTATGCCTCAAAAATGGTCAGCTTGACCTCCTAAATGCCCCTTGGACCTCAGAGAACTAAGCTACTAATATTATCTTGTATTTATTTATTGTCATGAAAATGAACAAAACTGCTGAACCAAGCTGTCTTTAAACACAGTCCCAACACCAAAGCATCTGAGAAGCATTTTTATTCCAGGTATTTTAGTTCGACACCAGGCATGGCAGAGTAACTACCAAAGTTTGTATACTCTGCACAGAGCAGCTGTCTAAACCAACAAATCTGGCATCTCACCTGCTAGCTTGCCAGCTCAGCTTAATGGAGCCACATCAAGAGCACAACCTTCTCTGCCTGCCTACTCAGAATTTATTTTAAGTTGCACGTCTTTACAAAACTTGTTTATGCAGGGAAACAGTCTGAGTGGAGAGTAAATGAAGCAAAATACAGAGGATGAAATGTACTTCCCCATCCCATAGATTTGTTTTTGACAGAGATACATCTTTTTTATTAAAACAAGATATCGGTGTATAAATGCAGAAAATGATTTGGTTATGGAAGTCCTCTCAGTTCTGTCATACTGTGAGCTGTCAGTACGTTTACATGGAGCTGGAAAAGTCGATTTATTTGTTAGTCTGACTAAAACTTGACTTTTAAAATTGCATGTAAACAAGACATGGTACTGATTCAAAGTCAGGCTAACACATCTAGATAATGTGGTTGGTTAAAATAGCCGATCAATGGTGGACATGACCGGTCTTGATTTAAAATCTGGAGTCTCCCCAGTCTGAGACCGAGTACAAATGCTTTAGATTCCTAGACAGACAGAGACCTTGAGACCAAGACCAACTTTGAGTACTACAACACTAGTCCCAAGATTAAACTTTAACAGACAAAATACTTTACAAACACAAACCCTTTGGATCAGCTCTAAAAAATGTGATACAACTCATGAAGCAGTTAGTGAAAGTGAAACACGCAGGGTGCGATGTAACGTGTGAATGGAGAGATTTGAAGAACTTTCAGTGTCTGTACGGACCTGTCAGAAAGGAGCCAAATGATGTCTTGCTGAAAACCTGAACACGGTCTGACAGCAGCTAAAAGCAGCTCTGTGACTCTCTGAGTGCGACACACACTCCCCTCCTGTCACTCAGCCCTACGCTGCAGACAAACACCATCCTGAACGAACGACGTGAAAAACAGCTAATTCTGTCTTATCGCTGCCCTGCAAGCAAAACACCTCCTGATTAATTCCCCTGAGAGTCAGACCTCATTTAGCCGGGTACAAAGTGAGCTGTAGGACTCACCGTCTGCAGCCTGAGACGGACACATTGTTTTTAATTAATGTTGTTTATTAGAGTCGGTTTTTTACTGCCCACAAACTAAACTTTTTGCATTCTGTTTCTGAGTTTAGTCATGGGTGTTCAGCATCCTCAGTCCACCTTTAGTTTACAATATGTTCTAATGCTGCGCTGGCTTGTCCTGATTTAACAGTAAACTTTGGGACCACAGAGATTCTCACCGTTCTTCTTCTCTTTTGCCATCGGAAGCTTTCGGTTGCAAACTCGACTGAAGATCTGAAGTTTGATTTCAGCTTCACTGCTTTGTGATGCTATACATCATTAAAACAACAGGTACTGAAGTATTGAACAATCTTTCAACAATCATTTCAGGGTAGTTTTCGGCTGATATCAAACACAGACTTCTATTTCATTAAGCAAATATGTCATTCTTTCCGTTTTTTAGCTTGAGGAATTATTTCTGCGTTACGATCTGAGCAGCTGAAAGTGCACATAATGACACTTAAAGTCTTTAAACTAACCCCAGATGTTTAAGGCTCTCCATTTGATGGCAGGAACATATAATCACATACACAGTCAGATAGCGGATTGACTACAGGTAACAAATGCCTCGACTGCAGCTGTGTGAGACGTCTATTCCTCCCTGAGTCGTGACCCTGAGGGAGCGTGTAAACACCGGTTTCTTCTCCAGTCAGATGTCACGACATGGATTAGAGCTGCAGACCCCTGAGGTGGGACAGAGCTGCAGCTGGACAGCACTGACGTTACATGTCGTCTCACTGATCACTGCACATCCTTCAGAGAGGAGCTGTTTAATCAAAATGCAGATGAGTTTCTTTTATTTTATCCTCTGAAATGAGAACACTGTGACGTATGCAGATTTGGTGTATCCAGACAAAACTAGCTCCAGAATAAGACGCTCTGGTTGCCATGTTTATTTCCACATATTTCTTGCTCGCCCCGGTCTGAGACTCCAGTCATGTAACGTCAGATATGTTCTCACTTATCGTGTTTAAAAGATATAAAAAGTCTAACTTTGCATCCTGTGGATACATTTTCTTAGCTCAGTAACCGTTAGCTTAAATATCTAAACTGTGGTCTTTAACTTTGATATTCAGTATCACTGTTAGCTCATGGCTGTAATGTGTTGTTCTTTCTCTTTTTGTTTCATGTTGTTAAAAAGCATACCCTCCATATTTAATGTTAACATCTGGAAGAGTAAACCACACGTGTTGATGTTGAAACTCTCCGACAGATGAGTAGATTTCAAGATGCCTCACTTTTTCAGATTAAAATGTAATACGTGGCTTCAGACTGCGTGTTCAAGCTACAGTTCATTCATAAGTTAAGAGTCAAAGATGATCTGATAGCAGCACTTCACTCAGGCTTTGTGATTTCTTCATTATTTAGAGGTGTTCAATAAATTACTGTGAGGTGTGAAACCTAATGGAGCATCTTTCTGCTCTTCTTAATATGAACTCCAGGGGTCGTATTCACAAAGCTTCCTAAGAACAAAGAGTTCATCGGGACATTTTCTAAGAATTTACCCTAAAAGTTCAGACTAGATCCTCGTAAAGATGAACGTTATTCACGAACCATTTTAGCCCTTAAGAGTTCAGAGTTTCTCCAGCTGAGAAGAAAACAGAGAAATGTTCTCCAAACTCTGAATGAAGAATATTATTACTGAATCATAGACACAAATTATTTAAGGAGACGTTTTAATCCATGTTTTACTTTCTTCTTTGCAAAAGTGAGTCATGCACGGTGAGGCTCTCTCACTGCGGTTTACTCTGCAGGTGACTCCAATCACTGATTAAGGCTCTTTACACTCAGCGTCCTGAGCGCTGAAACACCCTCAGCTGCTTTTTAGTCGCTGCGCTCACCGCGCTCGTGGTTGAAACAGTTCAACTTTTGGAACAGCGTTGTGCCCGTCAATGTCACTTCTCCCTCACTGACCAATCAGAATCAAGACGGGGCGGGACTTACAACATCAGCTTTGTCAACAACAATGGCGGCGGAGACGCTAGTCCAACTCGTCTTCTTGAGGGAACAGTTTCCAGGTGTAGAGCTGCTGATGTCCGGACACGACTTCTCACCAGCGCTCATTGTTGCTCGGAGGTCGTGAGCACTTGTAGTGCAAAGAGCGCCGTCTGTGGACACAGGCCCATACTTTAAATGTACGGCTCACAATTTATTCAACAGAGATGTTAACTTCAGAGTGTTCATAAATATACAGTGTCTGAATTGTTTTCTCAATTTTTTGGATCAACCAATCACAGCTTCTGAAAAATAGTGTCATACCTTACAACGGGTCGACCACGCCTCCTCATCGAGGTCAAACTTCCTGTCCCTACCTCCCTCAGAGTCGCTCCGAGAGTTTCCTAAATGGCTCCTTAGCTCGGACTTCTTGCTAATGTAGCATGTTTTAAGCTAAGTTAGGATCTCTCTGAGAGGATTCTCAGAATGTTTGTGAATATGGCCGAGGTTCTTCTTTGTTTGGATGAACTGAAAGGAAAGCGTCGTGAATCTGGTTCATTTCAAAGTTTCCTGACTCGAGAGACTTTATCGCAGCGTTACACCAACATGTAGCAGCACAGCATTAAACTGTGCTGTGGTACTTCAGGAGGACCTACTTTCTCTGTGATTTTTGTACCTTTGACTTTGTGCTGAAGTTTCTCATCTTTTCAAACTTCTGACTCACGTGTTTGTTTCCTCTCATAAAAGCGTGTTTACTTGTTTTTCTTTCCAAATCAGAGGAAATCCTCTGCTCTCTTTCTTTTTCTCTTCTTTTTATCTCTCTTTGTTTCTTCGTCTGGGTTCGTTCAGCTGTACGGGAAGCTTCCTGTGTTGCTGCGTTGCTGTTTAAAAGCTCGGTGGATTCCTCTGCAGAAACAAGCTGCTGATGAGTGTGAGTCATACGGCGAGAATAACGAACATCCGGATCTCCAATCCTGAGTTCTCCTGCTCCACTGAAGTAGTCCTTATCTGCTCCAGCGTTAATAGACTAAAACTCAAAGTAATTAAAACTTAATTTAAGACTTTAATGATGAAATGACTCGTATAAATAACTGTGATTGGGCTATTTCTTCCACCACATAATGAAAAGTCACTTCCTGCTGGTTGTTCTCTCTCGTGTTGTGACAGGACATAATTAGCAGAATAAGATCAGTCTGATCTACTGAAACCTAATATTTTCACTTCTTAATTTAGTTTTGTTTCCTCTGCGCTCTTTTAAAGCACTGCGAACCTTTTAAACAGTGGATGATGTTGCACTCGTGAAAATGTTGAAAAATCAAGTGGCGGCGTCATAAAGGAGGGAGAGGAATGAATATTAAAAGAAACAGTAGAGAGACGCACAGATATAAAGATGGACGAATAGAGGCTCAGCTGGAGAAACTGAAATGTAGTGTGGTGGTACTGGAACTCTGTCTTTTTGAAGGTCTGGTCTCAGAATCGAAAGCCTTCTTACTCGGTCTTGTCTCTGAGAACTCCGGATTTTAAATCAAGACCGTTTACGACCACCACTGATAGGATATTTTTCCATATCGTCACTGTGATTAGAAGGAAAACATCTCTTTCTAAAAGAACAAATAACTTCAATCCATTTGTAGTTTGACTTTTATCCCCCGGTTACGGATGCAACCTTCCCGGTGTTACGGTCTAAGTGAGTGACACGCCCGCTGCACATAAGATGATGATTTTTGGTGAGATATTTATGGTCTTGTTCTTGTCTGGGTCTCGCCCTGCCTAGGTCTTGGTCTTGGTCTTGTCTCGGTCTCAGAGCACTCTGGTCTCAGGTATGTCTTGGTCTCGGTTAGTGTGGTCTCGACTACAACACTACTTAAATGTAACCCTTTAAACTAAAAAAGAACAAAGTCCTGAGCCACAGATGATTTCATTTGTCTGGTGGAGAGTAATAATACAGAAGTATACGGAAAAGGAAAATCAAATTACAGCAACAAACATCAGCTGATTTGGAGAAGAACACGAGATGCACCCATTGTCTTTCCTTGATATGTCAATCACACCCGGCTAATATATTCACTAAAAAACTGAGAGAAAGATCAGAGAGAGAGAGAGAGGGAGAGAGAGAGAGAGAGAGAGAGAGAGAGAGAGAGAGAGAGAGAGAGAGAGAGAGGGAGAGAGGGAGAGGGAGAGAGAGAGAGAGAGAGGGAGAGAGAGAGAGAGAGAGAGAGAGAGAGAGAGAGAGAGAGAGGGAGAGAGAGAGAGAGAGAGAGAGAGGGAGAGAGAGAGAGAGAGAGAGAGAGAGAGAGAGAGAGGGAGAGAGAGGTCTACTTGACTACTAATAGGAGTCCTTCACAGTGATAACCAGAAGTGTTTCGGCTGGATGTCAGCCAGCAGTTAAGAACACTTCAAAGACTCTTATCATGTCCTTATCCAACCAGCAGCCTCCTTACCACCACCCAACATACAAGACGCAACACACCATCCAACCATCCATCACTTTATCCACCATGCAATCACCACCATCACACCATCCAGCGCTCCATCCAACAAGCAATACACATCCAACCAGCATCCATCACTCCTTCTATCACTCCATAATCCAACCGACATCTATCACTCCATCCGACTTACAATACACATCTAACCACCACCATTACAGCCTCCATTACACAATCCATCGCTCCATTCAACATACAATACACCATCCAACACACAATACACCATCCAACCGCCATCCATCATACAACCAACACCATCACAACGTCCATCAAAACCATCCATCTGTCCATCACATCAAACCATTATCCAACCACCATCCATCACTGCATCCCAATCCAACCACCACCACCACAACCTCCATCACACTATCCACCATCCAACCACCATCCATCACTCCATCCAACACATACACCATCCAACCGCCATCTATCTATCTATCCACCATGCAACCACCACCGCCACAACCACCAACACACCATCCGCCGCTCCATCAAATATACAATACACAATACATCATTCATCTGCCATCCATCACTCCATCCGACATCCAGCCTCCACCATCGCAACTTCCATCACACCATCCAGCATCCAACACACAATTCACCATCCAACCACCATCCATCACTCTGTCTTCTTTCCCCTTCCTTCCCTGTCTTTCTTTGTGTTTTGTATATCCTTCTCCCCATCTCTTGTCCTTTTTGTGTATCTTCCTTAGAGAGTGTGTGTGTGTGTGTGTGTGTGTGTGTGTGTGTGTGTGTGTGTGTGTGTGTGTGTGTGTGTGTGTGTGTGTGTGTGACACCCTCTCCTGCCCTCCATCTAATCAGCTCAGAACAGAGAAAATGAAGGCACAGAGGTCCACTCCAGGTCAATCAGTGGGATGAGTGTGTGTGTTTGTGTTTTGAAGAGGGCTGGTGTCAGAGTTAATTATTGGTTATAATAACCATGTTGCTGTTTGTGTTTGATTACTGAAAGTGCCCTGCTGTTGTTTACTCTTTGCTTCTTATTAACAAAACCTTTGCGTCTTCATCTTACAGACAAAATGAGATATTGACTCACCTACGGATTGACTGGCTGACGTACTGACTCCATTATTGACTGACGGACTTCCTCCCAAACAGCGAGTGGTTTACTTTTTAATTGATCTGTGATCCTGTGACAGAGCTCTGCGGGCTTTAGAGTCCAAGCACATGCATTAAATAGACCATAAATCAGTGATATCCTCGCACACTGCTGCATGAACAACATGTTCTATCTGTTAGTATTACTGTTTGTCTTTATTGTGTGTGCTCTATTTATTTCCCTCAGTCCTGAAATCAAACGCAGAGTTTTGTTGTTTCTGAAAAGTGCTGCATTAATAAAGTTTACCAGTACAGTGTTCAGACCACCATTCAGTTACTGGCTGTAAGTTCATGTAGTCACGGTGACGTCAGTTTGGCATTTTCCCATTGCGGTCTAGTCCTGTTGGATCGGAAGTGATAATAATGAAACAGCAGAGTGGATTTTGTATATTGCTTTGTTTTGCAGTCACTCTTGCTGTGGTTAGTTAATCACAGGAAGCCATGCCTTAAAGCATACCCTGTTTTAACTCTAAATGGGACCTTCATTTCTAAAAATGAAGTCTGGTTGACTTCTTTTTGCATCCAGTGGAGTCGCCCCCTGCTTGTCATTAGAAATAGTGCAGGTTAAAGAAACTTGCATTGACTTTCTTTTTCATACACTCTTTATAAGTAACCTATTTGTGAAGGTTCTTTGTGTTTGACACCCAAAGCAAGACTGACATTTATAAATGCAGGTCTTCATGGAAAACAGCCAGTAAGCCACCAATCTGACCAGTAGAAATTAAACACATGACCAAACAAAGCATGGCGTCAGCACCACCAGAAGCTGAGTCTAATGGTTAAGATGACATTTGCTTTTTGCAATCACACTATTTTTAGGTTGTGTTTAATTTCAGCAATATAATGTTTCATCATTCAAAAACTGTGAATATCTACTGTGGAGTGTAAAACTATGAATCAAAGTTTAGATCATTAGAGAGTAATCCTGTCTGCAGCTGCATTGTGAAGTTGATTTGGTGGATAGATTAACACAGTGTATGGAGAAATATATTCTTCCAAAACAAGACAAGACAAAAAAGACAGCCCAGTGAGTGGTGTACCCTAACCCTGACAGGAGGGAGTTGGTTTGTTAACCGGCTGTTTAATCACCGATGTATTTTCTATCTGATGAGAAATAAACAGAATACCAGCAAACACCTTTCTGAAGGTGACTACTGGTCACTCCAAACGTACCAGTTCATAACATGGCCTGGTTTGGATTTGAAACATAACAGATTTTGAGTCGATGATGATGTTTTGGCTCGCAGCCTGCAGTGTAGAGTTCGTAAATGACGCTGGACATCAATCAGAGACGTACCTGAGAAACATTAGAGCGTTGTGTTTGCAGACCTGCAGACAGACAGTCTGGTGACTGTACAGTTAGTGGTGTTCTCCGTCCCTCTCTCAGTAGCTTCAGTTACATAGTTAACTAATATTAAAGGCTCTGATTGCACTGAACAGCAGACAGAGACACTCAGGGGACACTAAATGACTGTTTCTCTAAAGCAGTTTTTGATGAATGAGCTGAGAGGTTTGCATGTGTTCAATGGAGAAGCATGTCTTGATGTATCTTGCTTTACCCAGTGTAACAGTTTGGGGTCGGTGCCTCTTGGTAAAAAGTGTTTTGAAGAGTGTTGGAGACGGTAAGTTAGCCAAAAGAGCAACCACACGTATCTGGAGGAACCAGAAATCCACACGGACCCTCACGTCACTGTTGAGCTCAGCTACAGGCGTCCGTCCATGGCACACAAGGCGCCGTCTAGTGCAGTGTTTGGTATGACTTAAACCCACACCATGATGTGTTCACTAACCATCAGACTTCTTCACGTCAATCAAAAAGAAAAGAGACATAAAAACACACACTGCCCGACTGTGTGAGACGCCAAAGAGGGGCCTCACAAACGTTCAGTATTCGATGATCAAGCACGAGGACATTTTGGGTTTACGTACGAGAGGAATGTGCAAAGCTTTTCACTAGACATCAAAAACACGACTTCATTAGGAGACCTTGAACAGTGATGAATATCCAGTTATTAAGATTTGTCTCCAGCAGAAGGAGAAGCTGGCACAACAACGAGAGAGTGCAGTGGGAAATCTGCTTACTAATGCAAAAAAGAAAGAAAAAGTCCACAGAGAGCAGCTTTAAGAATTGAGCTGAAAAGAATCCAAACATGCTCTGCTCAGATGTAAGCTGCTTCTCGATCCAGTCTGGCTGTAAGAACCTTAAATGGCATATCATGGAAATGGATCCGTTACAATTAAGGGGTAGTGAGAACGAGGATGGGAGGGCCAGGGTGGAAATGCTGTAAAGAAAGGAGGCACAGACTGATGAACAAGGGAAAATGAGACAGAAAAAAAAAAGCTTTAAATGAGAGAGAGTGAAAACATTCTTCGTCTAAAAGAAAGAGAAAAAGCAGGGGCGATATAGTTGTAGTAATGGAGACTGAAGAAAGAAGAAATGGGCCAATACATCAAGAGAGAAACGAGATAAAGGGCGAGAGATTAAAGCGCTTGACAATATTGATGGGACTGTGCAGTGAGATAAAAGGGCGAAGAACAAAGTGAGAGAGAGAGAGAGCAGAAATGAGAAAGATTTAGAAGAAGTTGATAGGAGTTTCATTCTGATGGAGGAAAAGTGAGCGAAAGAGGAGGAGGAGGAGGAGGCACAGACTGCAGAGGCGTTAAAGAGCTGACGTCTAATCATTATGGTCCATCGTCGTCTTCTTCTTCACTGAATCAGACGGTTGATCCTCACATTAATTATATCAAAATGAGTCCTCCTGCGTCTCGCTCTGCTTCTTCTACATCAAAACATCCAGCCTCGTCCTCACCTTACCTTCAAGCTTTTCTTCCTTCTCTTTTATTTAGTGATTCACTGCGTTATTCACGCCACGTGTCCAGGCTCGGCGTCCTCCACATTCCCGTCTTGTGATCATATCCTCTTGGTTAGGAGATTGAGGGGGATTGAAATGAGACAACTGACCAATGTAAATACTGACACTCGCTCTGACACGAGGAGGGGGCGGGGCTCTCTGGTCACTGAGCGTGTAGGACCGCCTGGCTCTGCTCATACAATCAGAGCAGAGCAAGTAGAAGTCACAAATGTCCAAAAATCACGCCAGTGCATTACTTTTATTTACCCGCCATCGTGGCAGGTAGGTTGAGCAAATTCACCCGACACTGCACAAAGAAACACGTGTGTTTGGCGGGTGCTAATTTCCAATCCTGCCTCTGATGCTGTTTTTAACTTTAAGTCCATTTGGATTGACTCTTTAGATAAAGGAGTGTCTGTTCTGTGAGAGAAGCAGGTCACAAAAGTCAAACATACTTCAAATGTTTATCTGCCTTTAGATGCATATCTTATTCCCACAAGTGTTTCTTAATCTGCTTTGCTCGTTAGATTGGTTTTCCTGTATATATCCTGTAAAAGAGAGACAATGTAAAAAGAGAACAATGTCACATTTGAAGAGGACAGTCTCAAGTGTTCTTCCGAGAAAAGTGTTCCCATTAACACAGCACGTTATCTCAAAGTGTCCTTGAGCAGGACTCGGTGAAGTCTTACCTGCACAGAGAGCGTCTGTGAATGAGGACAATAGTCACATTTACTGCACAGTGTCGTGTTATAAGAAGGACCTCGATGTGTGGAGATGAAAGCCTGCCTTGTTTCTTCTTCTCTGGGCGTTTCTCATCAGAGAGAGAGCTCACACATGAGGAGTTTCTTTTTGGTTAGAGGGCACATATTATGAAAATCCACTTTGACAGTGTTTGTGAACATATATCTGGGTAACCTGAGTGTTCACAAAATGTGAAATAAACCCATCCAGTCCTTTGTTCGTGGTCTGCATAAGTCTCACAACACTTAATGTTGTGAAACGTCAGACTGAGTTAGCAGCACACAAGCCTGTCCCTTGTTCTGCACGGTGAGTTTACTGGGGTTTTATTTCAGGAGTTTGAAGATGACGATGAAACGGCTTCTGGTTTTTAGAAAAACACCTTAAAGGTCTCTCTCCGTGGGGATCATTTCTGTTATAGAATATCAATCTGAGCCTGTAAGGGACCAAAACCATCAGATCTAGTGGACGTTCTTTGATTAGAATAAGCCTCAAAGTGTTTCACATATTCTGCCTAACGCAATCAACTTTAGCTTTGAACAAATGACCAGCTGCTTTCTTTTCTCCTCTCTCCCTCCCTCCATCCTCTCCTCTTCATCATGTCATCCTTCACTTCATCCCATCACTCAGCATTTCTCTTTTTTTCTTCACATGTTCTCTTTTTGCTTCATGGTACATTCTCAAGGTCACCTTTAGAAGCTCACAAACACACACTCACACACACACAGATGTGCACATGCACGCGTGGCGCCTTTGTGACGAGGCGGCTCTAATTGGATTCCATGGTCGCCACGGCGATGGGAATTGATTTGCGACGGAGAGAGAGAGAGAGAAATCAAGAGAGACGCTGAAGGATGAAAGTGTCGTTGTGTGATGATGGGGTCAGAAACCTCTTCACACACACCCACACACACACACTAACACACACTAACACACACACACACACACACACACACACACACACACACACACACACACACAGCACTAACACACTAACACACACACACAGCACTCTCACACACACACGCACACACACACTAACACACACACACACTAACACACACACACAGCACTCACACACACACACACACACACACACACACACACACACACACACACACACACACACACACACACGACACTAACACACACATCGCTTTCACACTCACACATTTACTCACCGGTTATCGGAGCCCGTAATGTTATTCCATTACCACAAACCATGGCCATATGGTTATTGCAGCCTGTAATCAACTGGAGGTTTCCATGACGATGAGTGCTTGAGGTCAACTATGTGCCATCATACTCACTCACACAAACACAAACAAACAAACAAACAAACACACACACACACACACACACACACACACACACACACACAGATTATAGAGATAAGAGCAATGGGATGATGCTTCCCGTCATTTAACCTTTTTTTTTTTTCATGCCCCGCCTTTTATATCCACATTGATTTTCATATGTGCTCCTCTGGTAGTGTGTCTTATGTTTGAGATCTCAAAGAAGGATTCCAGTATTATTAAAGAGCACAGGCTCCATTTTTACACAGTTTGCTGTCTACGTGATTAATTGGATCAAAACATTTGTAATTAGATTTATTCAGCATATAAAGGACTCCTCAAAAGAGAGACCTTTTTTAAGATCAACTTTCGCCTTTATTTGATAGGACAGGGGATAGAGTATGACATCTGGAGATAGTGGGGAATGACATGCGGGAAAGGAGTCGCAGGTCAGACTTGAACCTGGGCCGCCCACTTGGAGGACTACAGCCTCCGTACATCGCTACGTCACCAGAGCCCCCAAGACAGACCTTTTCAGTGCGAGTAAGATGCTTAAGCTTCATTTTAACCAGATATATATGTTATGTTGTTGTCATCAAAGCCACCAGACTTCATTGAATGGACCATTCATTTGACCTCAGAACACAGGAGTTACTGGTTTGCCAATGGTGAGCTGATTTTGTGGTATCATGGAACTTTAAATAAGATTGAAATGGTTTGATCATTAAGGATGCCTCCTGGACGCCTCCCTTTAGAGGTTTTCCAGGCACGCTCGACTGAGAGGAGACCCCGGGCAGACCCAGAATACGCTTAAGGAATTATATATCCCGTCTTGCCTGGGAACGCCTCGGAATCCCCCAGGAGGAGCTGGAAAGTGTTGCTGGGAGAGGGAGGTCTGAGTTGACTTACTGCGCCTGCTGCCACCGTGACCCGACCTCGGATAAGCAGAGAAAAATGGATGGATGGTTTGATCAAATCCAACCCACCTCACAGCTTTCATGTGACGCCCCACACTTATGGAACTGCTGCACTCTATGGAGGAGTTATCCGTCTCGGTTGCAATTATGCGTATTTTAACCAGGTTTGGTTAAACCAGTTGTTGTTCACGCCCGGAACGTTCTTCTACAGAATGTAAGCAGAGAAAGAAAACCCAGAGAGGAGGAGATTGTGGATTAATGCTGTTAGACGCTCCTCTGTCCCTGTGAGGGAACGTCCTGACGTCAAAGATTAAGTTCACTTGATCTAATTAAGGGGAAGGATTCTCCACGAGATGTAAGTAATCACCTCTGCAGTGAAGTTCTGGTCAAGACTTTGCTTTCTTTAGTGATTGAGATAGTGTCCCGTGTGCTGTAAGGGCCACAAGTGCCCAAAACGTGTACTTTATCTTAAAATTATTGTTTTACGATGGTTGTCAGGTGATGTTAACATGCCTCGTTTTAGAGATATGAAAATTACAAAGTCTGAGCTGCTGCTCCACAGAGTGTTCAAAGGTGGCTGCCACTTTCCTGACCTCTTTTTGACCTCCAGACGTCATGTGACTGAAAGCTTTGAATACCTGTCGAAGTATTCAAGGTCCTCCAAACAAGTCCTCTGTTCTGTACGTTAAAATGACGATGTTCATCAATGGAGTTTGGTGGCTTTAAAGGGGGTGATGTAACAGCTTTTCTCTAGTTATAAAAAGACCTGACCATTTAGCAAAAACCTCTATCTCTGTGAGGATCCTCTTCTGCTTTTGTCTTACCATAAGAATATCTGAGCCTTTCAGGGGAAAAGGCCCTTTTAGATGATGAACTTTGATCGGAGCATTTACCCCAAAGGATTACGCTGCAGCACAAATACGTAAAAATAGGTTGAAAAAAAAACGCCTCTGTGAAGGTTTGAAGCTTTCGTCTGAACTCGAGCTGACCCGGAGCTGAAAGACTTCACTGTTAGACGAACAAACAACCTGCAGGGCTCCAGGATTTATTACTTTACTATCACAGCACTTTTCATCGCCCCGAGCAGCTCATTACATTTTTACCAACAGAAGTGTCTCCCTTCTTCATGGACGTTCATTTTCCCTTCCTTTGTCTGTGTTTGCCTTCCACTTACACACACACACACACACGCACGCACGCACGCACGCACACACACACACACACACACACACACACACACACACACACACACACACACACACACACACACACACACACACACACACAGACAAACACACACACACACACACACACACACACACAGACATAAACACACACACACACACACGAGGAACCAAACTTTTATCTACTTTTTAGATCAGAAACATTTTATATATATATTTTATAAGGAAGTTGTTTTCGGCCTCGGTGAGATTTCGCCACAGACTGTAAGACATGGACGTAGGCTCAGTGATGTCACTCATTGGTTTCTGAGGTGGACATTTGAAGCCCATGGACGGTGGTCGCCATGTTTGTAGTGTTGTAGAGCTTAAACACACTTTTTGAAGGTCTCGATCTCGGAATCTAAAACATTTGTACACGGTCTTGTCTCGGTCTCAGACTGGGTGGACTCCGGATTGTAAATCAAGACCGATCAAGACCACCACTGATCGGCTGTTTTCCCACGTCATCACTGTGATGAGAAGGAAAACACCTCTTTTTAAAAGGACAAATAACTTCAATTCAATTATAATTTGATTTTGATCCACCGGTTACGGCCGCAACCTTCCCGGTGTTACGGTCTCAGTGAGTGACACGCCTGCTCGATCCCTAAATGTCTTGATCTTGTCTCGGAGCACTCTGGTCTCAGGTATGTCTTGGTCTCGGTTGGTGTGGTCTGGACTACAACACTACCATGTTGGTAAATATTAATGCACGAAGCCTGAGTGACGTCACCCATCTGTTACAATGTATTGTATATGTAAAGATACGTATATCACAAATATGAGTATGTGCAGATATATGCATAGCAGAGGTAAATAAATAATGAAGGGGGTATCTTAATAAACAGCTGGCAGTGAAACAGGTCAGAGAGAGCGTCTGACTCTCAGAGAGAAGAGTTGTGCAGTCTGACGGCCCCAGGCAGGAATGACCTCCTGACGATGTTCTGTGGTCTGTCGTGGTGGAATGAATCTTTCACTGAATGTGCATCTTGTACTTTAACAGCATGGAGTGGGTGGGAGACATTGTCCAAGATGTCACGTGTCATAGACACCGTGCTCCTCGCAGGGAGTCCAGCTCCACCCCCATAATGTCACTGACCTTGCAGATCAGTTTGTTGAGTCTAATGGCGTCCGCTACCCTCAGCCTGCTGCCCCAGCACGCAAGAGCAACCAGGAAACCACCACAGACTCCTAAAACATCCTCAGCATATTCCCGCATATGTTAAAGGCCTTCAGCCTCCTCGGGAAGTAGAGGCGACTCAGTGTTGGTGTTCTTGGACCAGTCAAGTTTATTCCTGTAGTCCTGCACAATCAACAGAGTGCATGCTCGGCTGTCCTCCGTGTTTCCCCACACACGACAGGAGAGGGACTTTAGGACCTTCTTCCATGCAGATCGGATCACTCTCAACACACCTCTCACAACAGGAAAATCTTTGTCTTGTCCAAAGGGGGGAATCGGCCAAGAATCCGCCTAATTATCTTGAAGTGTGTACCTCGCTTTAGGAGAGATCCTGATCGCGGTGCACAGAAGCACGTGACAATAAGTGCATGAGACACGTTTAGCCAGAAGGATGTTTCATGAAACTACTCTCCTCAAAGATGACCTTCAAACGCATGCACAAGTACAATACACAATACACACAGGCTCTCCTCATCTTGTACCTGTTTGTATAAAACCTGATACACATGCAGCTGGATTGAGTTTGTGTGTGTTTGTGTGTGTGTGTGTAGCTGAAGCTGCGGTGATACAGAGAGGAGGAGGAGGGAGGTTGGGTGAGGATGAGTAGAGTTCGTCCCTCTCAGCTTATCTCACTACAGAGCGCTGCACCTGCTGTGGTTGCCAGGTTGCAGGGAGGTTTACAGTCAGGGAAGGGTTGCCATGTTGGAGGGATTTTAAGCAGAGGAGTGCAGTGGATTTGAAGGAGAGCACCGTGGGAAGGACTCCCGCTGCCATGTCGGACTCTTCAGATGTGAAGTGGTTCAGTTTGAAGCAGGGCACAGGTTGCCAGGTTGGAGAGAGTTTTAAGCCAGTGCAGGGAGGCGTGTGGAGGTAGATGTAGTCAGGATGTTAAACAGGTACAAAGGTTAATGGAGAACAGGGACACTCAACATGTTGGTTGTTGTTGTTTTTTACAGTGGTTAAGTGGACAGGATGATGTTAGGGAGACATGAAGGCTCGATGCTGTGAAGCTTGATTGAACCACACAGGGTTGCCTGTTTGGAGTCGTGTTAATCCAGTGAAAGGATTTAAGTTGGAGGAATTCATTCCAGCAAAATCAGGTGAGGGTGTGCTTCAGAGTTAGCTTTAGTTGCCAGGTTTGAGCAATTTTAAACAGCGTTTGCCAGTTTACTAAGCATCTGGGTTGCCAGGTATGAAGTCAGAAAAGGTAGGTAGTCAGAGTTGTAGTGAAGTCTGGATAAGTGGGATTCTCAGTTGTACGTTCAGAACTTGATGAACATTAATGGACTAATTTGACGGTGTAAGAAGATGACATATATTTTGTTCTAAAACTTTGCATCCACCCCAACATTTATACAATTACACAGTGTATGCAGGGCCTTCATTTCCATGTATATATTCCTGCATTCATTCACCCCTCTATGTCTGGGCTAAATATTCAATAAAGGACTTAAGAGAAATGTGAAAGGATGACCAGGATTTAAAGGGAGGAAGGTTAATTCAAATTACGGTTGTGGAACTGGTTTTATTAGGTAAATACTGTTTCCAGGGCAGTTATTTTTAGCTAGTTCAAAGGTCACCGTGTACATCCAAACCTTATTTTATCCTGGGTAGTAGGAAACGGACGATCTTGTCTTTTGCCTCATTGAGTGGTCCCATTCAGTCCTCGTCCTCCAGAGACTTCTGTTATAATGAGCTCCACTTCCTCGTCCCTTCTGGAAATATATACGGTAAAGATGTATCTATGGCATATTTCTGAAACACGGTTCCTTCCAGGCTCATCCAGAACCTCGTCAGCTCACCTGGGGGAGGGAAAGCAGGTCACTGCTGTCGAGTATCTGCAACTTTATTAATGGTTCTCTCCACCGTGCGTCAGAATGAATCTCTCTCCAACGAGATCAAAGAGAGGTGAATAAAGTTGCCTCGTCAGGAAATTGTTAAACACAATGAGGAGGGATATAAGACAGAATACTTTAGGAGCTGTTCTTATTCTCTCTCCTGCTTCCAGTGTGGAAGAATCACAGCCACAAACAGCTTTCAAAAATGCGAATGTTGTCTGTTGTGAAGCAACGAGGAGGATCTGGAAAGCTGTGCTCTTTTTTATTTGCTGATCTGATGACTAACTATAAGGTTGGATAGAGCTGTAAGGTTTTCAACGTGTTGTTTGGTTCAGATGTATCACAAAGCTGTGTTCATTTCTTGATTCTGATTGGCTAATTAGCCATAGCAACCATCTGATATTCCTCGACAGATCACTGTTTTTAAGAATAATTCACCGTTACTAAGAAAAGCAGACGGTTGCTAGGGATGCTGCTCTTATCGTAGACGCTGGAGGACTATCCATCCATCCATCATCTATACCGTGTTTCCCGTTCGGGGTCTCGGGGGACTTGAGCCGATCCCGGGTGTCATTGGGCGATAGGCGGGGTTACACCCTGGACTGTTCGCCAGTCAATCAAAGGGCTGACAGAGACAGACAACCAGCCACTCTCACATTCACACCGACGGGCAATTTAGAGTCACCAGTTAACCTAACCAGCATGTCTTTGGACTGTGGGAGGAAGCCGGAGAGAACCCACGCATGCACGGGGAGAACATGCAAACTCCACACAGAGAGGCTCCTGTCAGACGGGGATTCAAACCAGGAACCTCCTCGCCTGGAGGACTAACTTCCATCATATCAATCCGTGTATAGAAGTCCCCTTAATTTGACGTTTCTCTGTTTACTGTGGGAGAAAAGAGAAAGGAGAGGATAATAACGGAGGAAAGAGGTAAAAAGACGCATATAGGCTGTCACAGAGGAATCTACAAAACTGAAGATGGCACATAAAGTAAACACGGAACCAACGTGGTGTGAGATACGTTAGTGTTTTAAAGATGGTGGCAGGATGAGAAAATGTCAACAGACTCAGGGTCTGACTTTCATCATCACTATTTGAACTCTAGCCACCTACAGGTGATAATGGGAAAGCAACTACAGATAAGGTTACTAAAAACTTGTCAGGGAAATGTCACTCAAAGCTTCAGGATAAAGAGAAAGTGTCAACCCACACCGACTTCATATTTTCAGACTTTAAAAACTAATTTGTTTTCCGTGACATGTTCATCCTGGCACCACTACTCAAAGAGTGGTTAGAGGAACGTTTTTGTTTCCAACACATTTTTAAAGCTGCCAGGTTTGATTTCAGTAACCTGTGGTCCCCGTAAACATTTAGTGCCGCCTGCAAAGTGAAATGTGAGCGCTTCACACGAGGGAGAAAAGGGACTTTTGTTGCCAGATTGGAGGAGGGATGCCAGGTTATGATGCTATGCCCTATGTGTATTGATGGTGGCCCTATGAGGTGGTTATTTGATGCCTGATGTGAGGGGAACGTGTTATTAATTCAGAGTCGTTTGCCAGCGAGGGTTATGGTTGCCAGGTTGAAGCGTGGTTTGTGGTTTGGAGAAAAAATATCTTTCTGTGTTACCTCTTCAAGTACTATTAGCCACAGAAGGATGTTATTTACCTCAGCCGCCTGATGAAAGGAGTTTGTTGTTCACACACAGGAGTTCCCAGGCCGGACTAATGTCGGCCTGACCTCAGAGATATTTGGAGCCATTCAACGGGCAAAAAGTGGGCAGTATATAGTGCAAGAAAAATTGAGCTATTTGGAGCGAGAGATGTTTTTTTCTGGTGTGGAGCAGGGTTGGCCAGGATAGATTGATACCGGTTTGTGCTGGATAAAATACAGACAACAGGAACAAACACAAACAGAAGGAGAAGAAGCGGTTTTCCCACTTCAGATTCAGTAAAGGGCTGTTTGCTGCAGAAAAAAGGTATCAGAGGTTTGGATCAGTGCTTTTAGAGGCTCATAAAAAAAGATAGTCAACAGATATGTCGATCAGAAGATGATCTCAAGCCGCTGCTTTCATGGGAAATGTGGCAGGTTGGGTTTGAAATGTCCAGTAATCTTGAAGTGGTCGTGTTTCCAGTGGCAGAAGTTGTACCTCAAAGGGATAGTTTGATATTTAAGAGGTGGGGTGTTATGAGGTACTTGTCTATAGTAAGGCGGAGGAACAGGTATGTATGGTTGTTGTTTTGTACAGTGTATTCACATTAGGCATGCCCCTCCCCCCTCCCCCGCTGGTCTGTGTTCACATTAGTAACACTGTTCTGTACCCGAGAACACTTGGGTATGTTCACAGGCTGATACAGCAGGTGGCAGTATGCACATAGTTGGTTTGCAAATCCGCCAAGAAGTAGAAAGAAGAAGATGCAAGCACGGCAACCACTGAGTCCATCCTGCTTACTGTGGACGTTTTTGTTATTTCTTAGACGCCAACAACGACCCTCTTCCTACTTCCACATCTCCCGTCAGTGGACGTTTAGAATGACGACATACATGTATAGCGGTGCACTTCCTTATTTGAGCACTGTTGCGTTCACATCTCCCGCGGACCACTCGAGTACACATGAATCGGGCCACAGACCTCCTCTTCAAGCGAACTCGGGCTCAGTACCCGATACAGTATGAGTACACCCGAGGGATCGACTGAAGCCTGCACTCTTGTCTCTCATATTATTGATATATGCCACTAATTGCAATTAATTATTCACAAAGATTATTTCTTGAATCGATTGACAGCCCTAATCTGAATTTGTATGTTTTGCAAGGCACAGGATCGTGCAAGTTAAGCAGAGTGAAACATGTTCGCAATCGAAAGTATCTACTGTAAATCTTTGGCTAAGTCACCATGTAAAATATGACGTGTTACAACTTTCCTCATGTGGACATTTATTTTCATCCCCATTTAAAATTTCAGGCATGGACTAAATCCTGACTCTAAAAGCATGTGCAGCAGTAAGTCAGTGAAAAAGAGTTTGAAGAGCAGCCACTAGACGTGAGAGGAGTGATCAGAGCCCCTCTGGCCTGACAGTTCACTGTGAGGAGACTTACAGGGTGGAAATGAAAGTCAGCAGCAGCAGAAGGCAATTGCTTTTCATTGTAGTTTTGAAAATGGCTGCCTGAGCCAAACGCTGTGCGCACATTGCCTCGCACACTCAACACTTCAGAGCAGAATGGGAGCGGTGGTTCACACAGGACTCCTACCAATCTTCAGGTTTGATAATAAGTGGCTTCAAACCAAGATAAGAAGTCTGGACAGCAGCCAGAAGTAGCTTTTGTCAGGAAGTGTTTAAAGGAAGTCCGTCTTCCTCGTTCAGCTCCAGATCCAGGCGGATGAATTAGAGATACCGCAGCATCTCCGGCTGCTGCCAACCGATTCAACTTGCTGAAATCTATTCAACTTCTTATCATGCCAAACTTTAGTGGATCCTGACCAGAGACTGTTTATAAAGAATCAATAGCAGTTCCGTTGCTGATTCTGATGGTGGCCATGTTGCTCTCTCAATGAGGGTTTCATTGTGCAGTATTGATCCGTTAGTATGCACAGGTTAGGTAGCACAACTTTGATCAATAAAACAGTGGACGAAGAAGACATTTTAAAGACTATGAATAATCAAAACCTCAATATTGTATTGAACATGAAGGCTTAAAGGAGCAGAAAGGAATAAGGCTGATGAGCAGGCTATGGGATATCAGCTGTGGACAGACACAATGGATGGAAGCACAACTTGAGTTACAGTGTTGATTAAAAAAAAGCACCACATTTAAAACAACACTATGTAGGAATTTGTTTTGGCGTGCTTTTTTCTCTACTTCGGTGTTTTACGTCGTCTGATTTACGTGCTGCTCCCTGTAGAGGAATCCTCCAGTAACAGGCGTTGTACAAAGGCAAGTGGACATTTAATTCACGATGCAGCAGGTTTTCTACGCATACATGTGGTTCAAAAGCAAGTTTATTTGAGCCGTAAGAGGGGGAGGCGTGAAAGCACTGTCTGTATTTTACAACAGTGTAGATGCACTCAGAGACCTTCAGTAGTGCCGTAAATCCGTACGGACTTCTCACAAGATGACCTCAGCTCGCTGCCAAAGTTACATAGTGCAGTAAACAGGCGATCGGGGCGCTCTGCGGACATGAGACGTGGACATGTGCTATTTAATGGACCTCTGACACGACTAATTTAAGGTGGAAAAGTTACATATTGTTGCTTTAATGAAGTTCCCTGGCTTATTAATGAGCTGATGATTGTTACAATGGTTGTGAGTGTTGTTTTATGGTTTCATAGCTTCGTTTTTCATCCTCGTCTCCTTCTATTTCAATGACAGATTTTCCCTCATCGTCTGCATTAAAACATTCATCAGTAATACAAAGAAGCAGACAGATCTTCTGCTCTTTTATTTTCCTGTGTTTCCTGCTGATTTCGTCCTGTTGTGTTTCAGTGCTGAACATCACCAAAACCTGACACTTCCTGCTGCGGGTGGAGATAAAAAATAAAGTTTATTTTTCTTTCCTTCACTCAGTTTTAGCTGCAGGAAATTTCCGACGATGACAGCTGCTGTGTTTTCTTCTTCTTCTGGCAGGTCATTTCAGGAAACTAGAAAGCTCCCCGAAACTCTGCAGACTGGGGGATGCAAATCTGTTTACAGTTTTTGTCTGAATTTCTGAGCGGATTTTCCCTTTTTAATGACCACGGAGTCCTGAGGGACGAGCAGAAAGGGGGGCATTGGACAAAGCAGAGAGTGGACACCGTGTCGAGTTGCCAAGCTGGCCTGATTTGAGTCCCGGCAGCAGGAGGACGACTGCCAGCATTATTTTACAGAAGTGCTGACAGCTCCCCACCAGAAAATGTGCTTAGAAACCCAGATAATTTCCTGCAGTCACCTATTTAGTCTTTTCCTCTTCGGTCTCAAAGGATCTTTTTATAACTGTGGAAACACATTTAGGAAGTGGGCCAAGCTCGTCCTCCATATGTCTCAATGGGAGACTGAGTGTCTCTGTGGGCATGAAGAGAGGCTGCAAAACTTACTGACTGAGAGAGAAAGAGTGAGAGATTAATGATGAGGCCAAAGACAGGAGAGGTGTGAATAAATAACAGAGGGGAGAGCCATGAAGAGAGAGAGACACTTTGGGTGAAAATGGAGCTAGAAACGGTCAGAGCGAGTGGGAGCGATGTGTCTGATGTTGTTTCTCCCAAAGGTTAGCGCTCTGTTTGTTCCTCTGTGTTTTACCATCATGTAGAGCCTCGACAACCACCAGACAAGGTCACCGTTTACCTGCTCACTGTGTAATCAGCAGGGAAATATTGAACTTATGGCCAGACTGCTGATGACGAGGCTGCCAGGTGTCGGCAGAGCCTCCAACAGAGAACTGTTAGAGGGTGGATCAGTCATCCAGTAAATTTGAATACTTTGTGCAGCCTGCTTTCATGTCTGCTTCAGTGTGACACTGATTAGTGTGACAGAACGGTCTGATTTATTTTCACCTTTTAAAATGAAAAGCAGAAGTAGTCACCGGTGGCTTTGCTTATTTTGATGTTGTAATAGTATTTTGAAATAGTAGCCTAAAAGGATGAGTCAAGAATTAACCAGCTAATTGATGATAGCTTGATATGGTGTCAATCATTAAAAAGAGATCTGTTACACTCACTTGCACCAGTAATGATGTCAGTCTGGGACACAGCAGAATAGATCTCCTTTAAGCTTTACATAAGAATGCTTGGTGGTGCACATGAATAATTCTTGCTAGTTAAAGGACTGACTGTCATTCATATGTGCATGTGTCTTCATTTTGACACTGAACATACTTTATATTTTCATCCTCGTGAAATACTCTCACAGAGAAACCCAGCATCAGAATCATCAGAGCTCATTTCATCTCATCATGTCGCCTCTAAAAATGGAGCTTAGTATTCAGACATATGCTCCCCTCTGAAAATTCACTGATTTCAGGACAGAAAGTTTAATCAGAGCGCTCTGATTGGGGAGAGATTTCTTCCATCTGTGCTGATGATAAAATAAATGAAAGAGAAATTTTAAATCAGGGAGCTGGTTAACTTTGTTTTTCTTTGCTGCCGTCTGTCTTTGTGTTTTCATTCATGCATTTAGCAGATCATTTCTCAGACAGGAGCCATCTGTTGCTGCTTTAAAGCCCTCTAGTACAGCAAAATGTGATAATAAGGACAGTTAGCCAATAAAATGAAACTTCACACTTTAGTCTAATGTTCATTTTCAGGACACAAAGCGATTTGAGAGTCTGAGTGTTTGGATACTGTTTGAGTTAAAGGAGCAATATGTAACTCTGATACCTAGTGTTTGAAATGGGTACTGCAGTCCAAATTCTAAACATTGTAGAGAGCTGTCTCCCCCCCCCCCCTCCTCTCTAGAGTCCATGCTCACGCAGGTTGTCATGTGGTGGACACTGAAGCTTCAGTGTTTATCCAGCTCTGCATCGGTCTGTAAACCTTTCTGCGTTCTAACCTCTCTCCATTTTTCAAAAGCATCTCCAATATTGATCCTAGTTTGAGCACGTTTCTGCTCGTGGAGCTTATTAGAAACATGCAGAGGCTTTTTAGGTCGGGTACAATCACTTCTATCTGAACCAGTTCTCTTGCCCGCTTCCATCGCTGCAACACCTGTTGGTTTGACCTGATAACTGCTCTCATATCTGGCAAACCGAGGGGCGTCCAAAACGGCCGTGTGGGGGTGCCTTAAAACCGCCTACCTTCTCTGGTCCAAACAAATCCAGACCATTCAGGACCAGAATCTAAAGTTAGAAGGAGGACATACTGGCTGCTGCATTGTTGTCAGAGAAGCCAGCACTTCAACACAGCATGTTTCCTTAATGTCTGAACATAACCCCTAATATGTTTTTACCATGAAAAGCTTAATGAATTATTAGATTAATAGCTCTTATCTTTTCATTAGTGTAAGAATAAACATAAACAGTTTGCTGATTACCGTCCGTATCTGATTTCATGTCTTTTTTGAGGATCAAGAGATGATTGAAGAACTGAGCATTACTTTTAGACTTCATTACTTCAACAGAGTGGTGACTCTTCTGTGGAGAAATAATGTCTCTCAGTCTTTCACTTCAAGTGTAGGATCTATTCAAACTGCTGGGCTTATTAAAAGTATATTGAAGCTTCTTCATTTCATGGCTTTGCACTGGAGTCTCTCGTGTTGAACCGCTGATATCACTGACTCCTCAGCAAACAAAAGGAGCCGCAGATTTCAATCAAATCTCTGAGTTGTACCAACTTTAACTTCGGGGACTTGTGTGTATAATTGAAAATTAGCTAGATTAAATAGACAGTTTCTCTAATGGATTCAAATGAGATGCAATTTTTTAATAAACTTAACTTCTCCGAACAAATGAAAGGTGGATCTGACTCTCATACACCACATGAGGGTTATTACACAAACCCCTGGATCCCCCGTCCTTCTTTAAGAGATTCTTAATGTCTCAAGGATTTTTAAGAGCAAAGATGAAAATCTTTGTAGCTCAGTCTGTAGGGACATGGGTTGAGAGCCGGTTCAAGTCCCAGTGTGGACCAAGTCTGGAAATTGGTCTGGTAGCTGGAGAGGTGCCAGTTCACTTCCTGAGCACTGCAGATGCCCTTGAGCAAGGCAACGAACCCCACACCCACCAGCTCAGGAGTGCTCGCTGAAGATCATGATGTACTGGTACTCGTGTAGTCTTTCTGCTGTGTTCTGTCACCCTCACAGGATCAATGATTCTGTCAAACATCAGCTGTCTGCAGTGTGATGTCTGCAGTTTGACACTGATTGAGTAAAAGGCATCGCTTTGCAGCCACACTTCCTCTCTACACTCTGAACTCTGTCACTCAGTCATTGATAAGCGACGAGGAGGAATGTCGCCCCTTTTTACCCATGATACTATTCTTTCTTCTCTTCCTTGTGATGGATTTTTTTTTCCTGATTCAATGAACATGTCACTTTACCAGCCAAGTTGCCATTTGGCTGCTCTGTGTGGCCCTCGCTGCATCTGTCCCCCCTCGTCTGTCTCCCCCTCTGCCCTCTCAACCCTTCCCTCTTCTCACCACTTATCCTTTTACTCTTGGTCTGTGTGTGCAGGGAGTTTTGGCAGACGTTGACGGACAGCTGGACGAGCCAATGACAAACTGTGTGGACTTCTAACGCACGTCTGCAGGGTCCTCCGGTCAAACCTACGTGGGCGAGCGGCCCACTAGTATGTGCACGTGAACCCGGATGAGCGCCAGCACTTTTTTATTCCCTGTGAGAAGAGGACGCCCCCCCTCCCTGCTAAAGAGGTAAGCTGCTCTTCAGTTTAATACAGGTGATGGGGTTTGACATGCAAAGACACATCACATTTGATGCTACTTCAGCTGCCTTGTTTTGAGCGCCCGTGCTTGTTGCTGATTACAGATTTCTGATGAGTGGAAGTTTTAAAATATGGAAGAACTGTTGCTTGTTGAGTAGATACCGTTGGATGATTTACACTTTAAGAGGAGGGGTCAGAGTTTGTACTTTTTCACTACAGCTTTATTTAGACACTGACACATGGACAATATGGCCTGTGTTTATATCTCCTGGCGTTCCCCTTTAATTGGGAAATATTTGAGAGTAAACCTTCTTCACTCCTTCTTACGGCTACATTTCCACTCTCCACAGATCTGTGAAATACCTCACAAGTTAGAAACATTTCACACACAGGATGATAACAAAGTCATCGACATGCTGCAGACTCTCCTGCTGTTTCTCTTAACTTGAAAATATGATCCTCTCCAGTCATCCTGGGCTGCTGGGCAAAAAGAAATGAAAAGCTGGAAAATAAACCCCAGGACGAGCTTTTATTCCCACCTGACATTCATGCTTTTCCTGCACGATGTGTCACACCTTTTAAATGTGTTCATAAAAACGGCGTCCTCAGCGTCTGTGCTTTAACTGAAGCAGGAAATCAAACATAAAAGACGCATTTAAAGGCTCATAAATCTATAGTGTGATGTGATGGATTCAACGGCTGCAGTTTACCTCATTGACAGCTTTTACACAAATGCATAATAGAAGAAAAAACATCTGAAACTACATCTGAAACTACTTGCAATTAGAGTGTGTATATACGTGTTTATGTGTGTGTGTGTGTGTGTGTGTGTGTGTGTGTGTGCGTGTGTGTGTGTGTGTGTGTGCGTGTGTGTGTGTGTGTGTGTGTGCGTGTGTTTGTGCGTGTGTGTGTGCGTGTATGCGTGTGTGCGTGTGTGTGTGCGTGTGTGTGTGCGTGCGTGTGTGCGTGTGTGTGTGTGTGTGTGCGTGTGAGTCAGTGACTTAAGCTAATGCAGCCTTAATAGCCACATTACTTTCCATCTGACTGAATCATTTGGATCAACTCCGACAAGAAAATAGGTCCATTAGATAGCTATAGATCTCACACACACACACACACACACACACACACACACACACACACACACACACACACACACACACACACACACACACACACACACACACACACACACACACACACACACACATACACACACACACACTGGAATGAACCTCTTAGAACACAACAACCCAGCTTGCACACACGCGATTCATTTTCTCACAAAACACGTCCCGCACACAAATGTTTACTTGCAGTTTGTCTCTCCTTTGTTACACACACACACACACACACACACACACACACACACACACACACACACACACACACACACACACACACACACACACACACACACACACACACACACACACACACTTTCATTGAAGACTTTTCTATCAGAACTAATTTGCGGCGGCCGCTGCGTCGGCTGTGTTGGCGACAGGAGTCTCCTAATGAGACGGAGCGCTCGCAGTAATGGCAGGTGTGGGTCTTGAATCAGAGTAACAGTAATGAGATGAAGGGGCCTAATGGTCACAAGCAGAATAATAAGAAGTACAAACGCAGGATGAGAGCTGCAGTAATGAGAATGCAGGCTGGGACACGATTCAGACCAATAACAGATTCACAATAAGAAGCGATGAGCTGCCTCTGTGAGGTTTACTCTAATGAGAGAGGAAGAAGAAGAGGAGCTGTGGCGACCTCTTTGTTGCATATTTCACTCTGTCTCTGTAGCTTAAAGGACAGTTCTGCTATTTTAAACCTGGGATCTAAATGACTCAAGGGATCATTAAAGGTTAAAAGGATTGGAAATTGCTTCAGTAGATTGCTGCAGCTTGGAAACCGGCTGTGATGGCTGTAAAGTTATCCTCGACAAATTCAGCTGAAGACCTTTGTATATGGTTATAAGGTTGTGCTGTTGATCAACTCAGCTCCAAATCTCGACATTTGAGTACAAAGTATTGAAATTATGATGTGCATAGCGACTGCCTTCGACAGGTTGAAACCCTGCTACTGCAATTACATTTTTCTCTTGGCTGATCTGCAGGCAGGTGACGTATGTGGTGCAAGCTTCAGTCACCAAACCATTCACCATTCCTCTGCTGTCCCTCCTTGTCCCTCTTGTCCTCAGAAACGGCTATCTCAGCTGTTGCTGTCTGTGCTAACGGTTCAAACTGATCAAGGTCAGAACCGTCGTGGTGTAGGGCAGACTCTGGAGGAGAGAAGTCCTCGACTTAAAACAACATTTCTGTCTCAAAAATCGTCATTGTGGCTCCTCGAGTCGTCACTCATGGCTTTATAACCTAGCTAAACTTGCAAATCAGTTCCAGTGTGTGTGTGTTGCATAGACTGCTTGATGAGGCTGCTGATGGTCACGGCATGAAGGAGTGAGTTGGCGTGTCTTACCCTACCCTGTAAATAGGTGGCTGTGGCTCAGTGGTAGAGTCGGTTGTCGTTCAAATGGAAGGTCTGGGGTTTGTTCCCCAGCTCCTGCAGCAACATGTCGATGTGTCCTATGGCAAGACACTTAACTCCAAGTTGCTCCCGCTGCCATATGAGCGGGGTTTAAATGTGTGTGAATGAATGAGTTAATGTTGATGGTCACGTCACACAGCAGGCCTCAGTGTGTGAATGTGAAGGTGTGACCTGCGGAGTAAAGTAGTCAGTAGACTAGAAATACAAGCTCAAGTCCATTTACCACTTAGTCGCAGGAGATTGTTGTTAGCATAACTCCTGACAACATAAAAGTGTCCAAACATCTTATCAAGTCAGAAGCAAAATATTTTGTTGATGTTTTGACATTCAGAAATGTTTCGAGGTCACATGTTTTCTGTGTTAATTATTTTAAAAAATCCATGTCTGACTTTGTATTTTTTTATTATAGCCCTATTTATTTATTTTCTATGAATCATTACTCTTTGTTTTCTTTCATAACCTTTCAGCTTTCATCGTGAAGATTTTAGGGATATGAAGCATTTGAAGGTCGACAATAAACGACATCACGAGGATCCACTGGAACCTTGTAGCACTGGCTAACTACGCCCGAGTTTTAAGGGTCAATAATGCCTTCCAATGAAATATCAGCACACTATAGACTCAAGGTCAGCTGACACATAATGACCCGGGCAGCAGCTGCTGGCAGGCCGCTCGGCTTCACTGAGTCTCTCTCAGAGTTGCTTTATAAGTCTATTGATCAGGACGGAGCAGTGGAGCAGACAGGCCTATTAAAGGACACGCTGTTAGCCGCTGTGTTCTCTCTGTGCTCATTCAGCATGTGCAGCACAGTGCTGAGGTACAGAGTGAGAGAGACCGAGGTAAACGGGAGATTTCACCCTTTGGTTTTTAAAGCTACTGTACTCTGCACAAAGAATCAATCTGAAATAATAATAATCCTGCAAAGAACTTTGTCTGCGTACAAATAACAAGGCCATGCATTTACAATTTTACATAAAGTAACTTTATTCTAGCACTAGTAGATGACTTTAAACTTCACATCATGTCATGCTCAATATTTCTTCCATTAAATCTTCTCTTTTTAAATTGGCTGCAAGCTAAGAAATGTTTTTGCTCCAACAACCATGTTACATCTTCACCAGTGTCAGCTGGTCAATAGAGGGCGCTAGGGCGTCGCCCAACCACACGAGGAGAATGTCACTGAATAAGATTGGTTTTTAAATTGGTTTTCCAATAAAGGCTAAACATGCATTTACAATTTTTAAAAAGCCAGGGCAAATATGATGTCGTTTTTGAGTAAAATAATCTGCAATTAAAAAAGTACAACGTGTCTAAAGTTAATGATTGGTGACGTGTTTCTGGTCTTGGGTGCTGGACTCTAGTGCTCCGTGGATCCATGGACTCTCGTTATAAATTGCACGTGTATTTTCTCCTCTTCAATACAAGAGATAGGAGCTTCTATGGGCGCTGGAGAATGTGCTCCTGAACGCAATACAGAACACCACCCAAAAGGAGGCAGCAGAGGGATACGTCCCATGAACTGAGACATAAAGAGTGAGTCATGCAGTGTCACTGGATCAGAGCAGCAGACCAGACTAGCATGAGTCAGCAGTTATTTTAAGTTGGTCTCCACAGAGTTTAGGAAACATCTGCCTGTAAGTACGAGTGCATGTGATGTTGTTTGTTGAGTATGTCAAGCAAAATAGGTTTTCTCCTAAATTAAGATTATCGCAATGCTACTTCTGTTAGCCAGTTAATGGCATTTTCCTGTATGTGTTAGCATCAAGCTAACTAACTAACTAACTAGCTTGATACTAAGATATCCCGGTCAATCTGATAAATTGTGCCCCCGAGAACAATGCCCTCTCCGCCACTGATCATCGCCATTGCTCAACGAAGAGTTTCACACAAAAAAATGTGATGACAAGTTAAAGTCCTGCATTGATAGTTTCAATAAGGTAGAAAAATAATTCAACATTTAAAAGAGCAGTTTGATATCGTAGCTGAAGGAAAAGTCAAAAGGGAAACTGTTTGATTGTTGGCAATGATGGAGCATCACAACCAAATTGTAAGTTGACCTTTATAATAAAGTCTGTATTAAAGAATAAGAAGTCAAAGTTTTAAATGTGCTGAGTTACCTTCCACCTCTGGATGTAAGAGACACTAATCCTCCTCCTACAGGCTCATCAAAGTGTGCACATTGAACATTTTAGGCCCTGCTCTTTTCAAACCTGCTATGATATTTAATGTCAGCAACTTCAGTGTACTCGCTCTACCTTTCCTGCTGCCTGTGCATAAAACTTGCTCTATGAGTTGTATTGTAGAATGAGGCTACACTATGTCAATTATATTAGTGCTTTTTCAGCAATAACACACATCCTGTTTTGATGATGGAGTAGCGAGAAAAGTGTCCCACATGGCCGATAACTCCCATCACTCCCCGCCTGCAGGGGAGCGACAGTGAGGAGCAGGAGGAGAGTTTTAGTTCAAACACCGCTGCTGATGGACTTCATAAGTAATGTGTCAGCCTCCAGTCTTCCTTAGTCATCTCTTAGTTTGAACAGTTTCAGGTGTTTAGTGTCCGGATGTGAGAACTGTGTGATATTCCAAAACCGTCTGCATGTCTCTGCAGAGATTTACTTCTATACAGCTCTAAGAGCCTCAGTGAGGTCAGCTGCACCTTTCACAAACTGACCTGTTGCAGCTAGCCGTGCAGCTTCAGAGGTCATACGTCATGCACAGTCACTAAAGTGGCAGCAGCTGACGGGGGACTGTGTCTGGGATTGTCTAGTTTAGTTTGAAGTCTTTGTTATAGCACAGTTTTAAGGTGTGTAAGAGTCCACAGTCAAGTCTTTAATGAAGACAAATAAAGTCAAGGTAGTGTTAAATCAAAAAACATGGTAGCCTATGCATATTAAGTAAAGTTTGCAAAAATAAAAAACACAACATTAAAGGAAGAATGTAGACTTTTTGATCCAGTAGATGTCGCCCTTGAGCACCAGCATGAAACCAAAACAAACCACACTTCCAACCCCCCCTCTCCTCTCGCTCGTTTGCACAAAGGAGACATGAATTAGAACGCAACATTAAGTGCAAGCAGCGGACAAAATTAATCTAGATTTGTGCATCCACAAATCGAACTATTCCTCCTCATATTGTATCAATGAGCCCATCGATGCAGGGTGAGATATAGAAACAGAATCAGACAAAGGACACAAACTGGAGACGACGCGCAGTGTGCCGTGTTCTCAGATTCCTTTGTGTGAAGTTTCTGGGATATTTTCCTTTCCCTGCACTTATTTCTTCTTGTTGTGATCAGAACACATGTTTTCATATTCTTTTATGGTGTATTAAGTTTTCTTTCATGTTTCATTCTCGGTGTTTTCTCTTAGCTCAGATTCTCATTTCATTTTGATTTGCATTGTATTATCTGGAGTCTCAGCAGAAACTGAAGCAGTTCCATAAATCACAGAGCGCTTTGATTGTCTCTCCAATTATCTCTGAGGGTTTTTTTTCTGTGTGTGTCAGAGCTGTTAGAAGCAGTAAATGAGCTCCTCTGGCTGCTGCTTGGCGCCTGTTTGTTTGCATCCTCGTTTATTTAGGTTTGTTCGTCCGTGTTTGAGTTTCATCAGTGAAGTCGCCCAGAAGGGAAGTTTCTCTGCTATTACTTATTAATCTTCTATTAGAGAAGTTATTTTAAAATATGCATTCATGCTAGACAGCAGATTTATGTGTGTGCGTGTGTGTGTGTGTGTGTGTGTGTGTGTGTGTGTGTGTGTGTGTGTGTGTGTGTGTGTGTGTGTGTGTGTGTGTGTGTGTCTACGTGTCTGTGTTTTTAGTGATAGGAGAAACACTTAAGTAGCCAAAAATAATTTCTTGGCATTTCTTTATCAGTTGATTGACAGCAGTGCTCAGACTATAGACACACACACACACACACACACACACACACACACACACACACACACACACACACATACTTTATTCTGTGTTTACTATTTGAAGCACAGCTTGGGTGTCTCTCGGAGTTTGAAAGTGTCTGCATTTGACGGTGAATGTGAGAAACCGTGTGAGCCAACAAATAAAATAACGACCTTGAGGGTCTTCTTTTCATCATCTGGATGACCCCTAATGACATCAGTGAGAGGACAAATACCATGGATACGAAGACAAACACTTATATCTCATGCACTGAAAGCTTCTTACGTTTTTGTTCTGCAAGTCCTCGCATTAGGTATGATAATTGACCTCGTGCACACAACATAAAAGAAGTCAATGTCCACTCTTGGTTCAACAGGGGGCCCTTAAACCCCCTCCTGCTGTCGTTGCCACAGACTTTGTCCATTAAGAGATCAGTGCATGGTCACTACGGCGTGCTTAAAGTAGAAAAAGGGTCATAATGCTGTAAATAAAGGAGAGGGGAACAGCAGGTCTTCGACAGGTTCCAAACTGCAGAGCTCCTTCTGGAAAGTGGGACTCCATACACCCCCATCTATCTCTCAGACCCCCACCCCCCCACCTCAGGGGGTAAGGTCATGTTGTATATGTAAGGAGCCATGATTCAGCAGCTAGGATTGCTCATAGATCTATTTACCACTAACAAGACCAAGGGGGAGCAGGCTAGCTTAGGCTGGATGAACATTACAGGTTTTTTTAATTCACTCATCAACACAAAGTTGTAGTCGTCTCACCGCCTCCGTATGCTGTGAGGAAACCTCTGAGAAATGAGCTCTAATGTGGAGCTCAGCCTTAATCTTCTAAATGAGTGAGGATAACTTAATAACGGCAAAAATCTCAACATGGGGAGGAGGCTCCCTCCCACTGTTTGTTGACTGTGCTGCAGCAGGATGGGTGCTGTAAATGTCAGGGCAATTTTTCATACTTCATCTGTGCAGAAATGGATTCCAGAGGCCCGACTGTGTGGCAATAACAGCACACTGAACTGCTGCCTGGCTCTGCTTTTGTGTGCTAATGCCCCCCTGAGGAGAGCCCGTAGGTGTGTGTGTGAGGGGGCTCAGTGGGTGTGAGTGTCATGGTGATGTTACACCTCACTCCTGACATGTGAAGATTCATTCTTTGCTTGGATTAAACTTGGATGAGATCTGATATCTGCTGCAGATCTGCTAAAAAGATTTGAGCTTCTCCCTTTTCTCTGTCATGTACCGATCATGAGGAGGTTTGTTTAACTCCATGGGATTGAGAATTGTTTATTTTTAGTTTGTTGATTGCTTTTTTGTAGGGATGCACTGATGCATCAGTTCAATATCGGTATCGGACAATATTGGCCCCGTGTGTCCCTAGTCTGTCTACAAACCCCCCAATGATGAGAAAAGTCCATCCTGTCCGTCTTTTGCCTGCTCCACTTTTCAGAAAATGTGTGCTCAAACAGGCCGTTTGGAGATTTTCCCTTCATGACATCACAAAGGGCAGTAACCCCTCCCCCAGGTGGGTGACACTCCCACAGCTAGGTGTTTGTTCTGCCCTCTGAGTCTGCCTTCTCACCGTAAACAATAGAACATGGAGCGAGAAAGCCCGAGCCACCCAAGCCCTTCCAGAGACGGGTGTGGTCAGACACAGCTCATTTACATTTAAAGCTACAGACACAGAAACAGCCTGTTCTGAGCAGGGCTGAAATAGAGGGGTTTATAGGCATGATCAAATACAGGATCAGAGTGGATTTAGAACAAGACACTTCACACACATGTTTTGTGGAGCTCTGAGACTTATTTACACTGATTGAAGAGGAGGAGAATATGTGACCTTTAAGGTGTGTTTCTTCTTAGAGGTATAACAACAAAGAGCGAAGAAGAAAGGCTGCATCTCTACAGGAACTTAATGAAATCTAACGGAGTAATGGAGTTATGGAGGAGACTTACTTTGTATTCAGCCTTTTGACTTTTTCACTTGTACACTCATGTTCTGAGGCTTCAGTGATTTTTATGCCCTCAGTATGTTGGTGTCAGACTCGGCTGTGAGCACTGGATGAAAAGCTGAAGTCTGATATTCAGGCTGTTATTGTACGCCAAACAAAACCTCCTCTCTACGTCCCCTCCTTTAAATAATCCTCTGTGTCATGTTTCTCCATAAATGAGGGGAGATTTCAAACTTTTGTAGCAGCTCCACTGTGCTCATGTGCCGCTCGACATTCGTAATAATACTCAGCGGATATGAGCCCATGGTGGATTTATGCTTTTGGTGGACACACAATGACAGCCGTAATTTTCCACGCTGGGATTTGATTTCCACAGTGATCACAGAAAATATTGCCCGACAGCTTAATTAGTTTCATTCAGCTTCGTGCTGCGGACCGCGGCTCCTACGGTTTACTGATAACACTGCAGAGGAGCGAAGTGTCTGATTCTCTCACTTTTCATTTCTGTGTTTTCCATTTATCCGTGCAACGAGAATACAGAAAATGAAAAGTGTGTGCAGATCAGATTGAAATCCTCTTGAATGTAATCAATATAAAGAACACCTGCGGAGACACGACTCGGTGTGAATGAAAGAACATGAAAGATAACTCACAGAGAAATTGAATACTCTAAGTCACCTTGATAAGGAACAGAAGAACATGCGACGTCGCCTCGGACAGGTGAGCACGCGCTAAAGACCCAGGGATGTATGACAATGTCATACCTCCAGGAACACCCTCCCTTTGTGCCTCTGGGCAGAACAAAATGATCTTTGCTCAATATTTTATTCTCTGTCGGGAACAGAGACAGGAAAAGGACAATGTCTACGGGAACATTAGATACTGAAGTGGACAACGGGGTTAGGATTCTCAAGAGGCCAGGCAACTCATCTCAATGTCAGCGTATGATAATGTTCAATAAACACGTCACAAAGGTCTGAATGTATTGCAATAAATATATATATACATTTTATGCACACATGCAATGTTTCCTTTTTCTGACTGGTTGTGGCTGATATGCTCTCTTTAGTTTTTTGACTTCATATGGTTATTTCAATATTGACCAATGGTATCACATATTTTTATCACATTGTGCAGACCTCGTTCTTTAAGTGTCGGTGTGATCAGAAAGTAAAACCGTGGTTTGGTTTGTTTAGGCTGATTTGGCTCGAGCTGCAAAGACGAATGAAAATCTACAAGAAGTAATAATTACTCATTAATTAATCAACAACTTCCCATCAGAAAAGTATTTCAAAGTGACTTGACTAGAACTAAATCTCGTTAGTCTTTGGTAATGTGAGCTTGTTTCACTAAAGGAAGAATGCGCAACTTTTTGATCCAGTAGATGTCGCCCTTGAGCTCCAGCATGAAACCAAAACAAACTGCTGTTTGGTGACACCTCCTCCATGCTGAAGCCTCCGCTCTCCTCCAGCGACACACCTCCAACCAACCTCAGCTCGCGTTCGTCAGAACGCACCATAATTAAGCTCCATTAAGGGCAAGCAGCGGACAAAATTGTCCTTTGCTCGATTCGCAATCACCTGTGGCCTGCATTGTTGTGTTAGCATGCTAATGTTAGCGCTCTTTAGTTGTTATGAGTGTCAGCAGTGCTTTGACCCAGCAGAGTTACCTCAGAACAAATGAATGGAGAGAGATGAGTCTCTGTGGGTGTCGATGGCAGTGTATTTAAATCGTCTTGGCTCACTGTTTCCGTCCTCGGCTGTAATGACAAGTTTACATGATTTGGACTAAATGAAGAAGCACTGGTGTGGTCGCTTCAGACCAACAGCTCAGTGGCTCAGACCGGCTCAGATACACTCCAGCACTCTGAGTTTGGATGAATATGAGTTTTGGCACTGAGGCAGACATGGAGATACAGTGCTGCTGAGCTGACTGTGCTGCAGCAGTGACGGACTGACTGACTGACTGACTGACTGACTGACTGACTGACTGGGGGTACATTGCAAAGATTACCAGTGCACTGAAAACATGAAAGTGAGTTTTAATCTAGGATCCAGACCCAGAAGCTGTTCCTTTTCTTTATTCCAAACACGTCCCTCCTTCACCTCCGCAGCCTCGACTACAACGTGAACACACCTCATTACAGAGAGAGCGTCAACAGCTCTCATTTCCACGGGAGGAGTTACAAAAAAGAGCTCAATGATGAATTTGGATGAACTGTTTACCATATCCTTCAGGCTGCTGACTGCACATGCTGATATGTAAGACAAAGATGACGTGAACATCCCTCTCTGGCTGTAATTGCAGTTTTCATTACTAGAGACAGTTCAAGTGAAGTACTTATATTCTACATGTTGTACTTCCGAGCCTCTCCTTCAAGTGTTCACGTGGTTGATGGGCCAGTAGGTCATCTATAGAGTGAATATCAGTTCCTGGTGTCACTTTATTCTTCTTGGATGCTCGTGTCTTCTTATCTAAAGAGCTGAGCTCGCCTTGCCAACCCTCAAGATATTCCTGAATATGGACATTTTTCAGTGCCCACACAGAGTTTCCGTCTTGGGTCACGATCCTGTCTAATCTAATCTACCTATTCATGACAAATTGTGCACATTCACTTTGTTGTAAGAACACTGTACGTGATGTTTTCTGGCATGCAAATGACCCAGGAGACTGATGTTTTTCCTACCTCATCCTCCTTCTGATGCTGAACAGGGTTTCCTAAAAACCCACATGAGCTACAAACCCAGTATTGTTTTCTGTCCTGTCTACATTCTCCTCCTTCTACTTTGTTGCCATCTCTCTTCCTTGTTCTTCACTGTCTGATGTCCCTCCTCTCCCTCTCTCTCTCCCCCCCTTGTAGAGAGTAAACTGAAGCAGCAGGGAGGGAGCAGATAAGGCCTCTGCCTTGTAAGCTTGTGTATCTCCAGCGACAGACATTCGGGAGATGCTTGTGTGCATCTCGACACCAGAAGCTGTTGCTCCGGGGAGAAACCAGTAAAGCTTTTCCAGTAGCTCCCAGTATACTTCACAGAGCTTCTCACAGAGCCAGCTTCATTTCAGCCGGAGTTGGAGGAAATACGATACTTCAGCAAGAAACCATGCGCACATTCACACGTCTCAGATGCTTAATGAAACAGGAGCTCAATTTTCTCCGCTCTTCATTATACTTGTGTTTACGCCCTCTAAACTAATGGGCTGCTCCTATTGGTTGAAACCTTTGCAGTGTGTAATCCTGAGGGACCTATCAGAGCTCAGTGCTGCCTGGGGAGCACTGGGCAAAATGCACTGATGCACTCTGGGTAGTCCGCTGGGGACTTCTTTCTTTCCCGGGAAAGCGGGAAGTGGGAAAACAAGGTGTGAGTGTGCGTGTGTGAGAGAGAGAGAGAGAGTGTGTGTGTGTGTGTGTGTGTGTTTGCAGGTGTGTTGTTACACCTACAGCAGACTGTGGAGGCCAGCAGAAACAGTCTGTGCTCTTTTCTTTCTGTGTCAGCTGCTGTTTAAACCGAGGTGAGATGATGTGTTGGTAGGAAGAAAGAAAATGTTTGTAGGGGTGAAAGAGGGGTGAAAATAGTGTGGGTGAGGATAGTTATAAGAATGGAAGGCGTGTGGCTGTAAGAGGTGTTAATTTGGACCTGACAGGACGCTCTGTGTGTTTCCTTGTCTGACTTCCTGTCCAGCTCGATCTGTTCTGTCCAGCTTGAGGACACAGGTGCATTGACTAGGTGGTGTAGTGTGCGGCGCTGACGGACTGGGCGGAGAATGTGGAAACTGGCAGGAAAATTCAAAGCCTGATACACTGTCCTCTAAAAGATATTTCATTGTTTTGTCCTTTAAAAATAGCTTCTGTCACTGGAGTGTGAGGTTCATATCCGTTCTCCATGCTGGGTAAACACACTCCGGCTGCAGGAGATCATTGTGAACACAAACCTGTTCATATTGCTTCTGTCTTCTGCGTCATCAGGATGTTTGTCTGTTCATGGTGTCTTGGTAAACCTGTGGGGGGGGAAAAGTGTGCAAAAACACACTTAGACCAAGTGCAGGAGTGGATTTTTTGCACAATCTGTTTGTTAGATGTTGTGCAATTTGTCGTTTTCAAAGTGTCTACTGGGTTTGGAAAGAACGATTTGAAGGTTTTCTGGATCAATCTGCATTCTGATTATAAACCGTCAAACGTATTTACCCTGCATGTTTTTAAATCCTCAGTGAGAAGTCTTGAGGCTCTCTGCATGCACATGATCACTTTTTATCTTTTGTGTGCTGGGTGAGTTTGCTGCTTTGAAAGGAGGTGTCTGATCTCAATGGGACTAACCTGGATAAATAACGCTTAAATAACAAGATAAATAAATAATAATGTGAAAATGATCCAAAAGGGGCGCAGATAGCCTTACGGTTATGTCGCCTGCCCCGTGTACGGAGGCCATAGTCTTCATCGCAGCCCCTGTGGGTTCAAATCTGACCTCTGCCATTTGCTGCATGTCCTTCCCCAACTCTGTCCTCCCAACATTTCCCGTCTATCTCCTCTCTAATGAAGGCACAAATCATATATACAAGATTTATTTTTGGGCTTCTTGTGCCTTTTTTGGAGAGACAGGACAGTGGACAGAGTTGGAGATGAGGTACAGAGAGAGAGAGTGGGGAATGACATGCGGGAAAGGAGCCACAGGTGGGATTTGAACCCGGGCCGCCCGCTTCGAGGACCACAGCCTCCGTACATGGGTCACGTGCCCTAACCAATCGACGGCCAACAGCGCCCCCCAGATAACAGTTTTTAAAAAAGTTTTTTCATGGTTTGCAGGGATTTGAAGCATTTGACGATAATTTAAGAAGAAGTATTAAAGACAATAAATCCTGAACCTTGACAGTTATGTTACAGTTTCTGTTACTGCTCATCTAAAACTTGTAACTATTCCCTCTTCTCTCTTCCTGCAGCTTTTGTTTATTGCATTGTTTTCTTTTTGGCTAATACGATAAGAAGTCTAACATTTTAAGTATTTTCCAACAAAGAAAAGAAGACGATAATCCGAGAATACAGCAGAGGATACGTCCATAGAGGCCCTCGGTTACATAATCAGCAGCTCGTTTGTCGTTTGTGTTTTACACAACAGGAGCTCAAACATCACACCGTCTCCCTTTGTGTGGGCTGGCAGAGACTTGAGCAGCGCAGGTTAAATCCAAGGTCTGCTGCTACTTCTCAGTTTAACACACAAAGTGAGTCCTGATGACTAAAGCTGTTGGTAAACTCGCTCTGCCAAGTCAAGTGCACATCGCACTTCACGCCATCCACAGTTTAACACTGAGGAAATGAGACAACCTGTTGCTTCGGCTGCCAGAAGAGTCTGGAAACTCGCCCGCAAAGTCTGCTCCGATTATTATGTAACCCATCCAACACATGAGAGGAAGAAGACAAAGGCTGATATATCAAACATGTTAACTGTTACGATGAAAGAACTGTTTGTCACAAGTCTGTATTTTACTGAACCTAGTCCTTCTGCTAAGTCACGTCCACTGTGACCCGTTGGCGAGCATCTAGGCAGCCCCTTAAGGATCCTGTATTATTAGCTTAAATGCATATCCATGCATACCGCTCAGAAAGTGAATGCTGTTTGGACTTCACGCACAAATAAGGTGTCTTTTGAAAGCTAACACTCGGAATGTGTTTGCTTGTTGGCGTAAGAAACGCTCTTCCTATTCTCGGGATGTGAGTTATTGATTGAAGCAGCATGTCTACATGTTCAAAATGTTATTGGCAACAAGAAGAGTCAGTCCTCTGCTCAGTCACGTTCAATTGGCTGGGTGTAGATACATCAGAATAGGTGCAGATACTTCCTTTCAACTCAGGCTCTCATTGGCTACTATAGGCTGGGAACAGTGGATGGAAGGTCGTAATCGGTCAAATGAGGTGTCAATCAAAAGGTCAGAGAAAGGTAAAGGTTTATTCATGAACATGAATTGTAACAGACAATTCAGTGGGACATTTGAAGCAATCTGTTGATCTTCATGGATGTAATGTGTTTGGATTAAATCTTTCCCTGGATTCAGATCGTGGGGACTCGTGGCGATGCAGCAGGACCGTTTTTGTTGGATTTTATGATCGTGCTGGTTTAGTAAATCTCCAAACTGTGAGTCAAAATACAGAAAAAATCATTGATTCTTTGTCGATGGTCTGACAGATGCTTAGATTGTGGCTGCCATGGTGGTCTGAATCACAGGAATCGTAGCTTTCTAATGACGTATGGCGTGGGTGATAACAGCAGTTGTCTAAATAATCTTGATTATGAGGAAAGCCTTCCAACCAGCGGGCGGGCTGCCAGACTTTTTACAGTCTCTTGGAGCTGAACATGTCATGGCAGCCTTTCAGTCCAGCCAGCAGATCTCTTTATTAATGAAGTAGTGAATATCATGGGCCAAGACTTGCCTGGCTTCAAGTGTTCACATTTAATGGTTATGTGGAGATGAGAGATAATGTTTGCAAAGTAATTCTCTCTTCATGTAGAAATCTGTTTCTGGAGATGAGCAACCTGTTCTTCAACGACTGAGCCAGTGTCTTCCAGGATTCCCTTTTAGCCTTTTATTGAGCTCCAAGGCAAATCAAGTTTATTTATATAGCACTTGTCAGCAGGCTGTGGCTCAGTGGTAGAGTCAGTCGTCTCCCAACAAGAAGGTCGGGGGTTCGATCTCCAGCTCCTGCAACATGTCGAAGTGTCCTCGGGGAAGACACTTAACCTCAAAGTTGCTCCTGCTGCTTCAGCGTCGGTGTGTGAATGTCTATGACTGGATTAGGTAGTACTAGGGGTGTAATGGTGAACAGGGGTCACAGTTCGGTTCGTACCTCGGTTTGGGGGTCACGGTTCAACAGGACAAAAAGCGACAAAACGTCCTCGATGCATATTTCTAGGATTCTCGCATTTGTTTTGAAACGACAGTCTTGAAAGTCCAACTACAGTAATGTTGTTAAGAACTACCTGTGATAGCAGGTTCAGCCTGAAGTGTAATAAACAAAAAAAAGGAGGAAAAACATTCTTTCATCTTTCTCATTAACTAATAAAGCTGCTTAATGTTTGCTCTGCTGCCACCTGGTGGTCACTTCGAGACTGACGCTGTGGCAAAAAGAACTAAAGTATCACAGAGCAGCTTTTAATGTTGGTCTGTTTTCACATCCAGACAAAAACGCTGGCAGATGAAATATGAAGACATCATGGCGTGCATAGAGCATCTCTCCATCTCATCTGATGCATGTTGTTATCAGCGCTGGCCCACAGAACAGACCCTCCTCACAGGATGAATATGTAAATGTGACGGGCGAGGAGGGGGTCTAACAGCAATCCTGCGTGGGATTTGATTTGTTGTGATGTTGATTACAGCCCTCCACCACTTCTGTCTTTTCCAAATGTATCACTGCATGATGATTGATGATACATCCCCGACACCTCTCCATCCCCTCCTCAGCTCTCCATCCATCTCCCATCTGCTCCCCCCTTTCCGCCGCCTTATTTGGTTTAGATGAAGCTGCGACGTGAAGCGGCGGCATCCTCGGCGTGATCTCTGATTGCAGCATACCACTTGTGTCAGTCACAATTCATCATTTATTTCTCTCTCTGTAACTCCATCCCTCTCCCTCTCTCTCTCTCCCTCTGTATTTATTTGTTTACTCAGGAAGAGGAACGTGTGATATGAGGAAGAGATTGAGCTGAAGCCCGTTTGATGCCGATTGCAGCATCCCTGCGTATCTGTCAGTCATAGTTTATCATTGTATACGTCTCAGCCCCTCCTCTCTCCGTCTCTCTCTCGTGCTTATTTAGTGAGAGGAGGGCGTGATAACAGAATTAGATCCTGCTGATGTTATTTTGGATTCTGATTGCAACATCTCACCACTTCAGTCCAGCAGGATTTATTATCGGCAAATGAAACCCCTGCTTACAACTCTGTCGCTCACTCTCCCTGTCTGTCTCTCTCTCTGAAACTAGAAGCCCTAATGCATAAAATAAATGTGTTTTATTTCAGCTTTCCCATGATAAAAATATATATTTCAGTTAATTTTCTGGAGATCTCACTTTTTTTTTTCTTGTAATCTCTGGATGACAAAGCTGGTTTTCTTGTCATAATCGGATTGTTTCAGCTTTAGATCTCAAGAAGTAAAAGAATTATCTCACGATAATACCAGCGTTCGTATCCTGAGGTACAGTTACAGCGGCAGGAAAAAACATCCTTTTAAGAGGCAGAAACCCCGAGCAGAACCGGACTCATGGTGAAGAACCACCTGCTGAAACTGTGCCGGGTTTCAAAAATGTGATAGAGGGAGATGCAGGAAGAAGAATAGAGACAAACAGCCGTCCCCACCAACGATCAAGAGGAACCTACCAGAACTCAGGAGCTCCCAGGAAAATAACTTCCATAGCACATTTTACAGAAAGTGACTTACAGTAATATGAAGGGAATGCACAGACAGAGAGAGAGAGGGATAAAAGTATCCCGTACATGTCATGTAACGGTATGGAGAGATGATAGAGAACAACGATGCTCCTCTCCCCCACACTCGTGAAATCGCCCTTCACCGTGAGCAGTGTCGGTTCATTTGTTTTGTGGCTTTAGGCGTTAGCTGCAGAGGAGAGGCTTGGATTGTTTTAGCTAAATGGCCGAAAGCTGCTGACCTAAGCTTTAAGAAGGCCACAGTAAAGTTGGTGTTTTTCTCACCGGTCAATATGACTTTTGTTTCTGCAAACCCAGAGCTCTCTAACTACATAAAAGCAAATGGCCGTCTTTAGGGACGACATATTTCCTTCCTCTCTCCTGTTAGTCGGTTCTGGTAGTTCGTCCTCTCACAGATGCTTCGTCTCACATTGATCGTGGTGTTGAAGCTGCACAAATATAAAATGCATCATGGCAACAACCTGAAAGAGCATTTCCTCTGAGTTTTCACAGGAAGAGGATCGAAGCGACCACTTAAAGGTGACAGATGTTGGAGTTCACAGTGTGTGTGCGTGTGTGTGTGTGTGTGTGTGTGTGTGTGTGTGTGTGTGTGTGTGTGTGTGTACGACTCAATACACTTATGTAGGTTTGATGCTGATTTAATGCTGCTCTAAATTCTTGCACAGTTCACATTTATAAGGAGAATGCATCAAAGTATTTACAGCAAATTAATTCAATCCAACTTGAGTTTATTGATTCCAACTGATTGTGTGTGTCGTGTACTGTTCTTGGTAACTCTTTAAATAAAGGTCACAATATTCACCATTAACTATTTGCTTATTAGCATGCTAGCTAGTAGCATACTGGCTGCTTGTTAGTCATTATTAGTACGTTATTCTACACGACCATAGTCTATAGCGAGTAGCTCATTAGCTAAGAGTCTGCCCTCAATACCTCCTAATTAGTGCTTATTGATAGGAAGTTAGGAAGCTGTTAAAAAAATGCTGACTCAGCATAAATCTGGTTATATCCATTTTGCCTCGCCTCTCCAGTACCTGGCGGGTTTCACTCCTCAGGTCATTCGGAGGTCACATCCCGCTCCCACACCTGATGTACGGGGAGCATTCACACGAAGGAGGAGCAGAGACGATTTAAAACTTGTTCTCCTTTAGTGAAGGTGTATGTTTTGGTTGAGTTCGTCCGTCCTCTCTGTGTTTTAGTGTGTGATTATATAAGCCTGTGTCGTTTTTATATCTGTTATTAATGGGACTCTATCTTTTATTAAACTCACGTGTTGAGGATCTCAGTAGCACCAAGTGTCTTATTTTTATTACTCATATTCCTCTCCACACGCCAAAGATTTCTGAATGTGCTGCTTTCCTTCTTCATGTTTCTTAGATATCTTACACACTGAAAACATCTCTAGACACACACACGCACACGCACGCACACGCACGCACACGCACACACACACACACACACACACACACACCAGGCCGAGGCCATCTGTTGATCTACAGTAGATTAGCCTGCTGGTGGGAGCTGCCTCATCTCTCTCTCTCACACACAGACAGACACACACACACACACACACACACACACACACACACGCAAACACACACACACACACACAATCACACACACACCAGCCTGTGATGTGCCAGTGTCTCGGGGCCCGAGCATGACGAGGTGTCAAAGTGTTCTGCTCTGCCTGCCAACCATCCCTCCCGTCCTCCGTCTCCCCCCTCTCTGTCTACTCTCCCCCGTCACCTCCCTCCATTTCTCCCTCACATATCACGTTCTCCTCCTGCCTAACTGATAACATCATCTTCATCTCTAACGGACTGAAGTGATATTTTAATGGTTATAAGAACAGAAATACAGAAAGAAAACTAGCACAAAGTCAGACTTTTTACAAATGAAGAACACACATGTTGCCTCTCACATTGGGGCCTTTTTAATGTTTCCTTCCCTCGTCGCTTAAACACGAATTTAAGTCCTGCAAACTGCACAAAGACTTTCTTCTTACCTTACACTTTGAGTTCAGTTTATCTCCACGACACCAACTTTACTGAGACATGAGAACTGATACTGTAGCCTGAATATTTCCAACATATTCAGGAATAGAGAGCATACAACACAAAGATTAAACATGTACAGGAATACCTGATACTAACACAGAAGACTCAGGATGAAAGTATGATGACACTTAGAAGTCAATAAAAGATCCAGCACAGTTTGGGCCCACAGTTAAGGCTCGTGATGTCATTCTTATTCCAGTATCGTTAGCAGACATTTTTTACTGGGGTGGCCCTCCTGGGACTCTGACTTATTCAGGGGTAGCATGACGTTTGTGGACACACACGCAAAGTATTTACATTTTTGTACACTTTCTATCCCCACTAATGATACGTACTGTAAGGAACATCATTTGGCAACATTAATCTTCTTAGCTTGATTCTTTAGGGACTCAAAATCAAAGAAAGCAAAGAATTTTAAGAACTTGCATGAAGTCTTTTGTATGCTGTCCAACATGCAAAAGTTAATTTATTGGCAATTAAGTCCGTTGCAAGTTAGAGAGTGTGCACAAGTTTTTCTTTGGACATTTTTATGGAAATAGCAAAGTATTTATTTACAACTGAAAGCACTACCACTAGTCTGTTGAAAACAGCTGAAATAGTTGATTTGTACTTCAGCTTCGCCTCTGATTAGCCAACCATAGATTTGGATTATGGGGTGGCCCCCTCTGGACACGCCCCCTGCTCCCGAACCCCCCTGTTATCAGGGTGTTCGT
>CM036545.1:29578416-29593416 GCA_020745685.1 Tautogolabrus adspersus
TTCATTTCATTGAAGCGTCGTAGTATTAGAACAGGAAACTACAGTTTGTCATCAGTTAGGTTTAAGAGACCCACAGAGGATTACATTTTCCAGAAAGTGTTACAGAAAGTCAACATATCCATCCCTCTGTTATCTTTACCGCTCGTCCCATTGGGGGGGCTCGAGCCACTAACAGCTGACATTGTGAAAGAGGCGGGGAACACCCTGGTAGAGTCAACACCAGCACCAGTGTTACGTTCTTCTGCCACATGGATTTTTGCCGTACTATCATCACTGGTTTAAATGCACACGTTTGGTTGTAGCACACACATGAGGCAACACCGATTGCTCAACCCTACTGGCCACAGTGGTGGGTAAATAAAAGTAGCGTTAAAAAGTGACGTGTCACAGACAATGGCTCAGATCGAGTCGGTCTTCCACTGCTGTTCTGCATGTTTCCAACACTCAGAGCAGATCCAGCGGTCTCACACGCTCACTGATTTTCCTCGTGTCAGAGCGGATGTCAGTGTTAACAATGAAAGTGATTTGTGTCACAACAATCAGGTAAACGTGTATTCTCCCCTCTCTGAGTTTCAGCAAATTACTGCAACAATAAGTTGGAGTGCTCACTTGCAGTGCGTCTCTTGTGGTCTGTTTTTTTTTTTTCTGCTTAAACATAGTCTATGTGCTATAACAGCTTGACTCTGTAAGTTGAGCCAGGCGCAGCATGGATTTGTATCTCCATTTCAAGGAGTCTACCTGCTGAGCATGTGTTTCAACTGATGACCTGCTTGTCTTAAGTCGAAGACGACTTAACGAAGCGCGCTGTGGCTGTGATTTGTGGTAAATGGAGCAGCTGTAAGACCCTACAGTGTATTGAAAGCCTCCTCTAATTGCTGCAAAGCACTATTGTTTAGTGTTATAGCTCTTCCCCTTGGGTTGGCTACTGTTTATTATTTACAACTTTAGTAATCCAATACATTGACTTATTACATGTACAGCAGCTTACAGAATCTGTAGATCTCTAAAATGTTTGATTTCTGGTCAGAACAAAACTGATGAAACAGCCAATAAGACAGATGGTGACATTCAGATGACAAAAGTCACAGTCACGGTGATCCGTTAGCCTGAGTGTATTGTCGATGCCTGAGTAGTTTTAGATGTTGATGTTACAAATCTCCAGCAGAGATTGTTGTGCAGACAGCTCGTGGCAGCAGGGTGATGCACTGAAAAGCTCCTTCAGCAGGATGATTTGCTGCAGTCCACCTTGCTGAATCATCCTTGACTCAAAAACAGACCACAGGTTTTTCATTCTCTGGGTGATCCTGACCCCTGAAACCTCAGTGGAAAGAAGAAAGTAGAGACAGAAACACTCTCTGAGGAGCCTTGGAGCGTTGTAAGCTTTTCACTTTTGGACATTGAGTGACTTTAGAAGATTCTTACAGGAGTCTAGTTTTGATAAAAGACTCAACTTTCAGCACATAGTCGGGCACACTATTATTTACTCGACTCTCAAAGTGTTAGACCTAACCTTTGCTTGTAAGAAATTACATTTTCTTAATCCTAATGATTTGTATGAGTTAGGTTGGTTTTTAAGGCAACAATATGTAGGATTTTGGGGTGCTCTGGCGCCCACTGAAGGTCTCTTAGTGAAATATACACAGTCATAAAACACAGCGCTGTTACTCCGCCCCCTCTTAGACAACGTGCATTTTGTTTACATGCAAAAAGGCAAATATGTTGTGAGAAGCCAAACGACCATGTTGACTGACGAGGTTCAGTAATAAAGTAACAGCCCGTTGTTTGCAAACTGTTAGCATGTGCAGTATGTTTCTGTGTATGCAACTGTTACCATGACGACTATAGGCCGTGGATGAATGGCTACATTGGAGAGGGATTGAGATAGGTTTGTAAAGTGACAAACTATTTGCCGTAAGATGGATTTACTTAATTATTTGAGACATAACTCGGGTTAGACGACTTTCTGCAGCCGGTGAAGCTGCTAAACACGAGACAACGATGACACCGATAACGATGCAGGCTAACGTTACGTCTCAATCTGTTCTGAATAATATCTGCAGGGATGTACACTCTGCTTCACACTCGCTCACTCCGTCTCTCTTTCTCTTCTTAGCTTCTTCCGTCATCGTCCTCTTCCTCTCAGTCGTTGTATCATACAGCACAGAGACGGGCTAACTGGCTGCTTTTTATAACTGAAGGCTGCTGTGTGACAAAGCTTGTGTGAGTTACTGAGCTATTAAATTGACCTTTAAAACTTCTATTTGAGGGTGGATATATACCATCTTGTTGCTGTAAGCTCTCCATTTATGAATGTTTGCGTTTGAACTCTGTGTAAGAATGCATAGTAAAACCGTCTTAAGCATTTTTTCAGCCTTTTCTCCCTCTGAAATATAAAGTATTGACACTTTGGAGATAACAGCGTGTCTCCAATTAGCGATGTACTTTAATAGCGGCTTCACAAAGTGTTTTCTAATGTTAACTCATGATCAGTCCTGTCTCAATCAATATCACTGCAGATGGGCTATTTCCTAATTAGTGCTCTCCCTCATGTGTCAATACAAGTCATGAAATACAAGAAGAGAAATGTTAATGTGTAATGATTGGATTGACCTCCGACACTGCAGAGGCGAGTCAACCAGCAACTTCTCTGCACTTATCCCAGCCTAGTGTTTGAAACTGTTTTTCTATTCTCTACGCAGCCTCTAAGGCATAAGAATCATATATTTAACGACAGTGACATTTATGATATTAAGCCAGATCTGGGCCGACCACCCGGAGAACCGCAGCCTCACACTGGGCACCAACAAGTACACCAACCACGCCCCAAAATCCTTCTCCTTCTTTCTCAAAATCATTATTATCTCGCTTTTCCCCCCCACCTGCTCTCTGCCCTCCACCTCCATCCGTTATTGTCTCCCATCACACCTCTCCTTGTCAGCATGTTGTTTTCCATTTCTGTAACAGATTCTGTCGCCTCCTCCTAGTCACTACCTGATACATGACTACATGTCAATGTTTTCAATGCCTCTGTTGTTCCTTTTTCTTTCTACCACCCGCCCTTTTCATTTCCCCCGATCCTCTGATGTTACTTTATCTGGATTTATTGCTCCATTTCTATATATTTTGCTTCTTCTTTTCTGTCCTCCCGCCTCCCTCTGGTCCTCTGACCCAGTCTCTGTGAGAGTACATGTTTATCTTTCATCACATTTCACTGAGATTGTGTCGTATAAGACCACAAATAACAAATAAACGTAATGGTTTGATTGATGGAAGTATATTTTGAGCCTGTGAGGACTGCTGGCCCTGCAGATGGCGGTTCGTATTTTTAGCCTCCCTGTCGGTGCTGGTTCATGTGTGTGTGTGTGTGTGTGTGTGTGTGTGTTTGTGTGTGTGTGTGTGTGTGGGGGGGGGGGGGTTTGGAGGAATTTCAAGGCTTCTTTAGCTACTTTCCTGTAATATGAGACAAGATTTTGGGAGATGCTTTATCAAAGAATATCCCTCTCTGTGTAATATTTCATTGACCATCGTTGTCACCTACATTAGGTGAACAGATTTGTTTTCCTGGTGACTGCCAACGCCAGTTTTGTATTGTTGACACGACTACATCTAATCTAACACAGCCAGACTCCCTCTCCCAGCCCAGGGGATTGTGGGTATTTGATTTGGGCTCTGTCTCCATCTGGGCTCCAGCAGGACAGAGAATTGCAAAGAAAGAAGTAAAGCCACGCTGTTTCCAATGCCTCCGGCCTGCTGGGAAGTTCACGCTTCACTCCAGCTTTTTGAGAGATTCAGGTATAGCAGGGGGATGAGGGGTGGGCGTGGGGGCAGCGAGGGGGCTTCAGTGTGGTGATAACAGCTTCAAGATAAGAAACAGCTAAATATAGACCGGCTATGACAGGAAGAGACAGAAGTTGCAGGAGGAAGTCTGATCAGTAATGCTCACTAACTGAGGAAATTTACTTTTAACCTAAAAACGAACAATATTGTTTTTACCAATTCAAATTTGAATCAAAACTAAGTATTGTGATGCCGACAGTGTTCTACCTTTTTCTTCTAAAGGCCCTGACACACCAAGGAGCTCGTTGGACTGTCGGTCCTAGTTGGACCGTCGGTGAGCGAGCGGGACCCTATAGTTTTTGCGGTGTGTCCATTCCCATCGCTACCTGTCGGCCCCCGTCTGCCTTTTTTCAGCCAATTCGACATGTTGAATCAGCGTCGGTAGGCATCGGCACGGTTAGTGAGAGGAATCTCTCTGATTGGCTGTTCAGCTTTCCTCTAAAAACGTGAAGTGGCTGAACAATCAACAGTCCTGCTTTAACCTCAGAACAGACGCTAACATGCTAACATAGATCGAACATGGTTTCCTCTAATAAATCATTTCAGACAGATCTGTGGTTTATGTCTTAAAGCAAACCAAACACATTCAGTATTGTACCCAGCTCTGTAGAAGAACCTTGAAACCTTCCTCCACTTCCTCTTTTGTGGTCAGAAATATAGGAGTGACTCAGCCCCTCTGGAGTATTTTTAAACCAAACCATGATGGCAAGATGAGAGAAAAGTATTTAAAAAAGGGTTTGAAGAGAAAGGGATGAGAAGAGAGAAGAGAAGAGCGAGTCGGTCAGATCGCAGAGATGAAAGAGGAGAAAAGAGAAGAAGAGATGAGAGGACGGGATGGAGGGATGGCAGGTGGATTAAAAAGGAGAGGAAGAAAATTAGCATGAGAGGTGGAGGAGAGGACGAGGATCAATAAACTCAGAGGGTCTAAGATTGGAAACTTCTCCAGTGATCTGTGGAGCGTGGGAGGAAGACAAAGGAACACGCACACTCTCAGACACACAGCATCACGTGGACACTCTCTGACAATACACAAGTGTGTTTTTTACTTATACACACATGCCTGAGGCGGGTACACATCTGAATAATGTCTCTCTCTCACTCACATACACACAGTGATTTGCTAACAAGCCTCCTGACTCCATGTTTGCACCTCCTCGTCAGCACAGAGACGTGTCTGATCTTCATTATCCTCCTCCTGCCTCCCTCCACCTCCACGAGGATCTCTTTCTTTTCTCCACCTGCTGCATCCTGCCAAGAACAATCCCAAACACTCCTCCCATGCGTGGAGGACGATCGTGATTCTGTTGAGAACCTGAAACCTGGAGCTACTTTTTGGTGTTTTTTAACTCAATATCTAAACCCTTAAAGGACAAATGTGTAACATTGACACCTAGTGTTTGAAATGGGTACTGCAGTCCAAATTCAAAACATTACAGAGCGCTGTCTCCCCCAGAGGAGGGGGCGGTTGCCATGGTTGCCATGTGGTGGACACTGAAGCTTCAGTGTTTATCCAGCTCTGCATCGGTCTGTAAACCTTTCTGCGTTCTAACCTCTCTCCATTTTTCAAAAGCATCTCCAATATTGATCCTAGTTTGAGCACGTTTCTGCTCGTGGAGCTTATTAGAAACATGCAGAGGCTTTTTAGGTCGGGTACAATCACTTCTATCTGAACCAGTTCTCTTGCCCGCTTCCATCGCTGCAACACCTGTTGGTTTGACCTGATAACTGCTCTCATATCTGGCAAACCGAGGGGCGTCCAAAACGGCCGCGTGGGGGTGCCTTAAAACCGCCTACCTTCTCTGGGCCAAACAAATCCAGACCATTCAGGACCAGAATCTAAAGTTAGAAGGAGGACATACTGGCTGCTGCATTGTTGTCAGAGAAGCCAGCACTTCAACATAGCATGTTTCCTTAATGTCTGATCATAGAGTAAGGTCACTTAATCATTTCAGTCAGTATTTTACTGATTGGACCGTTAAAACTCCCTTAGAATCTGCACAAACATGTTCTGAAGTCATGTCATGAATACAAAAGTCAGACATGATGTTTTCATATTTTATAAAAAGCACATTTATCCATAACATGCATGCAGCACTTACAAACCAATAAAATCATGAGAGGAAAGAAAATTCAAATCCCAGGAGTCCCTTTTCAATAATAATCCAACTGTGTAGGTCATGTGAATAAATAACTGGACATGTAGTTTAAATATTAATGAGTGTGTGTGTGTGTGTGTGTGTGTGTGTGTGTGTGTGTGTGTGTGTGTGTGTGTGTGTGTGTGTGTGTGTGTGTGTGTACAAACAAAATGTCTCTGAACATGGATGATATGTTTTTTTCTTTGGATTGCTTCGTGCTCTCAGCCTTTCTGAGTACACAGAGTGTTTTTTTTTATCTCTCCGAACATGAGTCTGAATTCCTGAGAGTACGGCTGCTCCTCTTTACGGCTGCGTTGCGGCTGCAGAAGCTGATTGTGGGCACTTTAGTTAATGCCTCTGATTCCACCAGAAGTGCCGTGGCGTGGTTCAGAGGCGGCTTCCTGCTTTGCGTCACGTGAAAGAGGCACATGGTCTTTATTTGACCACTTCAAGATGCACACTGAAAGCAATCCAAGCAGGTCAATGTTAGAAATAAAAGATTCTTAAAAATGTGAAAAACATGTCATATTGTCAAGATTTGAGAAAGGTTATTGAGCATCACACTGCAAAAATGTTTGTTTAATATGGAGATCTGTCATCACAACTCAAATATAATGATCATGGAACTTAATAACAGAGGAGAGAGAGAGCCACTAATGCTCTCTCCTTACGGATATAATGAATAAAAACAATGATAAAGTGGGAATGTGAGTGTCAGGGCTTTGAATCTGCAGGGAGGAGAACGCTGCGTCACCTGTGCAGCTCTGACACGATCATATTAAATAAGCTCCTTTGTCAGCGTGATATGTTGGCCTAACCCCGCTCTCATTATCTGCAGAGTTTAAATTTGACACTTGCTTTCTCTCATCATATCCTGTCTGCCGTATCACCGGCTCTATAATACACTTATCTTGACTTGTTAAAGACAATCCCCTCCACCCCTCCACCTCTTAAGCTCCGTTGCAGGACATCCATTTCTTTTTTTCTAATGTTACAGAAATATTTCAGGGGGAGTCGTCCCTCTGATTCTTTCCCTCTTGTTGTACTGGCTGCATTACATCCAGTGCTAGTGATCAGAATGTCATGTGTGTGTTGTCCTAAGTTGAAAGTTCCTCTGGATTAAATGTCAGAAAAATGTCATCGATGCCCCTGGGGCACGTTTTGTACTTTCATGTTGTGGTTAACTACGCTGCTCTTCTCGGTTTGGGTGGACTTGTTTTGACCCCAAGTAAAAGAATGACACTGATGTCAGATAAATCACAGCTTTAATGGGACAAAGTTCAAACTTAGAGAGAAACTTTGGTCAGTAGATCGCTTCAGGGCTTTGGTTGGGGTCTTTGTCCTGGCCCTTTAAAACTCGTTAGTGTACCTCTGATAACTAAACTCCTGAGCATGCAGCACGCTGATTATCTATACAATGAAATCAGTCATGACATTGACAGATTTCAATAGTTTGGTGATCGAGTATCAGCAGCTCGAGAAGGCTTCCTCGCGGCTTTCCTTCAGACTGTGCTGGCGTCGCTTTGCAGCAGCGTTGACTAAGCGTAACCAATAACCCTCTTCGGTCCTGAACTCATACGGCTCTATTACCAATCTATCACTTTTACTGATTATCTATTCAGCCTCTTGTTGTATTGATCACATCAATACTAATGTATCCCCAGTCCTAATCTGGTCCACTCCCCCTCAGAGGTTTCTGATGCAGCTCGTGTAATTACTCATGTACATGTACAAGCGATCAATGCGGCTGCAGACCAAGATCTATTTTTCCAGATTGATTGATCACCCTCATTGATGAATGACCCGGGAGGCTTTGCGAGTGACCCCTGACAGTGCGTTATGATGATCACCACGTCTAACAGTGCTCGATGGGATACACATCATCACATTAGAGCAGCTTCATATATTCTCAGCAGGTTGCTCGTAGTGATGGAAATCAAGAAGTTTGTACTGCACGTCTGTGAAATCCACGTTTCCTCTGCTCTGTTGTGCCATGTCTCTTGGTCTGATGCAGAGCGTCTACCGTATTTAAAGTGAAATGTCAGAATCTGCAGCGAGTCACTCGTGTGCAAGTTTCAAACAAGTCCCAAGTTGATGCAAAAATGTAGAAATTCAATCGAGTCATAACAAATTCTGCTGATGTAGTTCATGCACTCCCCTCAGACAGACGTCAAGAATCCAACATTTTATTTTATACATGAAGAGGATCTGCCGCGTTCATCCTCTACTTTGAAGCCTCCTAAATGAAGAGCAGTGAGGAGAGGAGTCTTAATGTTGCCAAAAGGGCGGCAGTAGCTCAGTCTTGGGTTGGTAACCTGAAGGTCGCCGGTTCAAGTCCCAGGAGTTAGTCTGGTAGCTGGAGAGGTGCTAGGTGTTTGTTCTGCCCTCTGAGTCTGCCTTCTCACCGTAAACAATAGGGCATGGAGCGAGAAAGCCCGAGCCACCCAAGCCCTGCTAGAAAGGGGCGTGGTCAGACACAGCTCATTTACATTTAAAGCTACAGACACAGAAACAGCCTGTTCTGAGCAGGGCTGAAATAGAGGGGTTTATAGGCATGATCAAATACAGGATCAGAGTGGATTTAGAACAAGAGACTTCGCACACATGTTTTGGGGAGCTCTGAGACTTATTTAAACTGGTTGAAGAGAAGGAGAATATGTGACCTTTAAAGTAAATAGCTGGTAAAACTGTTCGGTTGGAAGGTGAACGACCTCTCTATGAAGCACAAAGTTAAGTTTGTTGTCTTCTTTTAAAGGAACAGGCCCTCCTCTGAAAAGCGAAGTGCTGATTAACAGTAAAACTAACAGACAGACAGAGCTGGTTTAGTTGCGATCAAAACAGAAATGAAGACAATATGCGGCGCATAAGTTGAAGAGATGTGTTTTAATTGGAGCATATTGCATCTGAATTAGAAGAGAACATTGTTTACGTGTCGACATCTGGCCCACTCTCACATTCATATTCATCATCCTCTCCTGCAGATAACAGGAGTGTTATCTTCGCTGATGCACAACGGGGCCGGAGAACAGCTGAATGCAAACATGGCAGCGCTTATCGTGATTGTTATTATTAGCAGGATTATTATTATAGACAAAGTGTTATCCCTCTGCCAAAGGAAATGTCTCATTTTCATGATAATGCCGGGCTTTACTCTCCGGCTGCTGGTTCTGTCAGGTCTCTGCACCCCTCTGTTTATTACCTCACCCTGTTCTCTGCAGAGGAAACTCAATCCTGCACGTTCATCAGGAAACTTGCAGCATTTAGTCTCCCGTGAATCAGCTGTGAAATTGAGAGAAGTTTGAGTTCATTTAAGCAGAAAGGACAAAAGTTTAATCAATTCATCGTCCAGGATCTCAAATGAATGACCCGGCTCAGGGGTCATGACAAAAGACGGGAGGAGTCAGAAGTTATCAAAGAGAACGAATAATTTATGACAAAAAGAGGTAAATAAATGATCAATAAGAAGAGTTATGAGGGGTTTAATCTGTATCACCAGTGGTGAACTTGTGAGGTGTTGAAGAGCACGCTAAGATAAACAACTCAAGCAACAAATGTGCAAACATCGGTCAGGCTGAGGGAGAGAGAGAGCGGGCGGCACAGGGAGCTGGGCTTATATATCCGGGATGGAGCAATGGGCCCTGGTGCTCCAGATGGAGCAGGATACTCCATGGCCCCTCAAAGAAAAGACGTGCACATGAGCACAAACTCACGCACACGCTCTAAGCAGGGTCGGACACACATTGCAGAGCTGTGAGGAAACAGAATACGTCTTTCTAAAGAACTTTATCTGGATCTCTGATCTTTATATCTACGAACAAATGAGCACTGAAGCAAAAACTGCAGATTCTCAACATCCAAACAGAATAAAGCATCGGCACAAAGGTCTGGAACATGAACTTATTCCACCTATGTTATCACAGCACAATATACAAACAAGCTGCAACCAGAGGGAACAGCAAATACAAAGAGTGTCAGACTGAGCCATAAAACAGAGAACCCAATATGCACGACTCCAAAACACACAGAGAGAAATTTAAAAGTCTGTTTAATCAGAGAAAAGGTCGGTATACAGAAATCCAAAGAGCACAGGCAGAGGTATCCAAAGCGTTATGCAAAAGGCCGATCAAATACGAAAAAACAGGTCAGAATAAAGCTGATCAGAGAAAACACAAGGGATCGCTGTCGCTAAGGAACAAGACAAACTGGCACAGAATACAGGAGAGAGGAGCAGAGAGAGATGAAGTACTCAAGGGGAGAGGAGACAACTAGACACAGGTAGGACACATCAGGTAATCAGAGATGCCGGAGACTCAGGAAGCTGGAGCCACAGAAGGTTGAGAACCCCTGCACTAAAGGAAAATGTTGTGCATAATGCATTATGCTTAACTCTCTCTTAACTCTCATCTCTGATTCCGACCTGCACCCACATGTTGACTCAGGGTGACAGAGGGTGAGCAGCAACCCCAAATTAATCTGAAGGTCCACAAAGCTCATTAAGTGAAGAAGCAGATGGGACATACGTATTCTTTACAGTCGACGGCCTCTGCTGAAAGTGCAGATAATTCTGTCGTACGAGGCAGAAAAAAAAGTACCTTGTTCTGCCACCTCGAAGTGCAGTTTTTCTGCTCCTCCTCCTCTGTGACGTGTCAGACTTTTAATTCACTCGCCGCCTTGTGTGGTCCATGTGTGAGATTAATTTGACTTCTTTATCTGAAGCGATGAGGTTTATTAACGCCGGTGTATCGCTGAAGACTTCAAACTGTCAGATAAAGGTCCAGAGTGTTGGTGCTGAATGGGATCATTTTAGGTCTTTTCTCTGACAAATGAAAGTGTTATTAGACACAGGTGAGTTAAACTGTGCTGTCATTACAGGGTCGCTCTCCTTCATCTCTTTTTCTCCCTCGCTCTTTGTCTCTCTCATCTATCTCCAGACTATCCCTCTTCTGTCGTGTCGCAGTTTAACAGTGTGATTTAGAGACACATATTTCAGAGCAGCTCTTCCTCTGTGATTCATCACCTCTCTCTCTCTCTCTCTCTCTCTCTCTCTCTCTCCTACACCTCTATCTACCTCTCTCCATTGACCGCCCGTCCTGTAGAGCCGCTGCAGGTCTGTGATGGATTTCCAAGCAGCATTTATAGAAATGAACACACACAGACAGAGATGACCTGCGATTTATAGTCTGCTCTATCTCCCCTCTGTAGTAAAAGAATGGGATAATAGAAACCAGATTTATGGGTGGACATCTTTCTTGTTTGTCTTCCTTCCAGGTCGTGTCCTTGCGATGTTGTGTTCGTGTCCTTGCGTTGTTGTGTTCTTGTGTCCTTGTGATGTTGTGTTCCTCTGCGTCCTTAGCTCAGGGCTGTGGATTAGTCCACTCACCCGTTCATCTGTGTTGTTTTATCTCTCCGTCCAAGGTGTGGTCTCGGGCACTTTTTATTGAATTTTAATGAAGCAGGTGCGATGCAGAGGAGAGCGTAACCAGAGGGGCTAACACTGAGAGAAACTGGCTCACAATGCTGTGTTATTGTTTGGATAACATCAGATTATGATTGTGTCAAGATTCGAGGTGTCATGATGCCAGAATCTCGATCTTCAAACCAGTAAAAGTCAAACAATATCTCTACCTGTTCTCGATACCGTGGCAACAAAAAAAGACCTCCTGCACGCCCTGGCACTGGTCCATTTGGTTGTTTGTTATTTACAGCTTGTATGTTAGAAAGGGTCAATGAACACAAAATAAAACATTTCCTCTGAATTATCATCAATAACCCAGAAGTGTCTGCAGTGATTCTGCTCTCTGTCTGTATGTTCTATTTTTCTTTTTTTAAGGACTGTTTATGGGCGTCAGCGTTTGAGCTGTGATGTAATTCTCAGAAAAGTCTGCAGGTCGAGAACATAGACTGTAAATATGAATGGATGAAGCCGGAGTGACGTCAGCCATCTGTTCCTGCAGGGGGCTCTGGAGGCTCATCAGCAGCAGCCACCATGCTGGAAATGCTGTCTCAGCCTAACTTTCAATAACGACAGGCTGAGAGCTGGAGCTGAGGCGGGTTTTAAGCCTCATGATGAACCGTTACATCGCGCCCACCTGTCAATCATGTCAGCTACGCGCCTAACTATGGATAACACGTATCGTTCATAACATTAAAACAGAGCCGTTCACCCCCCCGTACAGTGTGTGCCAGTGATGACAATAACTAATCAGACCTATTTAGTTGTTTTTTGTGCCAGACAGCCACACAGGTTCTTTTTCTCTGCTCTCTTGTTTTGAAATCTTTCTACTTGTCTTAGGTCTAAGAACCTGAATGACTTGGTTAAATTGGTTAAAGCTGGCTCAAGAACATCCTCAAAGTGAACACTTCCATGTTTGATCAAAGACAGAAACTGACTTTTACCATCCACAATGTCCCACTGATGATGTACAGCTCTTATCATCCAATCAAAGAGGAGCCAGTGGGACGTGTCAGTCAGTCAGACGAGTCTATTTGGCTGGAGTCTGAGGTGAGCTGTGGGTGAGCGGCTCTATTTGATGGGCGATTTCCTGGCTGACTGATGGTGTTTTGAGTGACTGATGAGGTGGATGATGTGGTCGAGTGTGTTGGCGTCCCTGAGTTGATAGACTGAACCCTCCTCACTTTACAGGATGAATATCAAAGCGGCCCTCCTAAACTTGTCACTGCTATCCTCCATGTTTGTCCTTCCTCAGCTTTTGTTCCTTTTTATCTTGGTCACATCTCATTTCCTCCCGTTTACTCTCCTTGTTTATCCTTGTTTTTCAGGATGAGTCCAGCTCAGTCAGCACACACTGATTTTGAGTAAGATTTGTAAATAGACTTGCTGTTGAGCTTGCATACATTACCTTCTGTAAGCACACTAGCATTAGCAGTGGTTAGCTACTGGCAGATAGCTTTCAGCACTGCAGTGCTAGAATCGTTTGTTATTGTTTCTGACTAGGAAAGAGTGTATGCAGAAGCCTTCATAAAAAGAGCTCTACCCAGCGTCTCTTTACTCTCACTAGCTGATTCCACAGGGTTCCTGTCCCCACGTTCTGTCTCTGCCGTGGTTTTACTCCGTCTGATGACATGCACCTTATCCCACTGAGTCGGTTTCTGAATCGTAAGCTTAGCAGAGCACAGCCATGAGCAGCTGGACACACTGGTGTACAAGATCCCAAGAGAACTACAAGATCACGCCAGAATAAAGAGAGTAACGTGCAGGCAACATGTTGCTTTGTCTTTCTGAGGTGAAGTGTTGTTCATTCGGTGCCTGTTTTGACGTAATGTCGATAAAGTGATGGGACATACGATCAGGAGTCTGTACATTGTGTTTTATTTTGAAATTGACTGGATGCTCTCTGCGTTTCCTTGTCTGACTTCCTTTTGCTCTTTTTAGCTTGACGCAGGCTTGCAGAGCGCTCCGTCCAAAGCAGTCTCTGCGTGTATTTCTGTAGCGGAGCGTAGTGGACCGCAGTGAAGTGGAAACACGAGCATTGACTAGAGAGGGCACGATTATAAGCTGTGGAGCGCACGACACGGACTGAACGCGGCGCACACAGATCCTCTGAAATCGGCCAGTTACACACAAACATTTTTGTGTGGCCTCTCGAATGGTTTAAATTCTTTGATACATTCAAAAAGGACGATTGCTGCTTTCAGTGCGGTTCCAGGCAGTCGATCATAGATTAACAGGACCAAACCCTACTGTATCATACCTTGTCTCCTCTTAAAGCCTCCTTGTCTCTCCTTGTCTCCTTGAGACATTGATAACACAACCTGTTTTATCTTTGGGTCACACACTGGAGGACAGAGGAAGAGATGATGAATGGAAAGCAGTCTCTGTGTTGTGTTTCAGAGAGTGATTCTGAAAGGAAATGTTGTGTTTTAAGTTCTAGATGTATGTGGACGACACAGAAGATAAAAACAGACATTTCCTGTGGTGGTCAGACAGTGTGAGGGATAGTTTGTATGAGGGGAAACTGGAGAACAAATTAAGTTGTTAATTGTGTGCAGTGTAAGTTTGTTTAAATATCTTGGCTGAAATCCACAACGTTTAATCCTGAAGAAGTTGTTCACCTTCTTTTCATATTAGCCAATCAGCTGCTTCTTCTTTTATCAAGGCCGTTCACTGATTATCTTTAGTTTGAGTTTCTCTCTCGCACATCAAAGCAGATGGATCTTTATATATGAAATTCTATTTCTGCAGTGTGATTACTGGTAAACATCATTACAGAATCATCAAACGCAGTTTTATGAGCCTCTTGTTCTCAATGTTTGGCCTTCAGCAGCACAGAGTATTTTAGTCTGCTGGTGCTTTTAATGCTAAGATGTGTGTGTGTGTGTGTGTGTGTGTGTGTGTGTGTGTGTGTGTGTGTGTGTGTGTGTGTGTGTGTGTGTGTGTGTTTCTCTATCTGTTGCTTTTCTGTCTAATTTACAGATAAGTGACATTTCTTTAATCATCGGCACAATCACGGGCACTCGAGGTAATTTACATTTAATGCAACATAAAAATGAAGGCTGCTGCTAATGATTATCTTTATTAACAATGACTGTGCACACTGATGAATTCTTGAGTTGATAAAATTTAAAGAATTGTGACAAATAAAAATCCCATCACGGGGCTGCACGGTGGTGCAGTGGTTAGTGCGAGGAGGTTCCTGGTTTGAATCCCCGTCTGACAGGAGCCTCTCTGTGTGGAGTCTGCATGTTCTCCCTGTGCATGCGTGGGTTCTCTCCGGGTACTCTGGCTTCCTCCACCAGTCCAAAGATACGTGAATGTGAGTGTGACTTTGTCTTTGTATGTCAGCCCTGTGATTGGCTGGCAAACAGTCCAGGGTGTAACCACGCCTCTCGACCAATGGCAGCAGGGATCGGTTCCAACAGGAAAAAGCGATACAGATAATGGATGGAAAAATCCCATCACAGCTAAAATATATATTTTGAAATCGCCTCAGCGAAACTAAGTGCCAAAAAATAAATCAACTCTTTTTTCGATACGGAAACAACAAGACAAGAAGCATTTTTTTATTAA
>CM036545.1:29598416-29751217 GCA_020745685.1 Tautogolabrus adspersus
ATTTGCCTTTAACGAAGAAGGGAAGGTTTACGTGTCCAATGATACAAGTGTGGGTGGGAAATAGAACAACAGAGAGGAGAGAGAGAGAGAGAGAGAGAGAGAGAGAGAGAGGCAGCAGCTCTGTGGAGCATGCAGAGTCTTTAATCTGAGACTTCTGGACTCTACAGCTGGTTTGAAGAGATGACAGCCTGCACACACTCATAACTACACACACCCCCCCCCCCCCCCACACACACACACACACACACACACACACACACACTGCTGGTGGGTTTTCGGGGGTAAATGTCATGGGTGTGTATAATGACTGCTGGAGGCTGAGCTTTGGTCATATTAACAGCAGAAACAAACACACTGTAACGTCTTAATCTCAAGGACACACACACACACACACACACACACACACACACACACACATGCACAAACTTGGATTAAAATCCTAATACTGAATAAGGACAATGTGGTCCATCCATGTTCAGGCCTACTGCTCTCATGGGAAGGATTTAGACCTCTAAGCACAGTCCTTTTTTTTCCGTATAAAACAAAAACTGGCGGCATTTGGTAATGCTGGGAGTATGGCTAAAATGTTCCGTGTTGTAAACGTGGTTTATCAGTTTGGATGACTGTAACTTTTTCTGTTATTTGGACCAGTGCATCATTGTCCCTCTAACTTTCTTAGAAGGTGTTATTTTCTGAAAACAAATCCTTGAGGGCCTGATTCACGAAAGGATTTGGCGGCTTTTGCACCCGTTAAACTTTCAAATGAATCACAAAGACACCGTCAAATTTACAAAACACATGCAAAGGTTCAGCGCACTCCTCACTGCACTGCAGAGCAAACAGCTTCTCTGTGCATCAGTGCTGACTGCACATATTTAAATGAGTTATGCAGTCATTTGTGGGGGTAAAATGAGCCCCTTCCTATGAAAAAAGGCCTCATTGCATTACGCAACAGGCAGTTAGAGTGCAAAAAAAGCTCTTTAAGTATTTTATATTTTAACATTTCTGCCCTGGCCTCAGTGCTTCAAAGCTCAGTGCTGAGATCAGGAGGAGAGAGGCTTTTGGAGTTGGGACTGCTGTGTCTCAGTCATGGTTGTTGTGTTGTTGTGTTTTGTTGAATTAGTTTTTGAGTTTAATGATTTAGATGTTTTTCTATTAATAATAAATTCCTTCATTCAGACTTTGTTAAAGGCAGGGTTGGTCATTTCCTCCAGATCCACTTTTTCAGATTTAGGTTGAAATTGTCTTTAGGTCCTGACAGAAATTAATAACTCATGTGCTCTGAAAAAGGAACAAAGAAAATCCGTCATCTGTAGCAGTTGTAAGCCTGTAAAAACTTCGACCAATGTCTGCCACGAGGTACCAATCTGATGAACCAATCACACGCCTCCCTGTCTCCCTGCTTGTTCTCTACCTCTTGCGTGCTCTAGCCCACACTCAAAGCTCGTCACTGATGACAGAGTTTATACTGTGAGTTTACTTACCGCTGAATGAGACATGAGACGACGTAGTTTCTACACAATGCAAGCAATGAGCTGAGGTCCACTTCTGGAGCAACGGCACTCGTGCATGTAAGTGAGGGGCGTGGCTTTAGAGGGAGCACAGAGGGGAGGGGGTGGGTGCAGACGGAGCACTGAGGGAATGCTACTTTCTAGTAGTAGTTTTTGACCTTTGAGGTCTTTTATGTCACTTTATTGGGTCAAATTGTGGGTTGTCGTTAGCCCCATAGGGCTGCTTAACTCAGTCCAGGGCTGGGGTGCTGGTGGCACAGTGGGGTGCACACGCCCCATGTATGGAGGCTGTAGTCCTCCAAGCAGGGGGCCCAGGTTCAAATCTGTGGCTCCTTTCCCACATGTCATTCCCCAACTCTCTCCTTGATTTCAGACACTTTCCACTGTCCTATCTCTTCAATAAAGACACTCAAAGCCTTTATTCACACTCAGGTTGTTTTTGTCTTTGAGTTGACCTTCCTCGCTCCATTCAGGGAGGACGTTTTGTTTTAAACACTGAAACTCAAATCACATTTTTCAAGGCTTTCTCCACAATAAACCCTGAATAAAGTTCCCCCTCCCCTCCTGGCTCATCATCTTTATGTGGAAAAACTGGTGAATATCAATATAGCCTTTTCTTTTTGTGTGAGTTAGACCTTGAGACGGAGCAGAAAGCTAATTCTTAATGAAGCAGGCCCTAAATCTTCCATTATAACAAAAGGGAATGCTTAAACAAAAACTCAAGCCAAACTGCACATTTTGAGGAAACCCCGCCTTTATCCTGACCTATCAAGCCGTGCTGCTTCCAATCCCTTTGTTACATGAAGTTGATATCGCCCAAAGTTGTTTCAACAGTAAACACGTCTAAGGGAAGTCAGCACGGCAGAACAAATTGGTACAAGTAAACACTGACAAACACTTTTTCTTTAAAAGTGCAGTTATTGTTGAGTTACCACTTAGAGGCACAGAACTCAACCTCCGTCTCCTGCTGCAGACAGGACTCCTCCACGAGACCATTTCCAGCTGATTGTAACAGAATGTCAGCAGAGAGAGAGAGAGAGAGGAGGTTTGAGCCGTCAACAAAGCCAGACCGATTCTCTCCCATCCACTTATCTTCTCCTCTCATCTTAATAAGACCAAAGCAGCAGGGGCAGCATCCTTCCCATAAGGCTGTGCTGTCCAGGTCTGAACCACGGTCTCATTAAGCACACATATCGGTCTCTGCTGTACAAAGGGCTTCTTCTGGATCTGACACTCAATCGTCCGGACTCGCTCGTTTAAAACTGAACCGTCAACATCCTCCTCGCTGTGTGCCATCACCAACATCAGTAACCAGCTCTGCAGGAGGGAGCAGAAGGAGAGGAGCTCTGCTGCTTTTTGTTTTGTGCTGAGCTGAAGATGAGCGCTAAAGATTCAGATGTGGTGAAGAGGATCAGATTGGATGGTTGCATTGATCACAATCTTTCATGATGCTTCTCCCTCTTTTCTCATCCAATCAGATTCCATTCAGTTCTGTTCTGTGCAACTCAAAGCACTTGTATGGGCTTCTTCATGATATCAACATCTCAGTTCATAATCATACCTCTGATTTTTGCACTTTGAGACATGGATAAAGTGGGAAAGAGTTTTTATTTTGCTAAATATTTGCTACATTCGGCTTTCTGCATGAAAAACTGTTTCATACGACTTCTATAAATAACTGAAAACTTGAGCAAAACAGTGCAACCTCATCCACCCACACACTAGAGGACATTGTCAAGACTTACAAAAGGACTTTCAAAAGACTGAAGTGTAACACCGGCTCAAATCTAGGCGCTGTTGAAAGTAGAGCTTATTTCGGTATGCTTGTTAAGTTAAAGAACCAGAGGCGCTGCCAGGAACTCTGAGGCCGATGGAAAGACGTCTCATTTGTACGTACCAGCGACACTGAATGTCGCAGTTTTGTCAAAGACAAAATAAAGAAGAACAATGACAGTTTTTGTTATTAGCACACTGTGAAGGAAAGTCTTCTCTTATGGCGATGAGTTTATAATTTAATATGAATCAAACTGAACTAGTTTTCCAATATTTTGTAGAGCCCCTGTCAGCCATGGGACCTAAGAATCCTCCTACCTTTTCTGCCCCTTACGGCGCCCCTTGAAAGAACAAACCATCTATGTGGACCATGGCTGCAGGACTCGATATGATACGATACAATACGAACCTTGTCTTGGACTTCAGTGCCACACACACGTACAGCCTTGTTGTCTTGATGCTTGTATATCTTATAGTAGGAGTGTATTTCGCTTTTTTAAATCTGTCCCTGTACTGTTTGACTCTGAGGAAGACGACGTGCATCCAAACGTTCCTCATTTGCTTCTAAGTAAATTTACCTGAAGTGATTCGTGTGCTCGAGTACTTTCTCTGGATCCTGTCTGAGAGACGGAGTCCACTGAATAATTTTGAACGTCTACGGTCCTTCTCTGAAGCGTGAGAGTTTCTTTCTACCTCGCTTGTATTTCTTGATTAAAATATAAATAGTTAAATTTGTGTCTGGTGTTTTATTGATTTATATGAGCTCTGTTATTAATCCCAAGGTAAAGATGTAAGGTCTTTTTCCAAACCTGTTGGTCTCTAATTATGTGTGCAGGAAGATGACATGATCTCTCCTTTAGTTTTCTGTCTCCCCCTGTGGTCAGAAATGGAAACACGTCTTACAAACCGTGTAATGTCTGAACCATCGAGGACACGCGGGGTGAAGATATTTTAAAGGACCTTTATCAAATCAGACTAAAATGTAAATCTTTCCTCCTGTTCAGGTTGCTGCAGATCACATCCGCTCATCAGGTGACAGCTGTACTCCGTCCTGATTGGCTCCCCTCGATAAAGAAATACTGAGACCCTCCTTATCAGGTAAGTTTCCTTCATTCAAAGAGGAGTTACTGAAGTCTTCTTTTAAACAGTGTGCCTTCTGTTGTTGTGTTTTTTTCATGTTTGTTTGGTGAACCTGAAGCGGTCTGAACAGATGCTTGTGACGGATGTGCTGGTTTCAGTTTTGTTTTTGTTTTAAGAGGAGAAAAAAATGATTTCATGTTTCGGCTCGGCTAAATTCCAGCAGCTAAACTTAAAAATACTGATGTGGGATAAAGATCTCTCTCTCTCTCTCTCTCTCTCTCTCTCTCTCTCTCTCTCTCTCTCTCTCTCTCATTCCTTGCCGGTAATTTCAGATCCGACAGTCAGACACCTGCGTCTCTATTTGATAAATATTGAATTTGCCAGAGTTAGAAATGGATGCACACACGCACACACACACACACACACGCACACACGCGCACACACACACACACACACACACACACACACACACACACACACACACACACGCGCACACACACGCACTTGCATACACAGACACATTTTTTCAATTCAATTGGTTTTATTGGCTTGAATGTCAGTTGCACAGTATTGCCCAGAGGTGAAGGATAACACAATTATGAGATAAAAATATGATTCAGTATAATAAAACAGTGAACATGTGCTACTCAAAGAACACTGAACAACTATCTGATGAATCTACGTGTCATCAGTCTGAGGTGTACTGTACATATAGAAGAACAGTGTAAAATGTCAAATCTTCATGTTCACGTCATTTATAACGTTGAATGATCGCCTTTCCTCTCTCTAACTAGAAGTCTGCTCAGAGGTTATACTCGAGGTTAGCTGTACTCTTTGAGCTGCACCGACTGTTTTTGTTGCTGTCTGACATCAACACACAGGACATGATTTCACACTGTCGGCAGCATGAAAATAGACGGACCACAGGTGCGTAACGTAGATGTGTGTGTGTGTGTGTGTGTGTGTGTGTGTGTGTGGGGGAGTTTTGCAGAGTCATACTGGCAGAGTACACAAAGAAGCTATGACAGGCATGTTGATCTTCTTGGTATCAAAAGTCTGTGTCGATTATTGTGTGTGTGTGTGTGTGTGTGTGTGTGTGTGTGTGTGTGTGTGTGTGTGTGTGTGTGTGTGTGTGTGTGTGGGCCGCCAGCTGTCTATGAAAGATGTGTTTGTGTGTGCAAGAGAGTACGCTGTTTGTTTTTCGATTTTATAATCCTGCACATTTCTTTTTTTTTTTTTTTTTAGATTTATTTTTGGGTCTTTTTGTACCTTTACTGGAGAGATGGGACAGTAGAGTCGGAAATCAGGGAGAGAGAGAGAGAGAGAGAGAGAGAGAGAGAGAGAGGGAATGACATGCAGGAAAGGAGCCACAGGTCGGATTCGAACCTGGGCCGCCCACTTGGAGGACTACAGCCTCCGTACATGGAGCACGCCACCAGTGCCCCATCCTGCACATTCCTCAAAATAATTCTGCACTTACACAATAACTTGACTGTGACGTAAACACGTGGAAATAGACTTCATGTGTACATCAACACGTTGATATTATGTTTTCTGTATGTGCTTTATTTTGCTCTTCAGTAACGATTTAACAACCAATCATCAAATATTCTTTTTAAACTGAATCTGGTTTCCATCTTTTCACCCATGTTGGATAAATTGTGTCATGATCCAGAAACCTTCTGAGACCCGTTCACAGGCTGTGATCGATGTAGCTTCACGTACATTTTCCATCTCCAAAGATCGAAAGGTTCCCCTGTACTCCGGCTCCTGGGTAGAAACAGCTCCATGCTCTGACAGCTGGATGGATACACCTTTTCACTGTGACTGCAGGTGAAAGCCCCTCCATACTGAATGACTCCATTGAGGGCGTTAAATATGGCTCATAATTTACATTTAGACCTGCAGTGCGTGCACGTCACATTTCTTTACTGCCTGTCGGGGTGGAAATACCTCAGCGGTAAATATGAATGCACAGTTCACACTTCACCTGTGATATAGTAGAGCAGGTAATGAGAGCTGTGGTTTAACGCTTTGAGAGGTTGCTGTTGGGTCACAGGAGGTAATGCGAGCAGTATTGTATTAGGAGTGTTTTACAAACAAGTTTGGAGATTTTCTACTTGGACAAAAGTTAAAGAAATCATTGCATAATGAAACTGAAACATAAGTGATAATTACTGACGGACCGAGCACAGAGTATGAGTACATTTGGGGTTAAATATGATGGATATATGAAATATGAACGTGTCACAATTGTCAGAGGTCAAACTGAGGTCAGCCTTCTCCTCTTCACATCTCATCCTGCTTTATTTTCACAGTCAAACTATTCACCCACTGTTCAACATCAACGGACTTTGATGGTAAATTAAAACAATCAGTCCGAGGAATGTCTTCATTATTGACCCTTTAGAAGTAGAGATGTATCGATCCACGTATTTTTCAAACCCGGCATCGCATTGTGCTGAAAGCAGCAACAACTGTCAGGTTTTAAATTAAATCTATGAAAGGGAAGTGTAAGAGTTGTACTTTTGATCATAAAGTAGGAGCCGTTCCAGCTCGTCTGAACGTCGTCATGGAGACGAGTCCTTACAGTTCAGTCTGAACGTCTTCAAAGTGAGACTGTGCGAGCTGAGAATGTTTAAAGTGCCCACAGTGATCTGTGACGTCGAATGAGGCCGTCAGTCCGATATCCAATATGTAAATTACATCAATATCAGACCCGATGATATAAGATCGGATCGGTCCCATCTCTGTTTAGAAGTATCTGAGTGATGAGCAGTTAGGTTTCTCATGATGACCTTTTTTAAAGAAACACTACAATCAAACGATGCAAACAGTCGTTCCACTCTCCTCCGTTTTCACATCCTAAAGTCCATGAAGGCTATTAGCCTGTGGAGGAAGCACCGGAGCTCTCGGAGAAGCCCTCACTGGTGCTTTTCATCGCCTATAAAAGAAGTGTTATTGCTGCTCTGCTTTACAGCCGCTGCAGATGGTAGAGGCGTCCTCGTCTCCGCTTTAAGAGGCAGCAGAGATGACCTTGATATGCTTGTGTTTTTTTCTGGCAAACAGATGTGTCCTCTCTCACCTGGAGGCTAATATGTACCAACACTCAGACACAGTACAGACACACAGACAGAGACAAAGATCTGGACAGAAGGCACGAGGACACTCTGTTATATATGGAGGCCAGACAGACACACGTGAATTTGTTTTAAGGTCATATTTATAGTCTACAGCTTATTAAGTTTTTACACAAAACACAGTCTTACAATGGCGTGGTCTGTAAATGTTTCTCCACTTTTACAGTCTCATAACTCAGATTGATCATATTGGGAGGACGACCAATAAGACCATTGTTTGTGTTGTTAGTGAAGCTGTGATCTATGATGTATAGCTGAATTCAAAAACAAACATTCAAATCACAGGCTGATCCAACTGATTCCTAATCTTACTCAGCATTGTTCTTGGCACCTGCGTGACTGCACTCCTGATGTCTGGGCATGCTCCTGATGAGATAGTGGATGGTGTCCTGGGGGATCTCCCCTTAGACCTGGATCAGGGCATCAGTGGCGGTACTTGGTGCAGGTGGAAGCAACACAGACTTAACATCCCATAGGTGCTCAGTTGGATTTAGCCAGGTTATTGCTGTGACATGGAGGTCTGTGGGAGCCTCGTGCAGGATGATTTTACAGTCAACTTATAGAGCGTCTCTTTCGCCCCTGTGCTCAGTGTGAACCTGCTCTGGTGTACTCTGGTGAACCCCGATCAAGCTGCACAGTGCTGGGCTGTGAGCACAGGTCCTGATAGAAGATGTTGGGCCCTCATGCCACCCTCATGGAGTATAATGCTGGCTGTCAGAAAAATGCACACCACTAGCATGGTGGAGGTCACTTGGTAGGGCTTTGGCAGTGCTCCTCCTGATCCTCCTCGCACAAAGGAGCAGATATGGGTCCTGCTGCTGGGTGGATGCCCTTCTACGGCCTCGTCCAGCTCTCCTCTTGTAGCTGCCAGTTTCCTGGTATCTATCTATCTATCTATCTATCTATCTATCTATCTATCTATCTATCTATCTATCTATCTATCTATCTATCTATCTATCTATCTATCTATCTATCTATCTATCTATCTATCTATCTATCTATCCATCCATCCATCCATCCATCCATCCATCCATCCATCCATCCATCCATCCATCCATCCATCCATCCATCCATCCATCCATCCATCCATCCATCCATCCATCCATCGCTCTCTCTCTCTCTCTCTCTCTCTCTCTCTCTCTCTCTCTCTCCAGGTTTCATATCTCTGTCTCTCGTCATGTATAATGTATCACAGGATTCTCTTTTATAAAGCTGTGATATCTTTTCCGTCGGTAAACTATTTGGATGCAGAAGGAGTGTGCTCTCCTGAGAGGAGCATGCACACTCACACAATCCTCCCAACAAAAGACAATTTGACTGCCAATTGCTCAATCGGCAGAGCAGAGCAGAATCGGGCTCCTCTGTGCTGACTGGATGGGTTTTTCAGCGGCATTAGAGAAGAGTCCCAGAGCCGCTTCACTTTGTGGTTCACACTCAGCCATTGTTGAGGGTTCCTGTGAGGCTCCAAAATGACAGGAACACTTTTCATTGTGTTTGGCTGCTGTGTGAAACTTCATGCAATTATAGAAGCAACACTTTAAACAAAATACCAAACAGTTTCTATTTTTTTTCTATTTGAAAGGTTTATATTTTTACTTTTCTGGAGGTTCACATCCATCTCTCTTTCTGCAGAATGTTCCCGACCTCGTCTAAAAATGCACTCCCTGAACCTCTACAGTGTCTTAACCCGGGTACAGACGGATTGGGGCTGTCTCAGAAGAAAGATGATCAATCATGGCGGTATCTGTGGTCATAGCTCTTACTACGTCGCTCTGTGAGAGGATGAAAGATGACCGATCTCTCCACACTGCGACCAAAGAAAGCCTGCAACACATTTTGTTTTCAAACGATTCATTAATATGGTGAAATCTTTCATTTCAAACACGTGTGACAGGTGTTTTCATTCTCCACAGCAGAGAAAGACGTTACGACCCCTACATGTAAGACTTGTTTGTAAGGAGTCGAACATAAACCAACAAGTCAGATGCAATCCAATTGTGAAAAAAAGGTTTATTTTAACAAACATGATTAACTCTTCATTTCTTACACAGAGAATAACAGAAATCAGCTGATGATCTGGTTATCAGAACAAAGATAAAGAAGAGTAGGTCGCCCAAACCAGCGCACAAAGGGCCGTCGGACCGGGTACTTACCCTCTGCCATTAACTACATACTCCACCTAATCCCTGAACGTCGTGGAACAAAAGCCACGAAAAAACAAACATACCGCCAGATCCACCAACAAGAACATTTCACTGAAGAGACATAAGATGTGACGGTCAGGAGCCAAGAAGAGAGAGTGAGCAGGACTCTTTCTGCCTCTTTATGTTGACTTGTAATTATTAACCCCACACAGCTGAGAGAGAGACAGCAATGCGTTTAAAGGCCCTGACAGCAAGGAGATCGCAGATTGTATGTGGTGGTCTGCCGTCGGCTGTGCTCTTTGCGCTGTGTTCAAGTGCAACTTTTTGGCCAAGACAAAGGCGTCCTAAGGCGACGCCACAGTCGCCCTCTGCGCCACTAGTTCTTTGCTGTCTGCTTGGTGTGCCAGGGCGTTAGCAGGTAAACATGTACACATTATGACCAGCAGAGGGGGACAAAATAACATACCCAAACAGCTCAAACTCTACAGCGATGAAAGTTGGAAAAGTTTCAACATTTCTTCATAAAAAAATCTCTTTTCTGTGTTTTGGAAACACGTTAATAAGCGGGGATAAGAGCATGTTGTCGTTTTATCTAAAGAGGTGCAGAGCGGCTGCTCTAGGAATAAATCTGTTACCCACATTGTGTCATGTCTGTGATTCATCTATTTGCTCTCCTTTTGTATTCTATTCAGATCTATTCTTTGCAGCATCATGTAGCCACATTAGACGAGCCTCTTTGCTGCAAAGCTTTGCAGGGTTTGGGTTTCTGATGGAGTTCCCGTGTTAAACAATAGTGTGGAGCGGGCGCCGCGAATAAAAGCCTCTCAGTCGGTGACAGATTTGAGCTCGCTGTTAATGGGAACTAACGCTCCGAGTCCCGAAGCACGCAGAAAACGATCATCTCCATCGCTTAGAACCGAAACCACGGGGGATGAATAAATGAACGAACGGAGGCGAGGGAGGGAAGGGAAGCAGCGGAGGCAAAATAAAGGCTTTAATAAAAAGACAATAAATTTGCAAAGACTGTCATTAGAGCAGGTATTGTGTTCTCTGGGTTTTGATTTCATGGCTCTTGGAAGAACAATTGAGAGCTGTGAGACTTTTCATTATCAAGATGTGTTTCCTCCTTTGTTTAAAGTCTTCTCTGTCTCCACATCTTCACAGCACATTCATCTGTTAACAATCAGTCGTCTGCAGAGGTGTGGATTTAGATATGAAGCAGCAGAGATTATATCCACTGCACAGTGTTTCCAGCACATACATCCAACTTTTACCATGTCGACAGAGTGGAGATAAGATCAGGAGTTAGAGATGTGATCACACACACACACACACACACACACACACACACACACACACACACACACACACACACACACACACACACACACACACACACACACACACAGAGATACATCTGTTCCTCAGCCATATTGCCACATGAATCTAAAGAAGCATGGACATTTTGGTAAATGAGATTTGGTGAAATGGCAGCAGCCCCCTTTTGGTTTCCGACACAATCATTGTGTGACAATAAAACCTGTGTCCTCATGTTGTTTAGTCATTTCCTGCTGAGCGACTCTGATGTTCCGTTTAATTTTGGAGAGGAGACGAGCAGAGTCGAGGATATTGACTGGAAATGCCAAAAAGTGAATGCAAAGTAATGAAGTGCTGCTTGTTCATCTAAATGATCACTTTTATTCTTTCACAAGATGCATGTGTTTGAAACAGACTGCAGCTTACTTCCAGTCCTGTATTACAGCTCTTTGCATACTTCAATTTGTTTCCTATAACACTGACCAGATCTTCAACACATAGCTGGACCATAAAAACGTGTCTAATTTTGCACTTCTGAACATTTCTAGAGAATTTCAGGAGGACTGCCCCTGAACAGGCAAAGCAGGCAACTGAGGGCTCACAAACTCTCAACCAAGGCAGTGGCCCAAAATGTGAAAATTTTGCAATGACAGTAGAACACCACCCTAAGAGGGCCCAGGAAAAAGGAGGAACAGGAGGAGGCGTCAGGACAGTGGCAGACATAAAGTCGAGGAATGCAGATTTGAGAGCCCCCCAATTGTTTTTGCCTAGGGCCCCAACAGACTCTAGAATCACCACTGGACGTAAAAAGAACAACGCGGAAGTGGCGCACGAAGCAGCAGAGTCCGCTATACGATGCTAAATAGAGAATATTTTCCTTTATATCAATGCTACGTGTAGTTCAACAGAATCACAATCTGAACTAAAGAGTGGAGAAGAACATACTGGAGAACAGGAAACAGAATGCAGCAGGTTCATTAGAGCACGGAGATCGTAGCGGTGGCGTGCAGACAGTCTTTTCATCGTGCATCAATCACAGGATATAAACGTCCCTCCCACTCGCTCGAGCTGAATTCTCCTGATTATATCCTGCTGCGTTCTCAAATCAGCAAAGGGTTACACTCTGCCTATGTAACTGCTGAAGATACAGGCTGCAATCATGTGGCTAGATTAGGACTGTAAGTCTTGTGATAGTAGTTTTTGTGTCCTTCAGAAGTCCCGCGCCAAGAGCAGGACCCTTTTTGGGGTCTAGGAATGATATTTAAATCCTATTTCTTCTGGTCTAAAGAGCTGATACTTACTTTACAGTCTCTATGGACGGTCATGAGCCTGTTTCAAACCCTGACTAACAATAAACATGAATCTCCGCTCAAAGGACAGATTGTTGTGTTTGTTGTGAGACTGTCGGATCATATCTGGCCAAAAAGTTTTCTTACCTCTTGATGAGTTTTCCAAAAGCTTTGATTTGTTTTTTTTTGTTTTTTTAAAAGTTTTCTTTCTTCTCTGATCCGCTGTTTCACCCTGTAGGGAAATTCTCTTTTATCTCTCCGTCTCCCCAGCGTGGTCAGAGTTCAGCTGCTGAACAGAATCCTGCAGCTCGCAGGGATTCAGGCCCAGATCCAATAAAGGTTTACAGACGGAAGAGCGCTCACAACATCCCGTCAAATGAACAAATCAGAAAGATGATGCCCTGAAAGAGCTGTGAGCAGAGCTGAGGGAGACAGTGTGGATCCCAACATGGTCAGATGTGTTAACAGTCGAACGACGGAAATGTAGTTATCTTCATTTAGAAGTAGGAATACAAGTTACAATACCGTTTGGCACAGACTCTGTGAGACAAAAATGCAAAAATGTGTTTTTATGGAAACAGAAAAAGAATGAAAAACTCTGACTACAATCCATAGGACTGAGCAAAACCGTGATGCAGCGCGCACGGACTATGTGGAAATTGCGGGTTAAGGTATTGTAATATATACAATAAACCCTGCTGTTTATAACTGTAGCTAATGTAGGTCTTGCACATTATTCCATCTTGGAGTTGGAGCACGTCAGCTATACATCAGATTCATGCAGAGGCTTTGTTGCTGCTCTTTAACCTCTTCAGGTTAAATGATAAATCCACGTTTAGTGGGCAGAGGCTGGTTTGGAAATGTACTTCTGTTTCTCTTGAATGCTCACTTTCTCCTTCCCTTTGAACTGGACAACTAATACGGCTTTAAAGCAAAGACCAATGTTACCAGAGCTGCCAAAGAAGTTCTCCCTCTCTCTCTCTCTCTCTCTCTCTCTCTCTCTCTCTCTCTCTCCCTCCTTCGATTAAAGACCCCGTTTTATCCCCCTCAACCCCATTTGTTTGACTATAGGCTGGAGGTGAAGAAGACAGCAGGAGGAGCATGCATGCATGTGTGTGTCTCTGTGTGTGTGCGCGCATATTTCCTGTAATGTGTAAAAGTGTGCACCTGTTTCCATGTCGGCCTGTGAGCTGTGTTGGAGTAGATTAGGTGTGTTAATCCATCAGTGGAAGGTCAGCCCCTCTTGGCTTCCTGATTGTTGTTTAAGTGAGAACTTTTACTCTCCATCAGCACGAGCACACACACACACACACACACACACACACACACACACACACACACACACACACACACACACACACACACACACACACACACACACACACACACACACACAGAAGGAGAGAGGTGCATGCTGGTAGCTCCAGGCCAGAAACAACACCTGGACTGATGTTACAGCTGAATTCACCATGCACACTTCTACTGCTGACAGCTCGCTGCACACAAACTATTTTTATAGCTGCATCGTCGTCTTCTCTTCTCTTTCTGTCATCTCCCCTGCTGTCTTCATTCTGTCTCTTCTGTATGATATCCTCCACGTTTCAGACTTCTGTTTCCTCCAGACTTTTTCTTTAAACAAAGCAAATCATTTACTTTTAACTGTCCTCCTCTTTGTGTTTCTTATTTCTTTCTGCCTATCTCCTTTCCTGCAGTCACTACTAATGTCTTTTCCTTTTTATTTTTGTGTCATCCTCATCCACGTGTCCTCATCTTGATCCTCCTTATGGTTCCTTCCATTGACCTCTGAACTCAGATCTCAGAGCTGAGATTGACGTCACACCGGTGTTAATCGCGTTCCAGGTTCGAGCTGGCAACATGGACGCCTCCAAGAGTACCTTTGCTTTGTTAGCTAACAACAGACTAAGTGATAGTTTGAGGGTGGGAGTCACAAAACAACATGTTAACAGATAGAACTTGCACAATACTATCAGTGTGATTGTTTTAGTCACACTGAAAGAAGACTACGTTGCTAATACACACAATAGTGACAGCCTCAAAGTGACTGTTGATGCACGTAGCAGCCATGTTGGATTTTAACTCCAACTACTGAAGGTTCTCTGAGTTTCTGAGTCGTTATTCCGACTTCTGGGAGGCGTTCCTTACGACGTTTCAGACCGGAAAACCTGGAATTTCCGAGTTCTGGGATCAAATTGAATGCACCATTATTTTCACGTTCTCTTCTCCTCCATCGTCCTCTTCTTTTCTTCTCCCTCTTGAAACTTTTAAGGGCTGTAGTTAAGCTTAGGCTCATCGTCTACACTCTAGTGTTCTAGCTTGTACGGTAGATGCTGTACTGAGACAATTACAGACATCTTTTTGTAATTCCCATCAGTACGAGGACATGTTGCAGTTGTGAGCAGGAGCCGTTTTAAAAGCTCCTGTGGTTTTTTGGGCTCAGGGATCGTATCGAGTCTGATCCTTTGATTTTCACGCTGTGTTGTTATTAGATCAAACTCTGAGCACGGTGGCTCTGTGCAGCTCAGGTGTAGGAAGTCAGAGGTTTAGTGTTTCCCAAGGATACTTTGAAAAGATGTTTACCGCTCTGGGAACTGAATCTCTAAAATGGCCTTTTAATTACAGACCTCTCTGCGTGCTGATTGGCTCTGCATGAATACCATCTTTAAGGTTCATGAGCCTCAGATCCCTGCAGGCTTTCAAGGACACTCATTGATCAAACACTAATGTGAACATACAGCTCGTATATGTGCAGGCAGACTCAGCTGATCAGGAACACACAGGAGGCATACTGCAAAAGCTTTTGGTTGGATGTGCTGATGCTAATAGCAACCCCTGCTGGCACAGCTCCAGAGCAGTTTAGCCGACACCATTACACACAAACGTTTTGGCAGGTTTGTGTTTGGGCAAATACCGACTCTAAAATTAACCTTTCAAAAGATTTAAAAAACAATTTTTTAGTTATTTATAATCAGATAATGGACTCCCAGCCAGACATTTCACTGCAGTGTCATCAGAGCTCAGCTGAAAGCCTGCAGCCGATTAAGTAATGCAAGATACTCACAAACGTATGACTGATCACGTGGGCATGCTACAGTTAATTAGTCCTTATTTATAAATGACCCATTTTAAAACGTCTCAACTCCTGATCCAGTCAGGGGAAGGAACAGTTACATCTTCACTGATTCCTTTCCTTGTGGTCGGCTGGTTTGGGATTATTCATTTGTGATTTTGTAGAATTTACTTCTTCAATCATTTTACCGCTAAGTTAGTAACCATTTTGTTTCCTCTCAGTGTGATAACTTCCATGAAGGTAACTCCGCGTCAGATACATAAAAACATATATGCAGAACAAATGCAGGCAAATAGAAAACGGTACATTTTTGTTGTGTGTCGCGTACAAAACAGTGACAAAGACAAAAACGTCTCCTCCTTACCTGAACTGTCTCATCCAGGTCTACACTCCCTCCCGCACTACGCTCTGATCCAGACTTCACAACAGGGCCCTAAGTCTCTAACTAGACTCTTCTCCTCTGTCGCCCCCCTGTGGTGAAACAAACTACCAAACTCCATTTCCCTTTGCACCTTTAAGAAAAAGCTAAAGACCCAGCTCTTTATGAACACCTACGACCTTAATGATGATGATATTTAGGATGGTTTTGATACTGATAACAACTCTCAAGAACAGCTGTCGATGTTGAGCTCTGCCTCTGGTCACTTCCTGTCAGCACCTCTGGTCATTTCCTGTCAGCACCACTGGTCACTTCCTGTCAGCACCTCTGGTCACTTCCTGTCAGCACCTCTGGTCATTTCCTGTCAGCACCTGTGTGTTGATCAGACTTAAAGCTGTTTGTTTGCACTTCCTGACGTTGTTTCCTCATCTCTAGATCCTTGCTTGTGTCGTTCTTACTCTCTGATGTACGTCGCTTTGGATGAAAGCGTCTGCTACATGAGTTGTAGAATTGTTGTGTGTCCGGTAATTACCTGCTTCAGACAGCCAATCTATGGATCCACCATCTGAAAAAGGAAGACGCTATAGGCCAACAGCACTGTATTCACCCACATTCACACGCCACTGACGCAGCAGTGGGAGCGCTTTGGGGTTCAGTGCCTTGCCCAAGGACACTTCCACATGTGTCTGCAGAAGCTGGGGATCGAACCCCCGACTTGCCAGTTGAGAAATGACTGACTGTACCGCTGATCCACAGCCGTAACCAGCCTGGCACATAATAATAATGATCAGGCATCTTCAAGCTGGAGTGTTTTAATGCAGAAAAATGTGGAAATCGTTCTGACTCCCCTTCTGACATTCTGCGAGGATATTTGATCTGAAAAGAAGCTATTTCCTTTTTCTCAGAGCTGTTTTAATGTTCACAAATACTGCAGCACTGAAACAAATTTACATATAAAATACCTCGGTTTGTATTTCTCATGGAACATGAACTTCTCCCTCGGAGTTAAACGACTCATTATCCTCTCAGCAAACAGAAGTGAAAGGCTGCATGCGGATCGTTTACACAGAGGAGAGGTCATTTCAACACCAGGTTAGCCTCCAAATACAATCAAACTCATTTTAGGATTATTCGCCATGATTTGTTATGTACAGTTTGTTTATGTACTTCCTCTCTCAGCCGTTTTCAACAATCTCAGTGAGTTCTCAAAGCTCAGCTGCAGTGTTGATGAAAAAGACTTGAATCTAATATTAACAGTAAAGAAACATCAAAGACAACGAGGATCTGTGTTTTATTATTTAAACTAATAGCTGTAAGTTTGAGATGTTTTGGTGCCTTACTGAACAGACAGTTTGACACCCTGAGGGTTTTTAAACATTTTGACGTAACGAGATGTTCCACCACCAGGGGGCTCTCAATCAAAACAATAACAAAAGATGACGTCGAGGCTGACGGGAATCATGGGAGTGATGCTGTCTGCTACTCCCCGACCTCCGATGAAAACAAACTCAGAGTTGACCGTAGTCATGACGACCGGGCGAAACCGACCTGAGGAAGAAAATATGTTTACAGAAGAGCTAATGTATCCGAGTATGATTTACATGACGTTTTTATCACAGCAACACAAACAGCAACAGTACGGCAGCTTTCAGGAGCAGCTCACGCTTCCTTATGTAGCGGTCTTCGATGTTGTTTCCATGGTAACGGAAAACATGTTGTGCATGTTCTGGTGTAAGGGGGATTTTACCCCGCTGTGTGGAATCTGTGTGTTAAGTGCTCTGTTCCTTGAGCGTATGGTCGATGTCCTGATGTCCTACATTTCCACACGAATACACACACACACACACACACACACACACACACACACACACACACACACACACACACACACACACAGGTAAGCAGATGGAAGGGCAGGTAAGCAGAGTGTGTAAATTTCCATAGCAGACTGACTCACAGGCAGGTTAAAAGATGGTCAGATGGAGCAACACGTTTAAAGCTGCTCAGTCCGTGCACAAACACGATGCAGTTACCCTGCAGGGGTCAGGGGTCAAGAGAGCAACACTGAATATGCAAAATGTGTTTAGACTTTCAAATTAAATCGGTCACTTTGGTGATAAATAATAAGGAACGGCCAAACACAAATGCAAAATCCGTTTTTTTTTTATGTGCAGCATTAATTATTACACATGGTTGGATGTTGTGAAATTAGGAAGACCCTGAAGTCCCAAGAAGAGATTTTTTCTTGACCGTAATTGCAGCAGCTGCCACCATTGTGTATTGCAGGCATGTTTTTTGCGGGCGCCACATTTTAACATCTTTTCTCCCCCAATAGGTGCTGATCCTGAAATTAAAGAAAACTATGGTATATTGTTCAGTAAATAAAGCTCGTGGAGTTCTGGTCTGCCTCGAGGTACCAATCTGATGAACCAATCACGCCTCCCTGTCTCCCTGCTCGTTCTCTACCGCTTAAGTGCTCTAGCCCACACTCAAAGCGCGTCACTGATGACGGAGTTGATACTGTGAGTTTGTCGTTGGCCGTTGTGAGTATAGTAAAATATTCTGTGTTTTCTTTACATGTATTATGATAAAGTTTAGTGTTTACTTACCGCTGCATGAGACATGAGACGACGTAGTTTCTACACAATGCAAGCGATGAGCTGAGGTCCGCTTCTGGAGCAACGGCGCTCTTGTATGTAAGTGAGGGGCGTGGCTTTAGAGGGAGCACAGAGGGGAGGGGGTGGGTGTAGACGGAGCAGGGAATGCTACTTTCAAAATCATGCTAGTTTTTAAAAATGACCAACCCTGCCTTTAATTGATTCCTCTGTATCATTATTTTCGCTCCTGACCCTCCAACACGACTCATGTTCAATCTGTCCTTTAATCTCTGCTGCTGTGTTTTATTTTGAAGAACTCGGGGACAGATGCGGCTCATGTGGTCGTTAATGTAATTCTCCATGATGATGAATTAAACATGAAGTTTTAGAAAAACCATTCAATTAAACGATCCGTTCCATACGTACAGACGAGCCGAGGGAGCAGCATAAATAATAGAGTTATTTCTTTTTCTCGCAGGTCTCACAAGCCTCCGTTTCTATCTTTACTTCACTCTTTTGAAGCCTTCAGATGAAAGACGTGCGTGCACAAATATTCTCATGAGTCTAAATCCACAGATAAAAATAAATACAGTTAAATCAGAAATCCTTTATAAAGATTTAGTCCTTAATGTTTGAGCCTTTTCCTTCCAGTCCCTTTGTTCTCTCTCTCTCTCTCTCTCTCTCTCTCTCTCTCCTTCATTTCATCTACATCTCCCCGCAGTGATTGAACAGATTCAATTTGGACTCAATGGATTTGATTAAGGAGTCATAAATCATTAAGGTGCGCCACTTAAGAGTTTAATAACCCTGGAAAAATATTGAATCAGTTGAAACAGAATGAGAGGCTCGTATGAAAACATCTATTGGCAAAGGCTTCACACAGAAACACTCATAAATAAAAAAGAATAAAAATGTAATTGAGATCTACCTCAGACAATGTGTTGCATATAATGTCGGGTATAAACAAAAAAAAGCCCAGGGACAGCTGCTAAAACTTCACCCGTGTGAAGGTAATGATGATTTGCGACTGTGAAGCTCTTTTTAAACACGTTTGTTCTGCCACGTTTTAAATTTGATGGTGGGTGATGAGTCGACTCCCCTGTTTCAGAGTTAGAGGAGCAATATATAACTCTGACACCTTGTGCTTAAAATGGGTACTGCAGTCCAAATTCAAAACATTGTAGAGAGCTGTCTCCCCCCCCCCCCTCCTCTCTAGAGTGGATGCTCACGCAGGTCACCATGTGGTGGACACTGAAGCTTCAGTGTTTATCCAGCTCTGCATCGGTCTGTAAACCTTTCTGCGTTCTAACCTCTCTCCATTTTTCAAAAGCATCTCCAATATTGATCCTAGTTTGAGCACGTTTCTGCTCGTGGAGCTTATTAGAAACATGCAGAGGCTTTTTAGGTCGGGTACAATCACTTCTATCTGAACCAGTTCTCTTGCCCGCTTCCATCGCTGCAACACCTGTTGGTTTGACCTGATAACTGCTCTCATATCTGGCAAACCGAGGGGCGTCCAAAACGGCCGTGTGGGGGTGCCTTAAAACCGCCTACCTTCTCTGGTCCAAACAAATCCAGACCATTCAGGACCAGAATCTAAAGTTAGAAGGAGGACATACTGGCTGCTGCATTGTTGTCAGAGAAGCCAGCACTTCAACATAGCATGTTTCCTTAATGTCTGATCATAGAGTAAGGTCACTCCATCATTTCATTCAGTAGATATCTTACTGACTGACTTTAATGCATCTAAATTGTGCATCCATACCTTCACTATCAGATCCAGCATGTGTCGACAGCTCTGACACACAGCCTGTAATGTGTGTGTGTGTTTAAATTGCAGCAGGCATCAGCAGCTCTTTAATAAAGGACCCAGTGTGCCCATACCTTTGATGAATAGCCTTGTCCATACCTTTATTAAAAGCCCTGCTGCGTGCCTGTCTGTGATTAAGAGCCTCATATCTGTACATATCTGTTGTTGAAGAGTCCCAGTGTGTCCATACCTGTAATAAGTTGTCCGCTGCACGTCTGCTGCTGAGTTAAATGATCCACTGAGGGCTGTCTGGGGTTTCCAGTCTGTGTATGTATAAATAAGAGCACCAGAGCTTGTTCTTGATGCACTCATATTCTGACTTGGGCAACACTGCCACATGCATTCAGAAATATGTATTTTGTACGAATGTGTGTGAACTATTTTATGTAACCAAGATGCATTTTAACAAGTTATAGTGTTTTTTAGAATAAAGGACCTTTTATTCTGGAGTGATCATAAGCCCGTGTTCTAAACAGCACGGGAGCGTTAAATGTCGCGTCGCATGATCGCACGCTGGCTGTCCACACTGCATCCGTTAAATATTTCATTCTTTGCTCTGTGGATTTCAGTTTTCCCCTTGCAAACAGTTTGACATCCATTGATTTTGTACTCAAGGTGGACACACGGATGTGCGGTGTTTTGTATTGAGGAGCAACACAACACTCAGAGGCTCGTCAATAAACGGATGACGGTGAACCGGAAAAAAAGTTTTTCTCCGGTGTTGTTGACACATGTCAAAGCACAACATTTCAAAAGTGTCAGTGCCTTGTAGAGCCCCCTCCGTCCTTGTTCCTCATCTGTCGACGCCAGCGACAGAGAGGATAATAGAAACACTCCCATAGATAACAATTGAATTAAGCTGATTTTGACGCTGACGCTTGCTTACGCCACGTGCTGTTAGGACAGCCTGTAAGGCCTGTCTCTATTGGCCCTGACATAAATGTAAATTGAGTCGTTGACCAATGAGGAAACAAGCACCAATAGCAGCAATATTTGACATCAGTGTGACAGCTTGTATCTGTATTTTACCAGAACACAAAGGAATCACACAATACTAAGTGTCATAATTCACTGATCTCCTTTCCAACTCCGTCATAATCATAAATCAGCTGACAGAGATTAAACCCACAGCTCAAACAACATGTGTTTCAGTGTTTAGAGTGAAGGTGTGAGTGGAAGCCGAGCGAAGTCCTTCATTTTGATGTATTTCTCAGGAAAAGCGCTGCAGTGGGAAAGTTGCTCTGAGGGAGTCCCAGAACTTTCATGATCTTGTAAAACTTCCAGACGCTTTCGGTGTCATCCGGGGGTGCTTTCATAGGTTACTGCGCAGTGGTAGAATGTGAAGTTTTTAAGGACAGTGCGGACACCTCATCCTGTTCTGTCCTCTGGTTCACCCTGTGTGATAGCCAGCCGGCTCTCCTCAGCGGTCCACTTCACATTTCTAAAGCCTGCGGTCTAATTAGAGCAGCGGAGGAACAATGGTTTAAACAAGGCGAACAACAGTATGAAAAGCCCTCTGCGTCGGCCTTGAGTGTGTGTGTGTGTGTGTGTGTAGTATCGTATCAAAGCGCTCAGTAATTACCGCTGTGTATTCACACCCACGCACACACATAACTCATTTAAACAGGTCCAGTTGTTTTTTATTGTTGTTCTATTGTATTATTTATCTTTTCATTCACAACGTCACATTTTCTGTTGACTTGTGTTTATGTTTTTCAATGACTTGGTGTCATTAAAAGTGTGAACCTGAGGAGCAACAACAACTGAGAATAATCCACATGAAGAAGAAAGAGAATACAGGTAGTCAGAAATATAAAAAATAAACCTGTGAAAAAAGTAGATTTTTTTTCTGGATGATGGGCGGATGTATGGATGTATGGTTGATGGATGGTTGATGGATGGATGGATGGATGGTTGATGGATGTATGGTTGATGGATGGTTGATGGATGGATGGTTGAGGGATGGATGGTTGATGGTTGGATGGTTGATGGATGGATGGTTGGATGGTTGATGGATGGATGGATGGTTGAGGGATGGATGGTTGATGGTTGGATGGTTGATGGATGGATGGATGGTTGATGGATGGATGGTTGATGGATGGATGGATGGTTGATGGTTGATGGATGGATGGATGGTTGATGGATGGCTGGTGGATGGATGGATGGTTGATGGATGGATGGTTGATGGATGGATGGTTGATGGTTGGATGGTTGATGGATGGATGGTTGATGGATGGAAGGATGGTTGATGGTTGGATGGTTGATGGATTGATGGATGGATGGATGGATGGATGGTTGATGGATGGATGGATGGATGGATGGATGGTTGATGGATGGATGGATGGATGGATGGTTGATGGGTGGATGGATGGATGGATGGATGGATGGTTGATGGTTGATGGTTGATGGATGGATGGTTGATGGATGGATGGTTGGATGGATGGATGGTTGGATGGTTGATGGATGGATGGATAGATGGATGGATGGTTGGATGGATGGATGGATGGTTGATGGATGGATGGTTGGATGGTTGATGGATGGATGGTTGATGGATGGATGGTTGGATGGATGGATGGTTGGATGGTTGATGGATGGATGGATGGTTGATGGATGGATGGTTGGATGGATGGATGGTTGGATGGTTGATGGATGGATGGTTGATGGATGGATGGTTGGATGGATGGATGGTTGGATGGATGGATGGATGGATGGATGGTTGATGGATGGATGGTTGATGGATGGATGGATGGATGGATGGATGGATGGTTGATGGTTGATGGTTGATGGTTGATGGATGGATGGATGGATGGTTGATGGATGGATGGATGGATGGTTGATGGATGGATGGTTGATGGATGGATGGATGGATGGATGGTTGATGGTTGGATGGTTGATGGATGGTTGATGGATGGATGGATGGATGGATGGATGGATTGTTGGATGGTTGATGGATAGATTGATTGTCAAATTGCTTCAGTCTGACCTTTTTAAAACAAAGGAGCGTGTACCTCAGGATTAATGAACATTACCGGTTTGTGTTCACTGTTCAGAGCACGGTTCAGGTCAAACACGAGGCTGTTAGCCAGTCATAACCTGTTTTTATTGTTGGCTGTTTCAAAGATTCTCTGGAGCAGTCGGCCTCAAATGTTTGAGCAGATTTTATTTGGTGGAGTTTAGATTTTAAAGACCGTGTGAATGTCTGAGTGATGTTATCAAATCCGACATGCTGCTGTTGTTGTTGTTTTTTGGCTTCATTGTATCTGAAAGGGCAAATATTCCCAGATTGTGTTTAACCAAGTGAAACAAAACAAATTATCCACAGTAAAACTTGCAAAACAAAGATTCCTTTGGCTTTTGTTTTGAGCTCAGTGTCCCTCTGTGTCTCTCTGTTTTTCCGTTCCTCCTAACTCTTGAAGCCTCCTTCTGTCCCGGAGCTATCCGTGGTTCTGAAAGTTATTTTGTCACAGATGTATCGCCTCCAAACCTCCGAGCTTAGCTTAAAAAAAAACGCTTCTCTTTGAACTGTGATGAATCAAAAGGCGGCGATAGATATTTAAAAACGGTGACACCATGCAGACATTTAATTAAAAGCTATAGGAAGACAACAGAACACATCGTTAAAGGACACACACACACACACACACACACACACACACACACACACACACACACACAGAGAACGTGTCTCCACTAAGTGTTTTAGCGAAGGTGTAGGCACACACTCGTCGTTAAGATTCTCTCCCAGCTGCACATAGCAATTAGCACGCTGCACTTAACACAGTGGGCTGCGATGGTGATGAATGGACAGTAACACACTTTATAGAATATAGGTATATGTGTTTGTGTGTGTGTGTGTGTGCAGGCCCTCCATTTGTGCCAGATGTGCTTTGATTGGAGTCTCTGTGGTATATGATTACATGCCTTTGTAACAACTCAATCCGACCTTTATGACGGCGTTCGACAACACCTCTAACAAAGCACGCTCACGTTGTGACGCAGCACCTCACTCACGTTTAATGAGTCTTTTCAGAAGGCTGTAATCAACACAGTCACAACGCAGTTCAGCTCTGCTATTAAACAAAATACTGATTCTCTCTGCTGTAACTATTTATTCCTCTCTTTGCTGCTTCGGTCTGCTCTCTGCGTTCCCTGTTTGATAGTCGGGAGGTGACACTTCACTCAAAGTCAGGTAAAGCAGATATGTTTCACCAAAGAGCTTCACAATGTCCCTCTCATGCTCACAAGAGGAGCAATGGACCCAGCTGTGGTTCTGTCTTCTGATCCACAGCTGCAACGTCGTAGTTTCTAAGTTGTATAGACCGGTCCGGGAAAAAAACGGAAGTTGGCAAGTCGCCATTACTGCACTGGTCTTTCCCTTCTACAGTCGCGGGTTTGAGTGCGAGCTGTCCTGAACAGTGAAGTGAAAATGTGTTATACATTACTTTATCATTTACAACAACGTAAAGGAAGAACCTGTGGAGTTTTACAGTTTAATAACGGTTGGGAAATTCTTAACTTTGTGAAAAAGCACACTTTACGAGAGCGAACACTTTACACACACACACGCACACAAACACACACTCTCACAGACACAGACACACACACAGACACACACACACACACACACACACACACACAGACACACACACACACACACACACACGCACACAGACACACACACACACACACACCCACACGCACACACACAGACACACACACCCACACGCACACACACAGACACACACGCACACAGACACACACACACACGCACACACTGTATGAGTGCGGACACTTTACACACATTCACTGTCCGTGGATCGAGAGAATAAAATAACCACAGGTAGTTTCTGTAGGTGTTGTTTAGTCGTCCATCACCTGGTGATTAATGAAATGAAATCTCGTATATAACGTACGTCTATAAGCGAGTATAATGCGACCATTACAGACCGGCTGCTTTAACAACAAAACAAAGGTTAATAAATACCTACAGGAATGTATTTCACCCTAAAGCTAGTCCATGAGGATTAAATGCAGCAGTTGATAAATGAAGCTAACCAGCTTGTAGAATAACAGTATATTTAACAGCATGTCATCACAGATGGTTGATTTTTCTTTTTTTCTCCGTTATGAAATCAGGTCGTTGTTGTAAAAGATGTCTAAAATGTAAAATTGAAATAATATTAAGACCTCCTCATTAATGTTCCTTCATCAGCAGCTGAACGTTTTTAATCTAACTATGAAAGACTGAGATGCCGTCGCAGTAATGGCCCCCACCACAAGATGGCAGCACCCACAAACCGGCCATAGGAATCTGTCAATCTTAGCTCTCCTAACATGAAGTTAAATCGAACATGCTGCTCCTTTAAGTAGTTTAACTCGTCTCACTTTCTCTACATCGCCTCTTAATTTACATGCATCTGTATTTGTCATGCATTTGCTAAATGATTGCTCATAATGAAAAGGAAGAATGGAAGTGATTGAAACAATTCAGATCTTAATTGGGAACAACACGCCTACAGCGGCGCTTCAGAGTTCGCTGCTGTTCATGAGAAACCTTCAATCGTTGAGTAAACAGAAGGATCAGTAACTGTTGTTAAAGATGTGGAAAACAGAACAGGTATCAGAGGTAGACTCCACTGCTGCTTAATTTGACCCTCCACAAATTGGATTTTACCTGCTCGCTGCTGATCAATGAGCAGAGCACCATGGGAAATGTCACCTGTGCATCTTCTCAGAGCTCGCTTCACTCTGACAGGCCGGTGAGGTCACAGAGAGCTCGTTAGGGATAACGAGGTGGAGCCTTAACGAGCCGACCTGCTCAGAGCTCAACCATGGTTCATTGAGAAGTGATAAAAGTGACCTCAGGTAGAGAGGGCTTAAGAAGGGAATAATGGTAATCGACTGCTGCTTGATTGTGTGTGTGTGTGTGTGTGTGTGTGTGTGTGTGTGTGTGTGTGTGTGTGTGTGTGTGTGTGTGTGTGTGTGTGTGTGTGTGTGTGTGTTTGTGCATTAGTCAAGAGTTTAAGTGTGTTAATGCAAAGGTTAGAGTGTAACGTCCTCTCAGTGTGAGGCCATATATGAGAGATATTTAATATGTGTGTGTGTGTGTGTGCATGCGTGCGTGCGTGCGTGCGTGCACCGACCTGTGTGTCCTCTGTCTCACCTTGTTATGCCAGCTCTGCCCTCTCGGTCTGCCAGGTCGGATCTCTGCGGATACACAACTTAAGCTGCCGTGACAGCAGTGTGTGTGTGTGTGTGTGTGTGTGTGTGTGTGAGCATGTCTGTGTGTGTTTTTTTTTAGGTCTTGAGGGCCTGGCTATTCAGACAAAGCTGTCCCTCTAACTCATATTTACACTGCTGATCACAAACACACACACACAAACACACACACACACACACACACAGACAGACACACACACACTTTTACACAAACTCGACAGGGTTCTTGGCTTGATGCTGTAACCTTTAATAGTTTCCTCTCTGAGGTCATAATGTTCTGAAATGATACATGTGTGATTCTCTCTCTCAATTCAATTTAAATGAGCTTTATTGGCAACACAGATCAACAAATATAACAAATATAATAAAAGGCTTTAACTCTCTCTCTCTCTGTGTAACAAAGACTTCATTAAGAATAGATGGCTGTTAAACTGAAGTTAAACTTAATCTTTAATTACAGATGAAGATGTGAAATAATTCACTTTTTTTTAAAGGTTCAAATAAAAGCATCTTAATTTTTGGTGAATAGGAAACAGTAACAGCACCATCACAAACCTCAGTGCAAGTGTTTAACCTTACGTAGCATCATTAGCGTTAGCACAGTTTTTCCCTTTTTCTCTTGTTTTTTCTGTCAGATTTTTGAATTAATGTTTCTCTCACCCGCTCATGAAGACCAAAAAGTAACGGCAACAACTAGAATCAGGTTTGGCTAACAACTGTCTGCCCTTTCTTTTGCACCCTGTTAATGTGGACTCAAATTATGGAAGACTCAACATGATGGTATTCAGTGTGAAACAGACAAAAGCCTGCTGGTTCCATCAGCTCTCATTGAAGTCGCACAGGTTTCAGATCTGGATATGGAAAGTGGAAAAATTCTATCTTTGCAAAAGTCCTCTGTCGCAGACAAACATCATCCTGCAGATAACAATTCAAACAAATCCAAATTCTCCATGATTAAACTTTAATGAGCACAAAAGAACCCGTCCAGAAAGTAGATCCATAACGACACTGAATCACTTGAATAGTAAACGAACCTGCATGCTCCATGCTCCTGAGAGGGAGAAGAGGACCTCATACCTCGCATGAAACCAACCCGCTCATTCATGCAAAAGCAGTGAACTTGTTTCTACACGCAGCTCAAACATCGATGACACGATCTTTCCTCGCTCTGTTTTCATTGTTTGCTGCACAAATTAGCTTTGTGCTCGTTCACAGGATTTCCTGTTAATGACGATTTTATCAGGGTTTTAAATATTAAGCTTTTATTTTCTTTAATCCTTTTCATCCAGAGACCTTTTGATCTTGACTGTTTTTGTTCTAGCTGCCTTCATGTGATTGTATTTGATTATCTTTTTCAATCTACAACCGCTAAAAGGGCCAGACGAGCTGCTGCCCAATCCTCCAAACCACCAGACTCATTAGTAAAGCCCACCTTCTGTTTGATTTGATCGGCTGCTTCTGCCAAAAGTGACATTGACGAGCTCAGCGACTCTGCGTCTTGAGCTGAAAAGTTTAAACATTTGTATCTTGAATGCACGCCCAAGAACCGCTAGAAAAAAATGTGATGCTCAGCAGCAGAGAAGAACGCCCGGCAAACACGCTTTACCACGGCAATGTGTGTGTGTGTGTGTGTGCGTGTGTGTGTGTGTGTGTTGTTAACTTGAAGGGTTAGTGCCAGTGTGGGCACTACTCGCCCACTGGGCAAACACAACACTCTGCCCCCAGCAAAGACCAACTCAACACACACACACACACACATCAGTCCCTGGGCATTTTTTGCAAACACAGGCTGACTCCCTAAAAAACAGGCATGCATGAACTCTTTCATACGCTCCAAATTTAGGCAGACGAAGCAAAGATCACACAGCCCTCAAGGCAAACACAAACACACACACAGACACACACGCACACACGCACACACACACACACACAAGACACACACACACACACACACACCGATGTTTTCTGCCTCAAAGCACACTGAGATGTTTAGGTGAGAACAGCAATAAGTTGCTGTTGTAGAAAAAACAGGAAAAAAGTCAAAGCCAAATTAAAAATGACGACAGAGGAGAAGAAGAGCAGCGGGAACAGATCAGTGAGGTGGAAAGCATAACGAGCTGGAGGAAGAGATGTCGTTCTTCGAGTTACCCAAACAGACCTCCTTTAAAAGCTCAAATTATCAGCTTTCAGCTCTCTTTCACCTTTACACAGAGGGGTGGCATGGGCCCCCTTTAAAATCTGAACAAACATGTGCATACTGTCTAACTTGCAATGGACTTAATTGCAAATTTTTCAAGTCAGAAAATTGCATGCACACTCTTGCAACCTGTCTAAGTACTTTAAATTGTGACTTTGTGCATACGTCTTTGTTTTTGAGTCCCTAAAGAATCGAGCTAAGAAGATTTATATTTTGCCAAATTGTTTTACTTACAAGTACATATCATTAGTGGGGATAGAAACTGCAGGCCACCACTCAATAAGTCAGTACCTGAGATGGGCCACTCCAATCCAAAAAGTGTGGACACGCCCCTTCCTTTAAGAGACCTAACTCCATATCAGTGCTCATGAGTTCACAGTAGGCGTTAAAACCCTTAAAATACTTAGTAGTTCTTTGTATCTTTAGACATAATGCACCTGACTGTACGTGCAGTACATATGTGTACAAAACTGTAAAGTGTAGGAAACTTACATTTTAACGTGCATAAATCAAACATGGAAAATGCAAACCTGATGGTAAATACATTAAAGACAATAGGCCAGTTGAACCTGACACAGCCTACATACAACTTTTAGCTGTCTTTTTTAGATCTAACTACGGCCACACTCTGCTGCTCCTATGAGAGGTTTTCCGGTCACTGTGCTCGTTTACATCCAGGTAGTAGAGCAGCGAGGAGAGCAGGCCCAGTAACCGCAGCTACAGACAGTCTTTGGCTGCAGCCCCGGCTAGAAGCAGGGGGCTGCGTTGCAGTTCGATCACAACATTTAACCGGCATCGAGGGCCAACTAATACAAATATTAACTATTAACTCTAATGACGAGTAGCGAGGGTGATGGCGTTCTACCGCTGAGTCGACTAAACGCGCACATCCTTAATACAATCATGATCAAATACCTTCTCAGCGTTTGGAGAAAAATGATTTTTTATGAGTGCATTCAGAGTGAAATGTGATTGATCCAGTTGCAGAGAGATGTAATTTTGTCCTCCATGTTTTCTAGTATCAAGTGACTCCAGCAATAACTCCTGTATGTTAATGATCCTTTACTGCTGCTGTATTTATGGGACAGTGCTGTGAGGGGAATAAATAACAGAGCTGATGCCTCCGATCAGTCACAGAGAGATAAAAGCCAACTATTCAATAGACGACACAGTGATGAGTGGTAATTACCAGTGATGAATCCCAACGTCAGCCTAATTCTAAATCAATGACATCAGGGGTTTGAGCAAAGGCGGCCCCATGCATATCAATAAACACGATGCAGAAAGGATGCATATCAAACAAAGACAGCTCGGCTATCTCTGTGCTCCAGTGGCCGAGTTACATCTGCAACTCTCTGAAAAGGTCCAGCTGCGCTCACATGTCATGTAGTGTTGGTTTAAGATCCTCTGATGTGCGGGGTTATCATGAGAGACTTTAAAATATGATGTCCTTGATTAATTAAACATTTATTTCTGGGCTGAAGCACTGATTATATCTTCAGTGGTAAAGAGTCACAGAACAGACACTTCAATGGTTTTCACAAATGCACATGTGGCTCTTTCATACTTTTATTGACCAATATTTTGTGCATTATGTATATAAAGAGGTCATTTATATGACACAAGGAGTGTTTTTATAATAACTAGTGCAGTGCCCATTCAGAATGTGCTTGTTTGTAATGTGTTTGGTGAGAACGTGGCTGGACACGATTGGCTAGGGACAACGTGTAGTTCAGTGGTCAGCCTAGGTGTCCAAATGAGCTTTGAAGAAAGGGATTTCATCCCACTTTTGTTAACGACGGTTAGCTAACGTGTACCTAATACCATTGCCTTGGGCGAGTGTCCTTCTGCACGTGCGCCGTATGTGTTCTTTACGGAAAGGGGGACCTTTTTCAGTACTAAAGATAGCCTCCATTTTGCAAAACGATACTGAAAACTAACGTTGCAATGTCAAGTGTGTCTCTATCCAGTCCACTCAGCGACCTAAATTACATTGACTTGGGCGAGTGTCCTTCTGTGTGTGTGTTGTTTCCATCAATCTCGTTTTACCTGAATTTATATATTCCCCTCGACTAAACCCTGCCTCAGTTCCTAACAGGTGGAAACAAACAGAATCATTTGTGAGTCTGTCTGTGTCCCGAGCCCTCAGGCTCACCTCAAACCACTTTAAACACCCAGCTGAAGCAGATCCCTCCTAACCTCACGCTGACTTCATGGTCTGCTACAAAACCTGGTTTAAGGTAAACTGCATCACCTCTTCTAATCCCTCAGCCTAATCTGACCTCGTTCTGAATGTAACTCAGGGGGCCGGTGTTCATGAGTTCAGGAGAAGAATCAACCTTAGTGGGGAAATGTATTCTCTTTTTATTCATCTTTTTGTTTTTTCTCATTTCTCCTCCTGCTTAGCGAGAGCTCTTCATAATAAAAGACTCAGGAGGTCAAAGTAAACTGAGTCTTTCAACTAAAGAAGAAAAAGGTTTCGTTTTTTTTGCGGTGCCCACAAAGCTGTTTCATTTATTCTAACGCTTTAACCGAGAGTGCAAAACCTTCAACATGAAAGTGTTGCAACTTCAAAGAGTACACCAGCATCTTATTCTCTGTTTCCACTCTGGAGCTGATTTAGTAATATTAAAATCAATTCATAGCATAGAGGACACCGTGACTTTCTTTATGTTTCACAACAGACGTAGATTTTAACAGCGTATATATTCTAAATGATGTTTTTGAACTTTTTAAAATGTGTATTTTACATACTTAATTAAATAATCCCTGAGTGGGAAATTCTGGTTTTACACTCTGTTACTGAGAGACATGCATCTTGGTGTAGGACTGGGATTAGTTACTTCTGATGGTCAGCAGCCTCTACCATCAGTGTGTGAATGTGTAGGTGTGACATGCAGTGTAAAATCGCTTTGAGTAGTCAGAAGACTAGAAAAGAACTATACAAGCTCAGGGCCATTTACCAAAACATCCAGAATATATGATTGTAAAGTCTTGCTTCTGATTAGGCAAATAGCCAATCATAGATTTGGAACCTGGGGCGGCCACTCAGATTTTAAGGGGGGGCCCATGTCCCTCCAAAAAAGGTCTCTACAGTCTGAGCTACTGCCGCCCCCCCTATGACATCTCCAGCCAAAGTGTGAAATCAAGGAAGTGACTGAAAAAGGTGATTTGTAGTGCGCTTTAGAAACAGGACATGTCAAACAGTCGGGCGTGTGGATTGATCATTTTTCATTTATGTGATCAGTATGTTCAGAAAACATTCTTCTTTATTGATATGTAAGCAATGCTACTTACCAAATCCAATCTATTTGTATATAGGAGCAACCCAAGAGGTATAATCACACTGTATGAAATGTCTGCTTCCCAGAGAGCACACTAAAGTTTCAGGTACAGTGTTAACAGTTTGACTCTTCTGTGTAATCTCTTTATTTTTGGAGTAAAACTCTGCTTGCCCCTCTGCACATTGAACTCTCTCACTCCCTGCCCTTCAGTAATCTCGCGAACGTCTCAGGCTGAGCGATAAATCCTGCCAAAGTCTGTACAGTAAGAACGGAAGCCCCCGGAAACATTATCACAGCAAAGGTTAGGAAGAGGGCTGAGCATGACGGGAATACAAGAGAAGAAGAAGAAGAAGAAGAAGAAGAAGAAGAGGAATTGAGAAGACAAATGGAGGATGTTTTCAGCAGACACACACAGCTGAGGGACAAACATGAAGAATGCTGATGAGTGGTCAACACAAACACTTTCAGCTCTACAAACCACCCTCCACTTTTTCCTCGCTTTAACTCTCTAAGTGCTCTGCAGAAAAAAACACACAAACGGCCTTGCAAACACTCACTGTCTACGATCACGCTGCAACTTCTTTAATATTTTTGTGGGTGCCTCTGCCCCTCCAAGTGTCCTCATGCCAACAGATGGGTGACTGGATAAGCAGAAAGACATTTGAAGTTATGGACGGATGAATAGATACGGTGGCTGAGTGGAGATGGGATTGCATTTAAGATGGGTGAATGGATGGATGGACTTGTGAATAGATGGACAGAAAGAAGGATATGTGAATATTTGGACAGGGGTTGACTGATCAATATTTCTGAGTGAATTGTTGGATGAACCTGTGCTCCACTGGGCTGATGTGATCCTGTTGTACAACAACCTGAAAAACAAAAGAAAAAGAAGGTCTTTGTGGACTCAAAACATTTAGGGAGGATGTGAATGTACATGCTTAATCCAGAAATAAGGTGATAAAAGTATTTTACACCTCTCGCTAACATCTAGCCAGGGACAACAAATGGGGGGAAATTGTTAGAGAGAGCATTTTTGCTGTGAAATAAATGACTGAAAATAAAGCAAAAGGTTTTGCACTTGGGGACAAAAAAGTAGAGTTTGCAGTTAATACCAGAGAAAAGTTTATTACATGAAATCAAAAGGGTTTATCTTCTGACAAGGTCTTTAAAAAATGGATTTATTGAGTTCACTTTCACCCTCTCAGACTCTCTCGTTCTCACTCCCGCCTTGAGATACGATACAGCAGCTTGTTCAGTCACCTCTAGGCTTTAAAATAGACACCCGTCTTGTGTCATGTTTGGCAGGTGCATGAGTCTGTTGATCAAGTTCAAGCAGGCATTAAATGCACCAGTTAAAATGTGTCGAATCACCAAAACTGAAACTAAATTGAACAAATATGTAGCTTAAAGACCCTTAAGGACCATTTTAAAGATCCTTCGATTGACTTTGAGTGGTACTTTAAACAGTTTGTAGTGTCTTAACATCTTAGATAAATGTTTATATGTTAATATTATAATGTTTATGACAGTATTTTACAGCTAGGCTGAAAGCCCTGTTGAATGTTGACACCCTGACACTATGTTCTCGAGGTATCCTGTCTCTAAGAGTTGATTGGTTAGAGTTGACACATTGAAAGTCAGAGGATTGTTAAAGTTGGTGGGATTCTTCTTCCGTGGACCGTAGATGCTTGTACCAAATATCGTGACTTTCTCTCCAATACTTTTCCAGCTGCAGTATTTGAACTCAAACGCTGGACGGACAATTAACAACATCTCGAGGTCCACTTGGCCAGCTCTCTCTCTTTTTCCTCCTTTGGACTTTTGTCTTCTAAAGAATTTCTAAGACATGTATGATAAGCTTTTATCACAAGATGAGGGCTCTGACAGTCCTCCAGGCAGCATGTTGTCCCTCGTGATAGTTTATATTTGGCAGCGGAGAAGAAACAGTTGCTTCACGGTCGGCCTAACAAAGGTTCCTTCTCCATTACTTGGCCCTCCCTTGGTGGCGGATGATGTGCTTGAAGAGGTTCATCTGAGGAGGCGTCTCTCCCTCTGCTTCTCTTCAGCAGCCAGGGAAGGGTGATGAACTCTCCTTCTGCCACAGGAAAATGAATTTGTCAGTTTTATGTGCTGCAAATGGACCCTTAAAATGCTTCCTGTGTTTTTACACACTGTCCTCCTCACTTGGGTCTTTTTAATGGACTCTGTTGGCGACCTACACGGCCCTTTTTCCAATCTATGGTACTTCAACTTTTCATGGTATCCAATAACATCTTACAAAAAGTAATGCACATTTTTTCTAGGTAATCCTTCAAATAAACCGTGCATGATCGTTTGCTTTATTCTGGACCACTTTTTGCATCATATACAGATGAATATGGTAGCTTCTTTTTTGAGTATCTTTCTTAGTCTGCCTTTTTCTTCCGTTAAAACGTCTGTTGGGTCGGTTTTGAAACCCATCATGTTGAGTCTAACCAATAACTAAACACTGACTTCATGTTTTTGTGACACAACCCTCAAACCTGGGTCTATTGGGTCTAAAGTCCTGCAAGTTGTTGGACCCGTCCATTGACCACAGACTGACCCCTGAAATTGTTCTACATCTTTCTTTGCGTCATCTCACTTCTAACAAGCTGCATGGCCAGAGAGTTATCCTCAGAATCTAATACTATTATTTCATGAACGACGACGTGCCCCTGCGTTTTCCCACCCCTGGTTAAAAGTATGAACGATAAAAGACGACCAAATAAAAAACACATCCCTCTCTCCTTCTGTGTGTTGTACACAGTTAAAGGTGAAACACATCACTCCTGCTTGATCTTCTTTTCTCTTCCTTTCCTCCACGCTGGTGTTGAGACCTTTGTTCACTAAAGCAGATAAAGTTATTAGCCTGGGTCACTGGAAGGGAAGACCTGATCCGTCTGTTGTCGATCAGACTGTTTCTCTGTGAATGTTGTCAGCAGGGTGTAAGGTTTCAGAAACAGATCGTAAACTGTGATACAGAGGAGAAAAAAAGGACCAAAGCCAGTGAGCTGGTTAAAGGTGAAGGCAGGGCAGTCCGTCCCGAGCTCTGACTGGCTTTAGCTTCACTAAATAAACAACATGTGGGTAAAAGTGATACACTGCTGTGTATTTATCTCTCTGTTTCCCACATAATCCGTTTCCTGGTGGGCTGGTAAGTCTGCGTAACAGCATTTAGACAACGTGACACTAAAGTCTCTGGATTTGAACAAACAGAAAATGAAATTCTTTGAACCAGAAAGTCAGTTTCTCTTTTTTTAAATTGTCGTGCCTGTCGAGTCTCGGGGGATAACACAAAAACTCATCTCAGCCTTGTTTGTGTCAACAACAACACTGCTGTGTCGTTTATCGTCCAATCCTTAGCGCTCACACAGTGACACACATTTACAGAGAAGTCGAGTATGGAGCAATTACAAAGGTCGACTTATTTAACTCCCTCAATCAGACCGAATCAAAATGTACGTTTACAATGTTACTGAGACATGCTACACAACCACACTGTAGGTTAGGGTGACGGCTTAAGTTTAAGGAAATCTTACAGAACCCAAACCTTTCAACACTTTCTCTGTGAATCTGCAAAGTCCAGTAACTCCAAACAGTGATGAAGCCTCATTGATGAGTCGGCCATTGTTGGGAGGTCATTTGTTCATATGTACAGTGCATATATTGTCATAGTCTGAACTCTGCAGCTCTGCCTGCTTGGAGCAGATACAGTATTAGTGAAAAAGTAATATTCCTTTCTGCAGATGGGCACCATGGGAACAGCAGCACCAATCTGTCATTGTCGGAGTGGAGTGTAAGTGGAGCTGACTGGCCTTCAGTTTGCATTTTTTCATCCGTTGATCTGGTTGAAAATATACAGTATTTGTGAGTCAGGCCTGAAGCTGTGACAAGCCGGGAACATTTGTGTGTTTTCTTAAAGTGTGTCACATTCACATGAATCAGAGTCAGTGTCGTTCTGTTTACACACAAAGTACAGGTTGTTTTCTGCAAAATGGTACAACAGCAAACATGCATGCATACACACACACACACACACGCACACACACACACACACACACACACACACACACACACACACACACACACACACACACACACACACACACACACCTCACAGCATGCACAGTAACACACCAGTGCGTTCTTCTTCTTCTTCAAGTTTATTGGTGGATCGGAGACCTGTACATTTCACCACCTTCTGTCCTGAAGTATACAACAGCAGAGCTGCACTTCAGGTTACATTCTGAACACATTTTAAACTACAGTGTAAGCCTGTATCTTTAAGAAACCTGAACAGAGCCTTACAGCATTCCCTTGTTTTTCACTTAACCTTAAAATCTCCTCCAGACTCCATCCCCTTCCGATCTATCACACACCTTTCGACAATATACAAAAGGTGCTCTAGTGGGCAAAACCGGATTTTTCCTACGGTGAGAACAGCGTCATCTTCACGGTCTTTCTATTAACAGAAGTATCAAACAATGAATATATAACATTAACTAAGAAGGTAAACACAAATGTCTTTGACCTGCAGAGCGATCTTGCTTTATCTGGTTTCTCTCTCAGAGGCTGTCACCTCTGCTGTGGTGCTGAGCACAGGATGTACTGCAGCAGTGCTGAGGTGTCAGCTTTCCTGCTGCCATCTTCTCTCAGTCTCTCTCTCTCTCTCTCTCTCCTCTCCCACTCATCTCACCCTCTCACATGTCTCTCCTCTCTCCGCCCCTCTTCTCCTTCTCTGCGATTTATCTAATGTCCTCGACTCTCTCGCCATCTCCCGTCGTTCCTCCGCCTCCTCCTGCGTGTGAAGAGCTCACTGAAGAGACGCACACAAGTAAATATGAACATGCATGTGCACACTTACATTTGCATAATTACTCGCCGTATCCACACACACACACACACACACACACACACACACACACACACACACACACACACACACACTTAGAGGCTGAGGGTGTCGATTAGTGCTGTTGTTGATGAAGAGGTCTCCAATGTTCTCCTGAAGAAAAAGGAACAAGAATTCTAAATTACAGGAGGCAAACATGGCTGGTAAATTTAGCCTCCACATGTGTTCTGTAAGAAGAGTGTGTGTGATGTGGTTTGTGAAGTGTGACAGGCTGAAAGAGTGCTTATAAACAAGGCTTTATGGTAATAAGCGGGGAGAAGACGATCCGTGGGAGTCAGAGGATGTCATGCTGATGATCACATAAAGCCACACTGTTCTTCAGTAGGTTTTTCAGAGCTGCCAACGCTGAAGCATGAATGTGTGTTTTTTGATTCCATGTTTAAAGCAGCTGACTGTTTAGAAGCATTATCCATCTGTCAGCTCAGATTCATGACCACGACACAAAGGTTGCAAACCTTTTCAGACAGATTATCATGGAACCAGGAAAGTGAATACTTGACATAGAAAACGATATCTTCTGATTGGAAATTCACAAGAGGCCATACTAAGGTTCTCACATGACTACTTTATATATTAATTAAATTACTCAAGAAGAGTTCATGTCTTTATCGACACAAACTGTACACAAACAACTCCACAGCATCTTCTCCAGCATCTCAAACAGACACACTCAGCTGAGTTGTGAGATGTGTATCATACTGTGGGTTGCAAAGGAACATCACAAGAACCTGCAGAAAGTATCTCAGGCCTGGCACACACTAAAAGATTTTTAAAGCCTTAAACAATTTTGAAATGTAAGAGAGCACATGACGACAAATCATGACAGAGCATCAGTTCAGTTCTTACAGTGTGTGGCGTGCAACGAGACGACCGACTCAGCACATGCTAACCAATTCATTCACCAACAATCGTGTAATCTCACGCGGTCAATCACGACTTAACAGTAAACAAACATGATGGTCAAGCTAAATGTGGCTAGCTGTTAGCTGGTACATCTATCATGGTAAACATTTTGTCAGTTGTATTTTGGTTTGTGTAACAAGACAATAAAAAACACTTGTGTTGTTGTCTAAAATCAGTCCTGCATTTATGACGTCCTACTATCTTTATGCTTCGTGATGGCTGTTGTCGCCATGGTTATGTTTGTTGTGCTTCCTGATTGGCTATTGTTACATTCCAAGTGACAATTCACAGATTCCGTGCTCGTAATAACCTTTGATCCTAAATATTGAACATGTTTAATATTTATGATTTCAAATCGGGGCGGCTCGATCGTCTTCCGAGCACATCAGGAAGATTGAAATCACTCTTAACACCACAGGAACATCTGGAAAGATAATCCTTGGACCCATCAGATAGTCGGGCCTTTGCTGACTTTGGTCGGAGGGGGGCAAAAATGTGCCTGATTATCTTGTAGTGTGGACTCCGCTTAAGACAAGCAGCACTAAGACAATCAAGTAAAAACATTCATTCGGGTGACGTGTGAAACATATCTGCGGTTTTATTTCAGCAGTTATTCAAACATCTCAGTGAGAGCCTGAAAGAAAGATCCCGGCTGATTGGTTTGAGATGGACTGATTACAGGAGAGATGAAAGGTAATGAGTGAAAACCAAAACAGTGACTCATTCATGTACTCTCAGCTGGAATGATTCCCAGCTGAGCTCACATCTGACCAGAAACCAGCCAGAGGTCAGAGCTATTCAATCTTTTTTTGTCCTTGGCAGCATGTTTGAGTTTATATTTGACTAAAAGCCTTGATTATTGGTCCTTAAATAAATCATCAAAGGAAAGCAGGGGAATTGAAGGACTCAGACAAATCTACATTTAGCCTGACATTGCTTTGGAAGTTCAGAAATATTTCTCAAAGACTAAAATGCTCAGTTGTTCATGATCTATCTTTGACGGAGGAGGAGGAGGGATGAGGAGCATGTTTGTTCATGCATCCATCTTGGAAGTTTATTGCAGAGAGCTGTCTCCCCCCGCCCCCTCCTCTCTAGAGTGGATGCTCACGCAGGTCACCATGTGGTGGACACTGAAGCTTCAGTGTTTATCCAGCTCTGCATCGGTCTGTAAACCTTTCTGCGTTCTAACCTCTCTCCATTTTTCAAAAGCATCTCCAATATTGATCCTAGTTTGAGCACGTTTCTGCTCGTGGAGCTTATTAGAAACATGCAGAGGCTTTTTAGGTCGGGTACAATCACTTCTATCTGAACCAGTTCTCTTGCCCGCTTCCATCGCTGCAACACCTGTTGGTTTGACCTGATAACTGCTCTCATATCCAAACATCTCGCCAATTTATGAGAAAGCGTCTGTAACACCAGCAGCAGCCAATCACCTGGAGTCTTAATGACAAAGTGTTTACAACAAAGATGCTAAGTTTTCCTTTCTCTGTCTGTCACTCTTTCTTTTGTCCTCGTGTCTGTCACTGCATTCTTCCTCCTCCTCCTCCTCCTCTTCCTCCTCTAGCTGCTCCTCCTCTCTTCTTATTGACATGGTAATCCTCTTGTCAACAACAAACGCACGCCTGTGTTTGTAAAAACACCAATAATCTGGATGTTTGTGTGTGAGTGTGCGTGTGTGTGCTTACCCGTGTCAGGTGTAACAAGTGAATGTGTGTGTGTTTGGGTTGTGGTGTATTTCGTGCATTAACGTGTGTAGGTATTCAAACATGAATAACCTGCCTCTCTGTCTGTTTACACTTGAACATGTTTGTAATTCAGTTCAACAAGCTGTATTAGTGCGGCGACACAGCCTGATGTGTGAGAATAGAGAGCTCAATCCATGTAACACGTTCAGAAATACTAAATATGTTTATGAATAAAACAGTTCAAAACCCATTAATACAAGCTGACACAACAATCACAGACTGCAGGAATCACACCCACTGCTGTCTCTCTCTATCCTTCAGCTAGACTTCCAAAGTCCTGGCCTCCTACAGTTAGCTGATGTGGACGTTGAGATACACAACATATCAAAAACAATGCCAAGTTTTCATAAGAGACCTACACACCCACACACACACACGCACACACACACACACACACACACACACACTCTGCACAGTCGCAGCAGCAAGCAGAGAGCTCATCCTCTGCAGAGCTGATTGGTGCTTCAAATGTCGGCTTGTTTCTGCCGTGCTGTCTTCATTCATGGATTATGTAAAAATATGCAAGATTGACTCCAAAAGACAGCCACACACACACACACACACACACACACACACACACACACACACACACACACACACACACACAGATACACAATGCTGTACAAACAACGGGGATTTCACTTGTAAAATTATTCAAATTCAGTCTTCCCGAACACGCACATGATTGGATTGAGTTTCTACATGTCTACACATGACATTTAACCACATAATTAAACAGTGTCAAATCATTATAACAAACTCAGTCACATCATTAAAACACACACACACACACACACTGCACCAAACTGCTTTGAAATCTTCGACAGTTCAGGTGAGAAACGTTGAACACACGCTCAGGAGACTCACACTGAGACACAGATGATCTGACTGATGACTCTGATTGTCTTCATCCAGGCATGATGATGAAATGATACACACACACACACACACACACACACACACACACACACACACACACACACACACACACACACACACACACACACACACGAACATGCACATGCACCCTGTTGGGAGTGCATATTGTCGACATCCCCCTCAAGTCACCTCAGCGACAATCTGAAATCTTTCAAACAAGCCTTTCAAACGAGTCGTCGGTTTACAAGCAAACTGAGGGAAAACAACTGATCCCTGTGGTTAGGAACAGACGCAGGTGCTTGTGTGTGTGTGTGTGTGTGTGTGTGTGTGTGCGTGTGTGTGTGTGTGTGTGTACTTCTGAACCTCTGTTAGATTGGGACGCTGACTGGCAGCAGTAATGGTGCCGCAGTTCGTCTGTAGATGAGCAAGAATCTGTGATAGTGTGATGATGTCACCACAGGGGGCCTGGAGCATGCTTCTATCAAGATGTTCAAATTCTCTTTTCCCAGTAATGACATTACAAACCACTGGATTGTAGAGGTTTTGCTGAACATTAAGGAAATGGATCATGACCGTGTTTTCACACGGTCATATTTAAATGTGTTTGAATAAAAAGCATGCTATAGTGTTTGCACAATTTACAAACCTGAATTATAATCTTTAGGTTTGAAAGGAAGACGCATTTGAAAACACTCCCAGAGATGACGCAGGGTTGGGAAAGGGTTTAGTGTGTTTACTCTCAGGGCTCATAGATGTAAAAGCTATCCAGCTAACACAACATGCATGCAGCCGTTTTTGCGGATTAGCTCCTCCGTCTTTGAAGCTCCAGGAAAGAACCAAACAATTAAACCTCTTCCTCGTTCCTCCACTCTCTCTCTCTCTCTCTCTCTCTCTCTCTCTCTCCTCCATTTCTGACTCTATCCACTGTCCTATCCTTAAAAAGAATTATAATAAGCTCGTCAAGACATCAATTAATCAGACCAAAATCACTTTTTGTACCAGGCTTAACATTTCTGCCGTCTAAACAGACATGTTAATGAGTGGTGTGTATAAGACTTCAGGGTCTTTGGCAGCCAGCCTCAATTTTACACTCAAGGAAAATTGCGTTTTTTGCACTTCTGCTTTGGCTTCATTTCTCAACACCGGATGAAGTGGCAAAAACTCAAAAAATGACGTTTGTCCTGTAACCTCTATAATATCTTCTTGTTTTTACCATTTGGAAGAAACGGGAACAGTTCATCAAAAGCGCAGAGTTGATTCAAAATAAATCCAGTGAGAGTTCATGTTAAAAGCTGCTGATAGTTGGAGTAAACCAAAAAGTATATGTAGGGGCTCGAATGATCTGAAAAACATGCTCATCAAACATGATGAGCCAGCATCTCCCTCCCAGGTGCGCTCTGTACTACACGCCTCTCTACCTTTTCGCTTGGCTTTGGCCGGGATTTCAAACAGGATTAACGGGTAAAATAAAGCAGTGAAGAAAACAAGAAGTAAGTTTCTTAATGGTGATGTGCTCGAGCTTTAAATACAGAGCTTTCAAGTTGTAAATGTTTTTGCTTTTCTGCATACATCCAGTCTATCGCTTGCTAACTTGTTAGTTGATTTTTTGTGACAGAAAAGGTCAACAGAAGAAGGTCCAATAGTTACTAGCTGAAAGGAGGCATATCGCCACCTGCGGTAGCTGAGTCGGACGTACCGATATAAATAAAACCATTCTCCCCGCTGCTTGGACAAGGTCGGTCACATGGCCTAATCGAGCTCTAACCGTAGCTCGACTTCACTGTGCATGTAAACTTCATGTTGTTATAGAATCTGAACTGCTGTGGATTTGCACAACTTGCACACCTTTTTGAAATGCGTTACTCATAAGTGAGGGTGCTCATATTAAGCGTCCTGGGGGGTGATTGGAAAATAATGTTGTTTTATAATAAGATTCTCGCTGATGTTTGTGAGTAACCAATGAGGGTAATCTTCATGAAGTTCAGTTCAGCGGCACTTTGCAAAACGCAAACAAACAAAATGATTACCACCAGATTGAGCATTGATTGTAAGTATGGATCGGAGACGGAGCCCATACGTTTGAGTAATGAGGGAAAAGATAATTTTGTTATAGAGCAGAGGCATCAAACCTCCCACTTTGTGTCCCATCTCTCTGTTTGTATTTCTGTGATGCGTCCACACGTCTCGCTGCTCAGTGGAAGTTTGAGAGGTTCTGTAATTGATACGAGAGAACCATCGGCATCTCGGGCTTTAACTCATTCTGATTGGGCCGGCTTGCAGTGATAATGGTATTCCTGTTTGTTCAGGAGATGAGCTTTTTCCCCAGAGGGAGTCTGGGAAATGCAAATGATGTGATAATGTCACCAGAGGGGTCCTGAAGCTTACCCAGATTACACACCGTCATTAGAAATCTACCAAGATGACTTCCTGCTTCGCCGCTGAGAGGAAGACTGCTCTCTGAATCAGTTCAGATCTTTTTCTGCGGTTCAAAGTCCCCTCTCTGAGAATTTACAGTTACAGTACATTTAAACTTGTACACTTGTTTCCTGAGGTGAAAAAGTTATATTTCAGCCCTGCTCAGAACAGGCTGTTTCTGTGTCTGTAGCTTTAAATGTAAATGAGCTGTGTCTGACCACGCCCCTCTCTGGAAGGGCTTGGGTTGCTCGGGCTTTCTCTCTCCATGTCCTATTGTTTACGGTGAGAAGGCAGACTGAGAGGGCAGAGCAAACACCTAGCTGTGGGAGTGTCACCCACCTGGGGGAGGGGTTACTGCCCTTTGTGATGTCATGAAGGGAAAATCTCCAAACGGCCTGTTTGAGCACACATTTTCTGAAAAGTGGAGCAGGCAAAAGACGGAGAGGATGGACTTTTCTCATCATTGGGGGTTTGTAGACAGACTAGAGACACATGGTGAAGTGGATTTAGCATCATATGTCACCTTTAATATTTTAGACTATGGATCGGCGTTCTGTCTTTTATCAACACTACAAAGTGAAGTAGATTGTTTACAGGTTCAGAATAAAACAATGAAGCTTTGTGAATCGTCATTTAATACTGAAGATCTTCATTACACTTTTTATTTCCTTATAACTTTAGATGAAATATACATCTTGTATAAAAATGAATCTGCAGGAATTCCATGCTGTTTCACTTCAAAATGCAATAGATGCACTTTTGGCCTTTGCAATATTACCACATACCCTTTATTATGAGCACAATAAATCTCCTCCAGTTTTTAGTGGCGATGTGAGTGAATGTCGGGATGTCAGTGAGGTGTTGCAGAGAAGCCGGTTGCATTTTCTGCTCCCCCTCCTCCCTGGAAACATAAATAAAGCCGAGCTGCTGAGTTCAGGCTGTGGAGCTAAAGCGTAAACTTCCATCACACTATTCTTTTCTCCAGACCAGAAACACACACACACACACACACACACACACACACACACACACACACTGATTGCCTCCAATCCGTGATCAAACAGGAGTGAAAACAAGGCGCTTTCTGGACAAAAGCCTACAATCATTGATTTGAAGGAGTGCAATAAGCGTGATCAAAGGCTTATTAAATTGAATTTTCATTAATTAGATTTTTTACTTTATTTGACTTTCATCTTTGAGCCTTTGAGGCCGATTCCTCTCTGCTGGCGAGCTGCGTTCACAGCTGCTGGACGCTGATTGATCCAGCTGCGGTGGCATTAATATGAACGGCAGTGTTCAGACATCCATCACTGCAGAGGAAAGAGGAGCAGCACGGTGTGAGCTCTGTGCATGTGTAACACCAGTTCAGGCTGAAGGATGTCCTCCCTTTAACAGAAGTCAGAACTCATCGTTACTCAGGTTCTTTAATGCCAAATGTAGAACAAATAGTTGAGCTGTCAGGCCTTCATCAGCTTCTGAACTATTAGTAAAAACACATTTATTTGTAGCTCAAGACAATCTCAGTAATAACATCCACGATAAAAACTCCAGAGACCTGCAGCAAAAATAAAACCACAGAGTTCATATGTGGAATAACTTTTATGATTTTGATTTACTGTTTTTTTGAAACCCAAAGACAAATAAAGAATTCTTGTTTCAGCCACACGTTATGTTACGAATGTTACTTAACGCTATAAAGCTAATTAAGTAGCATAGAGTCTAAAACAAACCACAGTTAATGGTGCGCTCCATCTACCGCGGAAGTCAGATGTCGGGAGTCTGATGTCAGATCTGTGAATCAATCAATCAATTAGTTATTATTTGTAAAGCGCCGATTCATAACAAGTGTTATCTCGAGACGCTTTACGAAAGAGCATATGGGATAATATGCAGGAAGGATTTCTCCTTTGTATTCCTCGCGTTCCTGTTGTTCACACTTCCTCGCCGCTGAGGTGGAGGTCGGAGCAGGCCGTGCATGAATGAGGACGGCGGTGGAATGACGTCACACCCAAGTTGACTGCTTTCAAGTTTTGAGTTGTTGTGGCCTCGAGTGTCCACTTGTGGATTCCCCAGAAGTCCCATGAACACCCATGTTTAACTGCCCGTGTTATATTTACAGCCTGGAACAAAAAATGATTTGGGTTTGAATAGCTCAAGTCTTTATTGGCACACACTAAACAGAGGCTCATTACTCGAATGTTTTGATGATATGGATTCTAAGAGTTATTCCTAATAAGGGGGGGGGGTTATCTGACTGACAGGTTGGCGCGCGGTAGATGTTTGGAGTCTTAAGGTCCACCTCTCCACTTTCTAGTGTTCATCAAAAGTAAGGTAGAGACAGGATTTCCAATATGGCGTCCACCATTGTTGGGCTTCATAGGTCAGCTTCAGAAGCTGTAGGGTGACGTCACTGAGACGACGTCCGTGTTGTATACAGTCTATGGGGAAAAGTAAACATATAAAAGTTTTGTTTTTCTTTCTGATAATTGGCGCTGGTTTCCATTAAACCCAGGGATGATATCTCTGATTAGAAACGTCCGCTGGGATGGATGACATTTGGAAGGTTGATGGTGTTTTAATGTCATCACCATCCAACTCTTATTGTCCAGGCGTCCAATTAAATATCCAATAACTGCAGCAGAAACCAACGTGTGAAACGATGATGGACATGAGCAGCAGTGATGAGGGAGAAAACGAGGTATTAACAGGATGTCTCTTTTAAATGTGTGAGCTCCTCCTATTGGTTTAAACGGCACTGAGTGATATTGATTACAGCTCGTAGTTAAAGTATGGAGCTGTCAGCTTTACCCAGTGTGCCTTGTAATGATCATAACAGTGATGGCTGCAGAAATGAAATTACATTTACATTTTAAAATGATGATTTCCATGACATACACTCTACCAGAGAGCGCTGTGTGTATTCAGAATCCATTAATGTGTCAGTCATGTAAAAGACATTGATTGATGATAATTGGAATGGCAATTTCTCCAGCTGGCGTTCGCTCTCCTGTGTTCACAAAGATACACACATCCGCTGCATTTTTACTCTGTGTCACTAGGCGGCAGTATAACACTAAATGGCATAGAGGAAATATTTCTGTCTTAGGATATGGCATAAATGGTAAGTGGTTAATGGACTTGAGCTTGTGTAGCGCTTTCTATTCTTCTGACTACTCAAAGCGCTTTTACACTGCAGGTCACACCTACACATTCACACACTGATGGTAGAGGCTGCTGAGTAAAGAGTCCATCAGTATTACCTCATCCATTCATAAACATTCACACACCACCGACGAAGCAGCGGGAGCAATTTTGAGGTGTCTTGCCCAAGAACACATCCGACATGTTGCTGCAGGGGCTGGAGATCGAAACCTTCGACCTTCCGGTTGAGAGACGATAGACCAACTGAGCCTCAGCCGCCCATAGAGAGGCCATGACACTTGCAGATCATTGGAGTTGTTGGTCTTCTGCTGCTTCAGTCGGTTTGTGGGTGTTTAAAGAAGTTACTTTGGATCCAGCGCGATATAAATAACACACAAAACCCCAAACTGACTGACACATAGAAGACAAAGAACTCGTGTTTTCTGAGAGGTAAAATCATCGTTTTCGTTAATGGAGTCTGGTGAATTGAAGAGAGCCAAGTAACAGATTGTCTTGGTTTTCAAAAGAGATCTCAGAACACTGATCTGATCTGAGCTTGGTAATGTCAAAAACAAGCCCTCTGTAGTGGACACACTGTGATCAGGCTCATCAGGATAACATAGCAGCCATGACACACACTTCTTGGCTGCAGAAAACTGGAATTCCCCAAAGATTACTCCTACACAAAGTTGTATTCACAGATTATTTTATTTGAAAAAAAATCCCACCAGGCCGGATGATAAATCCGGGGCTGCAGCCGGGGACTGTGGAGAATCGTCTGTGCTTTACCGAGTGCTTTCTAGTTACCCGTGGAAATGATTGCTTTGCTGAACTATAGCTTCGAATAAATCACTTCAATCTATTATTAAACTTCCTGTGCAGCTGCTCGGCGCCTGACGGAGGGCGATGTGGTTGTTCTCTCTTATATGAGCAGGGTGCCGCTGAAAACGATCACACGTAAAAAGGCCTCAGATTTAGCTGCTGTCTTAGGTGTGGTCACAGCATGACAGAGCCTTCAGGCTAACGTTGATACTGGAGCTGTTGACGTGATAGATTTCAATCAATCATTCAATCTTCATTTGTATAGCGCCAGTTCATAACACATGTTGTCTCGAGACGCTTCACAAACAGCAGGTGAAAGACCTTACTCATTGTTAGAAAAAGAAAATGGGATGGGGGAGATGGGATGAGAAGCAGGACGAAGTATAAGGACAAACAGGGAGGGGGGGTCCATAGCGGCAGGCCGTACCCACCAACAATCCCGAGGAACCTACGAGACATGAGAGCTCAGGAACAGGAAATATAGTTTGCATAGTAGGTTTAGTATGGACATCCATCATCTTAACATTATATGTATTTAATTATGGATCAGCAGAATAGATCTCCTTTAACTAACGAGGTTGTTTTTGTGAGTTTATTTGAATTTGTTGGAAGGAGAAGTAGCGCCTTATTTCTGCGATGGCAGCCTATAGACAGATAAAACACAGAGACATAAAAGAACTCTTATATAACACATACAGCAGCATATATACTCTCACTTACCCTCTCCCACCCACTCCTGTTGCTGTTTTTGGTTTGCTTTAATCTTGCTGCATTCCTCCTCGAAGTTTTCCTTTTGTTCTTTCAGCTCGTGTGTTCCATAGTATTCTTGTCCATGTTTCATGTGAGTCCTCATGGACCTCAGGGAGGCTCCTGACCTCATTAGCAGACGCTAATGGAGCTCATCTATACACAATAGCAGATTATACAAGTCATTACTTACTGTACATTCATCCTCCTCCATGGTAGCGCTGCAGTGGAGGTTTTTAGCAGCTTACTGTCTGCAGGCATGTCACCATGTCACTGGTTTGAATGGGAACACTGGGCCTGTATTAATACAAATGAACTCTTTTCAGAAACCTGCAGCTCTGCCATCAGTGCACGTTATCTCCCCCGTGGAGGACAACTGTTATTTAATTGAATCTCTTTTGAAAAGCAGCATTCTGCAGAACGCCGAGGAAGACAGACGGACAGACAGACAGACAGACAGACAGACAGACAGACAGACAGACAGACAGACAGACAGACAGACAGACAGACAGACAGACAGACAGACAGACAGACAGACAGACAGACAGACAGACAGACAGACAGACAGACAGACAGACAGACAGACTTCACTTGCGAACGCTGAGTTGGTCTGCTTTCTGTTGGACAGTGGTTGCAGGTGGTTAGCTTGTGCTAGCATGTGGTAGCTTGTAGTGTAGGTACAAGCAGTAAACGTACACACTACGTCCTGCAGTGATTTTGGCGATGAGCCCAGGAGGAGGGGCCCCGTTTAAATGTTCTGTTTACAAGCTGCAACAAACAACGCTACTGACTCCACCTTTAATAGTTAATTGCAACTTATCGCATATTTATCACGTTTGAAATTCAGTTATCGAAACAGTTTTTGTTTTGCTTTTATTTTTGAATTGTCTTAAGCTAAGGGTACTTTACTTCCTGTTTGGATACAAACCTGCTTTTATTTTGTAATAACGCAAGGAACTTCTGAGAGCGAAGGTAACATTAACTTAACCACAGTAAAAGGAACTCGTTACAGATTGTGAAGTAAGTGAACAGAGTTAAAGGGAACAACAGGGAGCTGTGCTGCGGCTGACGTACGGAGCGCCTAGATGTCGACATAGCACGCGAATAATACGATTAAAAAAATGAATGCATTCATTTCACATCACGAGTAAAGCGTTATTGCTGACAGCCCCAGCAACATTTTCCAATATAAAAGAAGACAAGACATTTAAAAGCTGTAAATATAAAATGGGTGACACTGCATCTGAACCTGCAAAGCAAAAGTGTTGTATATGAAAATAATCTAAATGAGACATAGTTAGTGTTAGAGGGAGCTGATTAAACAAGAGGACAGCGAATTAGAGTTTCATTCTGTGTTGTGTAAGCCACAGCAGCAGCACGCGATGCATCAGAGGAGGTGGTGCAGAGACTCCAGCAGCAGGAGGGCGTACAGGAATAGAACAGCAGAGGAGCTCATTCAGACAAAGAAGAATATGAACAGAGTGATAAATATCAAGCGGTCCTTGCTCCTTGTTGTCCTTCAGCCCTCATCCTTCTGTCCGTCTGTCTCTGTTTCTCTCTCTGCTTTCAGTCTCTTCTCTCCTCCATTTGTGTGCAGCTCTCTGACACACCGCGGCCTTCCTTTTCCCTCAGCCTTGATTGTGGTTGTGTGTAGAGAAAATGCATCTTCTGCACGAGTGTGTTTCCATGTGTGCCAGTTTGTAAGGATGTAGCACAACATCCCCACCACCAGGACGGTAAATGTAACTCCTAGAACACCATTTGAGCTCTTCTCTTTCTCCTTTCTTCCCTCCCTCCCTGCTCTGCCTCTTCATCCTCCTTTTATCATCCTCCTCCTCATTTTCATATTCAGAGCATTTCACTCCTTTTGTCTTCCTCTCTTCTCTTTCTACACTCTTCCTCCTCTCCTCTTCTCTTCCTTTCCTCTCAGTCCAGCTCTCCGCTTCCTTCCTTCTGCTCGCTCCTTGCTTCAGCGGTTTATCTCAGACATATGAGCAGACATGTCAGCTGAATTAGTTAAACTGTGTTGTTGTGTTTCTGCTTATTGTTGTGAATCTTAACGTCTGACACACAGTGAGGAAGACAGACAGAGGTTATGAGACGTGTGTCAGTCTATATTATAAGCAGTTAACATCCTCTCGGTGGAGGATCTTCTCACTCTGCATGAAGCTCAACTTGTTTCTCCGTCAGCTTCACATGAATTTAAAATCCTCCTTTTCTACGTTTGTTGTTTAACGAGTCTTTTTTCGTGGGAGCTCATTGAGCGTCGAGGCTGTGATGGTGGTTAGTAGAATCATTTCATGTTTTTTTTATGTCTCTATGAGAAATCTAAGAGTTGACATTTCTGTAAGTGCTCACAACAGCAGCATCCATGCTTGTCTCCCTTTCAAAGAATGGCTCCTGGCTCTGGCACAGGAAGATTCCTTCACATCTCTAGCACTGTTGCCTCACAGCGAGGAGGTTCCTGGTTCAAATCCCCGTCTGACAGGAGCCTCTCTGTGTGGAGTTTGCATGTTCTCCCCGTGCATGCATGGGTTCTCTCCGGGTACTCCGGCTTCCTCCCACAGTCCAAAGACATGCTCGTCAGGTTAACTGGTGACTCTAAATTGTCCGTAGGTGTGAATGTAAGTGTGGCTGGTTGTCTGTCTCTATATGTCAGCCCTGTGATTGACTCTACTGCTTCTGCGACTTGGGCTGAAGTCCCCTGCGTCTGTTCGGACGCTCAGCTCTGCACGTCTTCAAAAAATAATGCTACTCAGTAAGATGCAGTATGCACATGGTGCAGCGTCGAGTAGTCAGAGGAGATGCAACAGGGTCAACACCGCAGGAGACACCATAAAAGGAACAGACAAGCAGATGGACCAAGTCCTCAATTATTCACGTCTGTATGATGCATCTTTGCCACTGCACAGTGAGAAACACGCCTGTCCAGATTTGTGGCGACAGATACGTTACATTTTAGAATTTGACATAGAAATCTGCAAAACTGAGTCAAAACAGCCAGAACCTGACGCATTGGAGCAAAGCATGGAGCAACGCTGTAGGACACGCCCACCATGGCAGCTCAATCAAATTTCCCTGCGACTGTAAACAGAGCTGGCCAATCAGAAGAAAGTGGGCATGTGGGCAGGGGGGTCTTAAAGAGACAGCAGCTGAAATTACGCGTTCCAGGCAGAGGCTGAAATGAGGGATTTTCCTGACGCCAGTATAAGATAAATAAGGAGGTTATGAGCTGCACACCTTGCAGGTGTCCCAGACTGACATCATTAATGATGAAAGTGAGGATAATAGATCTCCTTTAACGTCACTAGTTTGAAGTGTTAGCGTAAAGTCAAAGTTTGAAAAGTTCTTTATTTTATTATTAAGCCTCCAAGGTGAGACGTGCCTGAATATTTAACTCCACACAACATGTTCCTGTTTCCACACTCTCTTATTCAAACATTCCTGATGCTTTGTTTTTCATCACACAAGGAGAAAAGATAAGATTTATATTTGATGAAATGAATTCAGTGTTTTCCAGAATGCTCGTCTGTTTATAGAAAATAGATAAATGAGGATGTTCCCATCAGTCGGGGGGGAGATCATGAAAGAGATGCTGATGTCCTCGTTAGTGTTTCTGTGTGTTAGAAGTCGATGTTGTTCGACTCATCAGTCATACGACTCAATCAGCATGTAAATGAACACGTCAACTCTCAGTCACTCATTTCATTATCGTCTCTATTATGAAACCAGGACGAGTCGCCGTGTCGTCCTGTCATGTGTGGTTATGAATTCATGTATCTTTAAACAAATCACACATTAAACATACACAAACAGAACGAGTAGGAAACTGAAGAAAATATCAGATATGAGAGAGAGGACTGTGGGGAGGAATGCACATGGGACAAAAAGAGAGACGTAGAGGGAGGTTACGTGGAGAGACGGAGGATGAAGGAACAGAAACAGAAGGGTAGAAGCAGGAGTTAAGACAGAGGACAAACTTATATGACAGAGAGATGGAGGGATGTGTTGTGCATCGAAAGAGAGAGATATGAGCAGAAACAGCTGAGAAGATTTTGGGAGAAGCCGTACTGATCGTGGGAGAGAGAGAGAGGCGGGATGATGGGAGCAGGGAAAGATTAGGAGAGGGATGGAGAAAAGGAGCAATGCAATTGAAATGAGACGTGCTTTTAGTCGAGAAGAGAGTGATAAAAGAACGGAGGAGAGAGCGACAGAGATTGGAGAAGTGCTTGGAGTCTGAAAAACAGTTGCTTTGCATTTCTCTCACGCTGCGCCGGTCTGACTAAACAAATTAAATCTGTTCTCAGAGCAGCAGCGTTCCTCCGAGACGCTGCGGCACACTGCACAGAAAGTCGACTGCAAACACTCTGAAGATGTTCTTATGAAAGTAGACTTATCGGAAAACCAGAACACACAGCTATAAAAGTATTAATGGTGACTATTTGTTAATGGGACTGTTATTATGTGGGGTTACTTTAGCATCTCACTGACGCAGAGTGGAATTAAAGATTGTCTGTTTGCAGCCCACACTTTATTTTACTCTGAAAATGTTTTGCACATTCCTGCACAGCTCTAAAGCTCAGCCATTTAGCTCATTATACATCAGAGTAGTAGTATGAGAAGAAGAAGAAGTAGTTTATAGTGTTGTCGTCAAGACCACAGTAACTGAGACCGAGACATACCCGAGACCAGAGTGCTCCTAGACCGAGGCATTTAGGGATCGAGACAGAGTTAAGACCAAGACCAAGACCATCAATATCACTGAAAAATCATCATCCTGTGTGCAGGGGGCGTGTCACTCACTCAGACCGTAACACCGGGAAGGTTGCAGCTGTAACCGGGGGAACAAAATCCAATTATGAATGAGTTGAAGTTATTTGTTCTTTTAGGAAGAGGCGTGTTCCTTCTAATCACAGTGATGACGTGGACAAATAGCCAATCAGTGGAGGTCTTGACCGATCGTGAATAAAAATCCAGAGTCTGCCCAGCCTGAGACCGAGACTAGGCCGAGTAAAAATGCTTTCAATTCCGAGACGAGACCTTCAAAAAGTGGTCTCCAGACCGGTCTTGAGGACCAAGAGCGATCTCGAGTACTACACAGTAGTTTATTATTTCAACGTGTCAGGCACCAAAAGAGTTTTGGGGATTCACATGTTTTACAAGATCTTCATAGACTGTGATCAGAGCAGCGTCTGTAACAACACAAAGAATTAATCAACCAATCAGAAACAAGACTTCAATAAAGCTGTGAAATAATGGACCATAAACAGAACAAATCCATTGCTTGAACAGATGGTTAAACAAAAAGCTCTACAACTTCTTCGTTTAAATTCTTAAACAGTTTATCCACTTTGATTCTGACCGAAAAGGGCAGGCCCGGTTCCCGGTTCTACGAGGGTGCAAAAGGATTCATTGCACCCTCATTTCAAATGTCTGCACCCTCAATGAAATGGATGCAAAACAATAATGATTTTTATTTTCCAATAAGTAATCAGTGCATTTAAAAGACAACAGAAATGGTGTTTATTACACCCATGATCTGATGGTCAGGACAGGTGCATGTGACCTGTCTGTTCACTGTGGACCACATGAGGGACACATAACACCTACGCTATTTTTCATTGCTGTTGCCGGTCACTGTAGCTGCTGCGCCCATTTGAAGGGGTAAGGTCTCAGGTGCACCCTGAGTCATTTAACGGGGCCTGTTAAAGGGACAGATTTTTGGAGTCCAGTTGTCTCTCAGTGTTGCCTGCAACTCTTCTTTGTCTATATTCCCATCATGTGCAATCTCTTCATTTAGCCATTATCATCTGAGTGCAGTCTCAGCTGGGGTCTGAATCCACCCCCACCCCCCCCCACTCCTTCATCATTTCCACTGAATTGATCTCATTCGTTTACATCTCTCCCATTACTTCCTCACATTTAGCTCTCCTGCTGCACCGCGCCCCGTGTGAGGACACGCGCAGACTGCCTGTTGTGTTTCTCTGCAGATGAGGCACAGTTTGAATATTTCAGCACTGTAAATAAAAGAGCGTGACTGTTTTTCCGCTGTTATTTGCAATCGACCTTCCTCCAGTCACTCAGTATCTAACTCAGAGGAACTATTTTGGAAAGTGTGTGCGTGTGTGCACGCATGCATGTGTGAGTAAGTGTGTGTGTCGTTCTTTTGCATACGCCACCGCTGCCTGAGTGTGTTTTCTTTTCCTCCTGGTTTGAATTTATTCAGAGCTCCTGCATGGAGAGAAATCAATATCAATGTAAATGTTTTCCTTTATTGTCTTGGCTGCAGAGGTATGGCTTTACTCTCATTTTTATGCACAGAAACATCCATGAAATTTATGAAGTGAGACAGACAACTCACATAGAGGATAATTTGTGTTCTCTAATGTTCCCCTCAGTTTGTAATCATGGCGGTGCAGTGAGCGTAATTGATGATATAACTGCTGTTTACTTTGACTTCCACAGGATAACGTCGTCAGCAGGAAAAACACACACACAGGCCTCACCAAACAAACTCTAATTCACCCGCTCTGCTGTCTCTGCAAGAGTCCCCCCGCCCCCTGCTCAGCCCCCCCGTCTCTCTTTTTCATGAAGCACTTATTATACAGTCCAATACAGTGGAACAAAAAAGTCCCAGAAAGCATAAAGGAATGATTTGTGTTCGTGTAAGCTTCATAAAAAGTTTGTAAAAGCATAACAAAATGGTTTGATTTACACAGTAAAGTTTCTCTGCAGCTGTTATCTCGTGCTGTCACTGTGAGGAATTATCTTTACAGTCACACAGCGGTGTTGGGGGGGGAGATGACTATCTGTGCAACAAAATCTTCACATCATATCAAGAGGCTCCTGTTTGGCCAAAGTGTTTCTACTTTTGAGATTAACAGGAGGAACTGCACGAGTCTTTTCGTTTGTTTCCTGAAAGGTTTTCAAGGGAATTTTAGGATATTTCAAATGTTTTTATTAATGATCTGGTGTGTGCATGTCTAGATTAATTAATCCATTTGCTTTGGTAGGTTGCTTTAGCAAGTTGCCAAGAAATGGGGGCAAGGTTTGTCCACTAAAAGCAAGGCGGTCCAAAAGGGGGGATTCAGGGGAAAGTTTTCTGGAGCCCAGTCACATGAGGAGGGACCATGAAGGTTAGCGGGAACATGGTCCATCCTAATTTTAAGCAACAATTACCTTATTATAGTTTACACCTTAAAGCAACAAAAACATGTGCCCTTTTTCTTCTTCCGACGTCAGCAGCACCAGTGAACTTCACTGTTATGCCAGTTCTGTTGGAACGAGTTTGGCCATTCCAGTACCTGCGCAGAGTTAGCATGCCAGAAAAGTAAGAAGTAGAAAAGGAGGGAGCTGGCTCGGGCGTCTGACCCCAACAAGGACTTGTTAACAAACGTATTTCTGTCGGCTCCAAAGGCTGATGGGTGCACGGCAGAGGGAGCTAATGTTAGCCAGGAGGCTAGTGCTAACACTACTGATCGAGTGTGGATACATTGATTTAAATCATATCCTCCCATTCAGGGCCTATTAAGCAATTTCTGCAGATGGGGCTGACTAAAAGTTGTTGTCTGTCCCTGAGAGCCTCAGTTGTTATTCTAAGTGTCTGAAAACATTTACAGAAAGGATCTGATATCGACCTTTTGTTAAACAGGAAACAGCTGATATACCTTATACCACTCTCTTCAAAGTCACCAGACTCATTTGACCTTGCAGAACACAGTAGTAGCTTGCTCACCTTTGCACTGACCGGTTTAGACCCTTTATGGTATAGTTTGTTTACCAATTATTGTGTTGGTTTCAAACTAACCAATTCAAACCGGAGGCAAACATTTAGAGCAGCATCTCCTGGTTGTGAAAGATTAAATGACAGTTTTCATCAATGGACCCTGGTAGCTTAGACCAGAGCTCTGAGAGAGCTGAGCTGTGCTTTCTGTAATATTATCAGACACTTTTAATTACAATTAAACCTGCAGTGGACACAAATCAGCTCTTCTACTGGATTTACTTTGACTGCTTCAGCCGGTGGCCTTAAAACTTGAAGAGCGCTGTAATGGCTGCAGCCTAGTCCTTGCATCTAACTGAGGCAGACTCAAAGCTTCACTTCCAGAACTTTCTCTACCTATGAGTTAAGACCTCAAATCTCTGTGTCTTAAAGATAGTTGAATATCCCTGTGTGAAGTATAAGAGTTGTGTGTGCATCCTCAGGCTTCGTGAACTAACTTGTGCCGTTTCTCTCTCTGTGTGTTGCAGCAGAAGCCATGGAAGTCGTCTCCTCGCTGCTCTGCCCTCTCCTCCTCCTCTTCGTCCTCTTGTCCTCCCTCCCCTCCTGCTCCTTCTCCATGCTGTGCCCGAAGCGGTGCACCTGCCAGAACCTGCTGCCGTCCTACACGGTGCTGTGCGCCAAGACGGGCCTCCTCTTCGTCCCGCCCAACATCGACCGGCAGACTGCCGAGCTCCGGCTGATGGACAACTTCATCACAACGCTGAGGCACCGCGACTTCGCCAACATGTCCAGCCTGGTCAGTTTTCTCAACACCTTCACATTCATTATTCCTCTGGTCCGTGCAATCATTAGTTTCTGCCAATCAGTCTGATATACATGTTGTTTCTCAGAGCTGCTGAGAGCTCTTCTTTAACTCTGGTTTCAGCTCGTTTGATTCCACTCAAAGCCAAAGATCACTTACATAATACATAATAAAAGCTAAATGATGTGACTGCTGTTCTTCACTGTGATTATGGTACTTAGCTGTGCACTTTATAAAAGCCAACCTCCTGCATTTATGACTCAGTGTCATCGTCGTGACTTACACTTCATGTAGTTCAACAAACCAGTCATAACAAAGAAAATCCAGTCAGTCACGGATGAATCACGCCCTGAACCAAATGGCTGGAGACACTTTAACCATCTCACCAGAGAGGAAGCACACTCATACTTCAGATTAGTTTGAAGCTTAATAGCACATTCTTTTATGCTGATGGTCATGTAACCATCGATTTTATCAAACTGCTGAGCTCTCAGTGTTTTGGGCAACGTGTGAACTTTTAATGAAAAGAAAAAGAAAGAAAACAAAGCCAGCACAGTGAGGAGAGTTTGAATGTTTATTCCACACTGAAAGCAGAAAACATTGAGAACATCTGCGCTTTCCAACACGACATATTGACTGAGGTTAAATCGATGAAATCTCACGGATTTTGCCAATTAGCCCATCGTCCTCATGAAAGGGAGGTGAAGAAGCCTTAACGCTCACAACACCACCACCATCATGAGGTCTAAAGCCAAATAGAGACGCTCCTCCCAGCGTGAGACTTCCTCGCTGTGTGATGAATAACGTTTCCTCTCCGGTGTGATCACAACAGCACAGATGATGTTTGCTCACACAAGGCAGCGTGGGAAATGAGGTTTTAATCATTTGGCGCCGAACGTTTTCAGAGTGGCACAGATGTTTCCGGTGATCGCGGTGATTTTCCAAAGTAGTTTTAGAAAAGTGTGGATGTGATCGACCTTTTCCCGGGTGTTTAAAAAATATTTCTTCATTTCCACGCTCGTGGTAAGACAGATGCAGCAGCATACAAATAGCAAGCAAAACCTCGTGCACACTGCGGAACTTGCAATGCACTTATGGCCTATAAATGTATGTGACATGCAGCATAAAGAGTTTGCATGCTTTTTGAGTCCCCAAAGAATGAAACAAAGAAGATGAATATGTTTCCAAATTGTGTTAATTACAAGTCCATGATGTGGATAAAAGGGTACAAAAATGATATTCATTTACTTGTGTTTGCCCACAAACTTTAGGCCCCCCCTGCGTCAGTCAGAGCCCCAGGTGGTCCACCCTAATCAAAAAAGTCTGGACACGCCCCTGCTGACATGAAACATCCTATCTGTGTTGTCTCTTCAAACTGTGGACACTGAACTCTCCGAACAGAAAGACAGAAAGAGTGTCATGATATTTTTATGAGAAAAGTGACACCTTAAAGGAAGAAAACGCGACATGTTATACATGAATATATTAGAAATCCAGTCTCTCCTGTGTAAATGTCTCTCTGAGTCATGACTGTCTACAATGAGGGAGAAGCTCGAGTCCCGCTGGCTGTGTTGTTGTCAGAGCCGTGTTTACATGGACGGGATGGCCGGCTCCTCCCCTTGTGTATAAAAGCTGTTTTAGTCAAGGACTAGAGAGAAGAAGAAGAACATACTCACTGATTATTTGGATGTCACGTAAGAGTTTTTAGATCACGCTCATTCTGTGTCAGTTTACATGAAATGTGAAGCTACGAGCTAACTAAAGAGCGCTAACATTAGCCTACTAACAACAATGCAGGACACAGGTGGTGGCAGCTCGAGCAACAACAATTTTGTCAGCTGCTTGCGCTTTATGGTGCTTAATTATGGTGCGTTGCATTTCAAAACTCCTCCTTGTAAACACGAGTGGAGAGGGGTTGGAGGTGTGTCGATGGAGGAGAGCGGAGGCTTCAGTATGAAGGAGGCGTGGCCAAACAGCAGTTTGTTTTGGTTTCATGCTGGAGCTCAAGGGCGACATCTACTGGACCAAAAAGTTGCACATTCTTCCTTTAATAAATGATTGCTCTTACAAGATTAAATCCTCTTAAGGAACATCTGTTCAGATTCAGAGATACAAACAGGTGATGCTGTATTTTCAGAGAAAGTTGTGAAGCTCAGTAATGTCATGTTTCTAAACCTCTCCGCAGATCCACCTGACACTGAGCAGAAACACCATCAGTCAGATCCGACCGTACACCTTTGCTGACCTCCAGGATCTTCACGCGCTCCACCTGGACGCCAACCGTCTCACCACGCTGGATGACTCGCATTTCCAGGGCCTGGTGAACCTGAGACACCTCATCCTGGCCAACAACCAGCTGCACAGCATCTCAGAGGGAGCTTTTCAGGTAATCAACACCTTAACCCTTACATCCGAACCCATCTATGAACACTGCACATCAGGAAACAAAATCAAACACAGGAAACATCCGGAGACCAACTCCTGACAGCTGTAATCATTCAATATGACCTGACGTTACTTTGAAATCAAGAATTTATGGCTTAAAGATACAAGAAGGTTTTAAAACTAGAAATTCACACACACACACGTATATTATTGAAACCAAATGTGAAGCAGAAAGCGGAAAAAATACTGCTGATTATAATGTGAGCTCATCTTGAAGTTAACATATCATAAACAAAAGTATTGCTGTTGCAGAGTGAATCCAGAACTACTGAGACATTTTAAATCACATACTATTAAAGGTCCAGTCAATGAGATGTGTAGAGACTGAAATGATAAAGTGAGCTTACTCTATGATCAGGCATTAAGGAAACATGCTATGTTGAAGTGCTGGCTTCTCTGACAACAATGCAGCAGCCAGTATGTCCTCCTTCTAACTTTAGATTCTGGTCCTGAATGGTCTGGATTTGTTTGGACCAGAGAAGGTAGGCGGTTTTAAGGCACCCCCACACGGCCGTTTTGGACGCCCCTCGGTTTGCCAGATATGAGAGCAGTTATCAGGTCAAACCAACAGGTGTTGCAGCGATGGAAGCGGGCAAGAGAACTGGTTCAGATAGAAGTGATTGTACCCGACCTAAAAAGCCTCTGCATGTTTCTAATAAGCTCCACGAGCAGAAACGTGCTCAAACTAGGATCAATATTGGAGATGCTTTTGAAAAATGGAGAGAGGTTAGAACGCAGAAAGGTTTACAGACCGATGCAGAGCTGGCTAAACACTGAAGCTTCAGTGTCCACCACATGGTGACCTGCGTGAGCATCCACTCTACAGAGGAGGGGGGGGGGGGGAGACAGCTCTCTACAATGTTTTGAATTTGGACTGCAGTACCCATTTTAAACACTAGGTGTCACAGTTACATATTGCTCCTTTAAATTATTGAAACATAGGTAAATTGTTGACTTTTGGAGGAAGTATGGGGTCATTTAGGCTCAAGAAATCATCCAAATAAAGATGTTATACTAGATTTTAGGGAGATTAGGGCAGACTGGTGCTCTTCAGAAGACTACATCTCAATTTAACAACCAATCTGAACTGTAAAATACGGGGCAGCATCCAGAAATGCCACTTCAGAGGTTGTGAGAATCAGCTACTTTGCCAAATGTATCCCAACCTTTTATATGTGCTTCAGTGTTTTCATTTGAAAGGGAAAAACATAGTAAGAGAAGCTGTGGTCATTTTTCTTGATTTTGTTTGTTCATTTGTAAATTAGACTTTAAAATGAATCAATTAGACTTCAGTCTGGTGAGATAAACAAAGTTACCCTTTTACCTGCAGGCCTTTATTTGTGAATTATTACTCCAATTTAAAACTCATCTTCAAGAAGCTAGATTGAGTTTTGGCCAATATGCAACACAACGTCGGGGTTTCACAGCCAATCAATGTAAAGAGAAGAAAAGTGCGAAATAACTCCACATTTCTGCCTCCGACTCTAAAGTCCAACAGAACCGGTCAGTCATGCCTCCCTCCGCTGCTCAGCCAGACACTTTTTTAATAACCCAGCCTCTTTCATTAAACTATAGCATCCTCTCCCGCAGCTCATTAAAAGTTCACCAGTAAAGTACCAAAGTGTCCCCTCAGGCCCGGCTCTCAGACCTCTGCAGGACCGTCACGAAGTGCGAGCGGAGAGACTTGAACTCTGAACCTGCTTAATGGAGCCGACCTTCTGAACTCCAGACTGAACGTCACACTTCATCTCTCACCCAGCATGTCCTCATCTCTCTCTCTCTCTCTCTCTCTTCTCGTCATTTCACCCTCCGCCTCCTGCCTTTACTCTATATTTATATCTCCAACTTCTCCATATTGTCGAGATAAAACTCTCTTTATTCAAGAAGGCTATTTCTCACTAGATCATGAATATGTGAAGCTGGGCTTAGACTACAGGAGTGGATCTGCTCCTCACAATAATCATGGGAGGAATCTGGTTTGGTTCCTTGTCCACACTGATTTTCGACCCACGTTATCCGGTAATATGAAGCGCTTGCTGCAGACCTGTTGACGTTACAGGACACTGAGCTGTGAACAGAGCTCTGTGATAAATGAGTTACATGTGGCTTCCCTTGTTCAGTATTTGCTGCTGGAGAACACACATTAATCAAACATTATGTGTCAGTAAATCAAGTGTAGACCACACCGTGAAAAATCTATGCAAATCAAATGCTGAAGGTTAAAGGAGCTGATACATGGACTGAAAATAAGACTCAAAATCATTCAAACTACCTGACAGCCTGTTGGTTTAAGGTCATGGCTTTTCAAAAAGTCTGTGCATAATGAACAGCAACATAGTCAGTGTGCGTCCGACTTACAGCCTACTGTAAAACTTAAATGTTACAATTGTTTTACTTTTTCTTTCTCACAATGTTTTCACTGTACATCAATTAGAGGAGCAGTATGTAACTCTGATACCTAGTGTTCAAAATGGGGTAGTGCAGTCTAAATTCAAAACATTGTAGAGAGCTGTCTCCCCCCCCCCCCCCTCCTCTCTAGAGTGGATGCTCACGCAGGTCACCATGTGGTGGACTCTGAAGCTTCAGTGTTTATCCAGCTCTGCATCGGTCTGTAAACCTTTCTGCGTTCTAACCTCTCTCCATTTTTCAAAAGCATCTCCAATATTGATCCTAGTTTGAGCACGTTTCTGCTCGTGGAGCTTATTAGAAACATGCAGAGGCTTTTTAGGTCGGGTACAATCACTTCTATCTGAACCAGTTCTCTTGCCCGCTTCCATCGCTGCAACACCTGTTGGTTTGACCTGATAACTGCTCTCATATCTGGCAAACCGAGGGGCGTCCAAAACGGCCGTGTGGGGGTGCCTTAAAACCGCCTACCTTCTCTGGTCCAAACAAATCCAGACCATTCAGGACCAGAATCTAAAGTTAGAAGGAGGACATACTGGCTGCTGCATTGTTGCCAGAGAAGCCAGCACTTCAACATAGCATGTTTCCTTAATGTCTGATCATAGAGTAAGCTCACTTCATCATTTCAGTCACTACACATCTCACTGATTGATCCTTTAAGTCATGTCAAGTAACTTGCAGGACAGAAATAACGAGTTTAGGATGTGTCTTGACCTTCATTAATCGGGCGATGTTTGAATCGCTCGTTCCATTTCCACAGCTTTATTTGCTTTAACCTAACCAGTCATTGCCCTGAGCCATGGGGCTGGCAGAAAACATTCACACTGTATGAGTCACTCATTAAGACCGACAAACAACCTTATTTTGTCCAGGGGCATGAGGACTGTTGACAGGAGAAGCCGAGATGCTTCAAACGTACGTCAATCAATCTTTAAACTCAAGTAAACAGGAGACATTTTAGGCATTTTGGACCAGAAAATCGTTTTTCTCAGGAGGGCGGTCACAAATTTCAGCTCATTTCCAGTCTTTGTTTTGCTTACAGAGCTCCTCAGAGCTGGCTCTTAAAATTTCCTTTGTCGCTTAGAAATCACATTTCCTTTGTTTAGAAAGCAATAACGTGCAGATTATTGTAATGAGAATTGAGGCATTGTGACATTCACACAGTGTCCTGATGGTGTGAATTATGAGAGCAATTACAGCGACGCCAACAACACTTTGGCGAATCAACAGGCTGTTATTGCTCTCCTTCAGCCTCACTTCCTCTCTGTATCCATCTCCCTTTGTTTACACTCATTGTGATTTGTGCTGACTCATGGCATTTCCACAGTGTGCTGATGATGAGAATTGTATGGAGGCAATTAGAGAAGACAACAAGGTTTGAGTGTACGGCAGTGGCCACTAACATTGATCTCCATTTCTTTCTTTCTTCCTCCTCTACACTTTTTTCTAACTCACAGACTTTATCTCTTTCCATTCACACTTGAAATTCTTACTTTTTAACCATTTTTTCTCTTCCTCCATTCACCTTCCCTTCCCCCAGACGTCTGTCTTGTCTTACTTAATTTCTTCCCTGCAAATAAAAGTTTGAACCTTGATTATTGCTCACACTCCCTGCCTCTGTCTCCTTTCCCGCAGGACTTCCTGGAGACTCTGGAGGATCTGGATTTGAGCTACAATAACCTGGTGGACATCCCCTGGGAGACCATCGCCCTGCTGGTCAGCGTCAACACCCTCAGCCTCGACCACAACCTCATAGAGAGCGTCCCCGAGGGAATCTTCTCCAACCTGCACAAACTGGCCAGGTCAGGAAGGTGTCTGAACACTTTGAAGCATGAGCAGACGGTGTGACTTTATCAGGGAGGGAGAGAAACTCTCTCTCTCTCTCTCTCCAAACCAGAGAAATGTGTTGTGAGCTGGTATTTTCCTGCCTCATTGCACCGTAAAATGTACTTACTGCGACTATGGTCTTGTGGTAGAGAAAAACCGGAGACTGAGTGCAATGCAGACTCAGCACTGCAAAGGGGTTGTAGTGAAACATACAGCTGATGGATGTCTTACCGCCTGTGCATGGCCTGATGCATTCTCAGCCACTTCACTCCACAGGCAGTTTTTGTCATCAGACACGCTCTGTCCCTACAATACGCTACCTGCTTTATATCAAACATAAGAGTAGACTTAAGGCCCTGACACGCCAAGCAGACGGCCAAGAACTAGTGGTGATGAAGGCCGACTGTGGTGTCCCCTCACGCCGCCTTCTTCTTGGCCAAAAAGTTACACTAGAACACACCGCAAAGACCACAGCCGACGGCCAACCACCACGTACGTTCTGCGCATGCGTGAGAGGAAATAACTCTCCATGCCAGCAGGCGGCGGTAGTCTGTTGCTATGATACGAGAAGACCATTTTCACACCGCTGTCGGTCACCACTCGTATTACAGGTAACCTACTAATCGAGAATAATGTCTGATAAAAAGTTTAAAATGGCGCTGGCGTTGTCAGCCCTTGGTCTTTTAGTGGAAAAAGAAAAGAAGAGGCGGAGGAGACAAATAAGGAGAAACCGCACTAATGGGTGAAAGCATGGATACTACAGAGGCAGGCTCAAGGGGCTTTCCTGAACCTGTGTCGAGAGCTGGAGACAAATGAAACCTCTTAACAGCCAATCAGAGAGATTCCTTTCACCAACCACGCCGATCGACGCCGATTCCGAAAAAAGGAGACCTGCGAGTGCAGGGGATCACACTCATGTAGTGAGACATGTAGTCAGTCACGTAATACATGAGAATTATTGTTCATGACAGAAAAATATTGAAATGGATCCTAAAATCTAAGAATCATCAAAGAGATTCAGTCTTTAAGGAGAAAACATCGTTAAATGAACTTCTTTAAAGCATTAGAATTCAAATAAGCTTTTTAAATGAGGTTTTGTTCAGCTGCGTCAGCTCCTTTCATGATCTGCAGTTTCATTTAGTTCATTTTCAAACCAATTAGACATCAATCTAGAAACCGAACAGACATCCAACTCAAGCTTAAGGCAGGATACAACTTAAATCTCCGAGCAAATCCCTCCGTGTCAGACCTCACTTTAATGAACGCTGAACTCTGAAAACTCCTGTTCAGCTGCACTTTGCTCCACACTTTAACAGCTGGGACATGCTCACTTTGACCAGGTCTCCACTGGAGCTGGGGGGTTCTGGGGAGCACTTTCTTGCCCGAGAGCACTTTAGTAGAAAATGTTAAATGCTGCAGCCCTCACTGCACTGACCCCAGACAGGAGGAGGATTTAAAGCAGTGACCTTCAGCCTGCTCCTCTGCTGAGCACTTTGTCTCCTCTGCTCAGTTCACAGAACTTCAAACTGTGGGAGAGTGTTTTTGCATATTAATGCACAAAAGATAAATTCTCTCACACTTCTGGAATTATTATTATTGACATGAACTCCTTCAACACACGGATCAGAGCGAGCCTTTGCTCTCCAGTCTCAATCTCACCTCAGGCTGCAGAAGATCTTACTTTTGGTAGCACACTGAAATAAATAACCGTATTACATCGATTGGATAGAGTAATGTTGAAAATGATTCAAGGTCCTTTGTGCCCTGTCCCACACATACATCACAGAGCTCTGAAGTCCCTGAGCGTCCAGTCAGTGCCTGCTGTCCTCCGGCAGAGCGCTCTTATCTCATATTGAAGTCACAGCGACCCTGACTTTGTTCTTATGGCCCCAAAACTTTACTATAACTTCTTTCAGGGACTCAAACTCACGACTGATCTTTACTGACTTTTGAAGTTTCAACTCAAGATTCCTTTTCTTTAAAGGCGAGCCCTAATAAACGTCTCTCTAACCAGTGAAACGTATCTGGAATCAGCTGTTTGTCGTCCCTGTAAAGCACTTTAACTTTGGCCTTTGAAATTTGTTGTGAAACAAAGATCGTTCACATTAAATGTGGTTGCATGTGCGCAGAGTAATTTAACTCTGCCGGCACAAATTAACATTTCAACCCCATTAACAGTAATCAATTTCAATTTCCATCCAAACGTCCAGCAGTAATTGATGTGTGAGGAGGGAAAACCAACCCGGTTCCAGATAAACACTCGTGCTTTTATTAAAAAGGCTGCAATGGGTTATTTTTCCCCCTGCAGACACAAAACTTATGAACCTGCTTGTGTAGCTCTGAATGAGTCTGTGTGTACAGGTGAGCGTCTCACACATACACAAATACACACACCGCAAATTAATACAGCACAAAGCTGCTGTCCATGAAATAACCTAATTGAAATTTGTAAGGCGCAGCATGCTCGCTGCTCTCAACAGCTATTAACTTCTTGTTAAGTCATCGTTGTTGTCGAATGTTTCTGGAGGGACTTTGGGGGTAAAATAGACTTTCTGTGTTTGCTGCTGACAACAGCGAAAGCTCAAATCTCCGACTTTATTACCAGTCGTCAGGTCCAATGTTTGGTGAGAAAATGAGTGTTCAGTTCCCTGAGATGGTGCAGCAGCGTAATGACACGAGTACAACCTGGACCAAAAACTGATGACTAATGCTTCTCCAGGGTTGGATCTCATTAGCGGGATCTTATTTTGTTGCAAAGTTTCGTCTGCTTTCTGTGAGTCCAATAACATCTCCTGCCTCTTCTGCTTTAAATAAGTTTGTACCTATTAGTCAGTCAGGGTGCCGGAGAGGACGGCACAGACATCTTTCACTCAGCCGCTGATTTCAGTGTAATGCACTTTAATTTGCATTTAACCAACGTTTGTAACCTTGGAACAGACCTTAAAATGAACCTCGAGAGCAACACTTAACACACTAACGTTGGATATTTGAAGGATTAAGCCAGAAAGATTGTGCATTACTTTTGGCCTTTTTTTAAAACCTCTTTATCAGGATGCGTTTCAGGTAGAGGGAAGTCGATGGCTATGAGCAAAAACCTTTTCTGATTAATACGCACTCCTTGTAGTGTCGTAGTACTCGAAGTCAGTGTTGGTCTCGAGACCACTTTTTGAAGGTCTCGGTCTCATCTTGGAATCTGAAGCATTTAAACTCGGTCTTGTCTCGACTCGGATTTTAATGAAGACCGGTCAAGACCACCACTGATTGGCTATTTTTCCACGTCATGACTGTGATTACAGATTACTTCCATTCATCTGTAATTTGATTTTTATCCCCCAATTACAGCCCCAACCTTCCCGGTGTAACGGTCTAAGTGAGTGACACGCCCCCTCCACACAAGATGATGATTTTTCACTGATATTTATGGTCTAGGTCTGGTCTCAGTCTCGCCCTGCCTTGGTCTTGGTCTTGGTCTTGGTCTTGTCTCTGTCTTAGTCCCTCCCCCTGTCTCTTTGGTTTGTAACTGTGTTTTATGGCTGTAACTTGCTGCCTGACTCTTGTAATGAGATTCTTAATCTCAGGGATGTTTTCCTGATTAAAAACTTTTAGACTGTAAAAAAATTCATCAATGAAACACTCGTCCTTAGAGGGTCTTTTATGCAGAGACTCAAAGACTCCGTTAGATAAGTCCACGACACTTGAATCTGTTCAGAGTGGAAAACATTCCCAACATGTTGTCAATGGGACGATTTCAATCCACGACGACGCTTAAAACCTCACACACACACATATCACTGATTCATGCATGTGAGCGGAGCTGCTGAAGAAAAAGGCTCCTGAAGGAGAAATGATTTTGGCCATGCAGAAATGTTTTATTCTCTCAGCTCAGATCTCATGAGGACAATTTGGAGAAAGGGGTGAAGATCTAGGCGCCGTATGTGAGGACAACCATTCGTAGTTCCCACTCTCATTTTCTCTCTAATGGTCGCCCCTTCCCCCCACCTCACCCTTCCCTCCCCATTACTCGCCTTTAGACATGGCTGCCCACCTCAGAGTCCCGCCAATCAATCAAGCCGTTTCAGAGCTTTCCCCACACTGCCAAGAGTCGGATTGTCGGGGGAAAAGTTGTAAACCAATCTGTTTAGTTTCGACTTAACAATTGGAAAAAGTCAGAGTTCTGTGTATTTATATGTTTGTGTGTGATTATAAAACGTAAACCACTTCAGTGAAACCGGAACAATCCCAGAGTCCAAGTGCAAAAATCTAAAACACATTTTCATTGGACTAACCAATGAGGCCGCACTGCGTGGTTGAGTTTTTATGTAAATGAAGTTAAAACACAAAAAGGTCCAAACTTAAGGATGAAATGAGGGTGCTTAATATTTCTTCTGAAGGCATTTCCATAAAATGCGTCAGGGAAGAAGAACTCTCACAATCCTTTTCTCTTTTGGCTGCATATGAAGCTTGTAAAGAGGATTCAAGAGAAGACCATAAAGCGGTTCAGAGAGAGTCGGATGACGTTTTAAACTAATCTATACACTTATGGATTAAACATGCAAAGGATATTAAGAGTTGAATAAAAGCCTAAAAAGTAAGACGTGTCTCCTGCTTCCTTTCACACTTTAAAGTGAAGCACTCCTCACTTTTGAGTTTCTCATTTCCTCACGTAGGCAGACGTTGGAGATTATTGTGTTCATTTTAATCCAAGTGAAGGAGTCTTGGAGTCTCTCAGGGTCTTGTCCATGAGTGAGGGTGAGATGGAGTCTGAGACTGACCGACGGATTGGCCCAGTGTCCGCAGTAATGCAGGCGCTGTACCAAACCGTTGTGGTGAAGAGGGAGCTGAGCCTGAAGTCAAAGCTCTCGATTTACCGGTCGATCTTCGTCCCAACCCTCACCTGTGGTCATGAGCTTTGGAAAATGACTGAAAGAATAAGATCGCGGATACAAGCGACCAAAATGAGCTTCCTCTGGAGGGTGTCTGGGCTCAGCTTTAGAGAGAGGGTGAGGGGGTCAGACATTCGGGGGGAACTCAGAGTAGAGTCACTACTCCTTTCCATTGAAAGGAGCCAGTTGAGGTGGTTCAGGCATCTGATTAGGATGCCTCCCTTTGGAGGTCTAGCGGGCACGTCCAACTGGGAGGAGACCTCAAGGTAGACCCAGAGTTTTCTGGGGGGATTATAAATCCCATCTGGCCTGGGAACGCCCCCGAATCCTCCAGGAGGAGCTGGGAAACGTTGCTTTGGAGAGGGAGGTCTGGGTTGGCATATTTCTTCTGCTGTCACTGCGCTTGTTATGAAAAAAAATTGTTGAAAGTATGAATAAAAACTATCGTATGGGTTTATTCAAAATGGAATTAAAAGGATGCTAACTTTCTGACCAGCACTTGAAAACTTCTAGAAACCATTCAACATTTTATTAAACTCAACAAACTTTAAGTTATTAACGTCTCCCTCTGTGTGTGTCTCCATCACCAGACTGGACATGACCTCCAACAAGCTGAAGAAGATTCCTCCAGACCCGTTGTTCCTGCGGATCCCGGTGTACGCGAAGATGAAGGGTTCTCCTCTCACGGCGTTGGTGTTGAGTTTTGGAGGAAACCCTCTGCATTGTAACTGTGAGCTGGTCTGGCTACGCAGGCTGACCAGAGAGGACGACCTGGAGACCTGCGCCTCACCCAGAGACCTGGCTGGAAAATACTTCTGGACCATCAGAGAGGTTTGTAACTGCAGAGCTACATTATAACAGGCACAAACCATTGACATAAAAACCATTCAGAAAAGTCAGACATTTTTTGTATTTACACTTGGACACTTTATAACAGGTGACGGTTCTCCAGCAAGAAGTGCGTGCAGCTTTACGGCTTTACTAGCCAGTTAGCCCGTCTCTGTAATGTTTGATACGATGACTGAGGCTAAGAGGAAGAGGACGCTGAGGGATGAAGCTAAGAAGAGAAAAAAAGAGAGAGAGACCGAGCAAGAAGCAGAGTGTACATCCCTGCAGATATTATTCAGAACAGATTGAGACGTAACTCTAGGCTGTATTGTTATCAGTGTCATCGTTGTCTCATTTTTAGCAGCTTCACCGGCTGCAGAAAGTCGTCTAACTCAAGAAAAAAAATCTATCTTACACTAAAAGTTGTCTCTACAACGGGCTGTAGACGATAGCAGAGTCATATTTGTGCAACATCTGGTAAAATCCCTGTACCTTGTCAGTCCACATGCGTCTTTGGCTTCTCATAACACCATCCCTCTGCTAGTCGACAGAGGCACGTTGTCTGTGAGGGGGAGTAGTGAGGGGGGAGGCATGACAGCACTGTGTGTTTTACAACAGTGCAGTTGCACTCAGAGACCTTCAGTCGGAGCCAAAGCGCACCAAACCAAATTCCTACATATTGTTGCTTTAAAGCCTCACATTTGGCACTTTAGGCGTCGCCATGTTGTTCTTCTTGCTGGAGGAGACAACGTAAGAGAGGGTCGATACACGATACTACCAAAGTTGACATATTGCTGTCGAGATTGTCCATGACATGTAGCCACGCCCTGAAGCACACCATCCTTTATGTTTACTGAGAAGAAGGGTCATTGTCTCGTTGACCTCTGGGCTTCTTTTTGCAAACAAAGGTCCAGTCCAGTCGCCCCCTGCTGGCCATTCGACAGAGAAAGTGCAGGTTTCTGTCACTATTATAAACAAGAAGCTAGGGGATGTTTAATGATAAGGATGATTGATGGTCCCATTGATGTGTTCCTCTCATTAGCTGGATAAATTGAGTCTGAGGATGACAAAGCTCTTCGAGACCAGGACTCGCTTTGATATAAAACTTACCATGCAAATAGTTTGTAGACGGTCTCAAAGTTTCATGAAGACATGCAGTTCTTCGGTTTATCTTGTTTCATTTGTAGGAAACACAAATATTGTTCTTCTTAATCCCAGGCGCCCCGAGTCATCGTGAGCTGGCTCGTCCAGATCCCTAACATTAATAATACATCATTTAAACCTATTAGTCACAGAAATGGCTTCCGTTGGTCCACTGAACCCCGTAGCTAAATGTGCTTTTTCCCCGTGCCCTAACTGTGGCCCTCTGTGGATGCATGATCACTGTCCTCCTCAAGGACACCCGAGCAGAGCAGATGGTCGCTGTCACAGAGGAGTGGAGCTTCTGCTGAAAGTGAGGATATGCAAAGAAGCATCAGAACCATGACATGTTGTTATGTAATTCTGTTTATACAGTATCTCACTGTAGAGTAAGAAGGAGCAGAGAGGGGACAGAGGAGGCAAATATCAAAGATCTGATAAAAAACACAAAGCCATGAGAGGTAAAAATAAATCAGGTTTGGCCTTTCGTGGTGGCACAGAGCTTTATTTATTCATTGGTCTATTGAAGTAGGACAGTGCACATTAATAAACATTACTGTTAATGTGGCAGCAGAGCTATTTCTCATCCGAAGTCTCCGGGGACGTGTTACAAAGGCAACCTAAAATAAAACATTAAAAACAAACAGCTTTGATGAAATATGAGCATGCAGAGCAGATAAAGAAGTTAACCCTTACAGTGCCAGAGATCTGCAGACCTGAGGCCGGAGCAAAGTCCACACCACGTCGATAAGTCCATTGATAGTCCGGGTCCACGTGAACAACAGGAACTGCTCGACTGTTAACCCTTCAGTTCTTTAAAAGCTCCATTTTTAATTATTGATTATGATTGTTTTAGTATTCGGCTTGTATTCAACAGGCTCATTCTTGACCCCAAGATGTCAGAAACCCGGGGTCGTGCTTGACCTTGAGTTTATTCAGAATAAAAGTGACTTTGAGTAAAATCATTTATGAAGTTTTTACGAGACTCTGTGAGCCTCAGACTGCAGGCAAACAGCAGCTCTGCCCTTTACAGCATTATCTTAATCACAGATTTTAATTACTGACAACCTTCATTATTGTTCTGTGTCAGCACAAGATAATAAAAATGATATCACAAAACGATTTGGTTAAACATCTTTCAGGTTTAAGACTCTGAGGGCTTGAATAAAGTGATTGTTTTCAATATCAATTTATCTGCAGACTATTTTTACACTTAATCGGTCAATCCATAAAATACCAAAAAGATCTAGAGTGACGTACATAAATGACTTTCTCTGTCCGTTCAAGAGTCCAAAATTCTGAACAATCTTCATCGACTATCAGATAAGACAAAAAAAGAGTCTATTCCTCACATTTAACGAGCCAAACATTTATTTTTCTGCTTAAACACCGGCGGTTAGCTTGTGCTAGCTTCAGGTAGCTTGCAGTGGAGGTACAAACGTTCACACTACGTCCTGCAGGGAGTGTGAGCTTCTGGGGTCGATGCATCCAGGAGGAGGAGCCACGTTTCAATGTTTACAAGCTGCAACAAACACTTTATTTTTAAGGAATATTTCAGCGCTTCACTTTCCCTTCTGCAAGCCACTTTGTTCTGGCACTACTTCGGCGCACCACCTCGTCCTGTCTGAGTCTGGAGTGAATAAGAGTCCACTTTGAGTTTTACCTGGTTGTTATAGTTTCTACTTGTAGTTATATCGGGATGTTTGATATTACTGCAGCCAAGTGTGAGATCATTTTATGCAACAGATGTTTAAAGATTGTGTGGCACAGTAATAGCTTGTTATTATTTTCCTCTTAAAGCTGACACTGCATATTTTGATAAGATGAACAAATTGTGTGGATCATGTGTTGTATCATTATGAAATGATGCAAGGTTTCAGAGAGTCAATCTTGTGAGTGTGTTGTGAGTATTTCCACATGTTTTGGAGAGCTAACACCTAAATGCAAATCTGGACTAAACTCACCTCCAGTGTGCCAGCTGAAGAAGAAACGAGCTGCTGCACTTTTGCTCTGTGGAGGAGTAATGCTTTAATCTTGTTAATATGTTAATAGTAAGACATTACGGAGCGGCTCAGAGAGTGCAAAGAAGAAACCTCTGCAGCTCTGTTCCTGCTGCATAATAAAGTTAGATGATGTGGGACTAAAGGTTGAGGAGATGCTGATCTGCTCTTCATCTAAACACCTGCTGGGAGAATACTTCCACGCGCTATCACAGCTGAGCTGATTCTGGGAGGGATAAAGCTGAATTAAGTGCTGCGGTTCATGTTGCCTGAACGAGGATGATACAGAGGGTTTTTACCTCACCTGGAAGTCCTCTGGGCCCGACCCCTCTGGGCTGTTTGAGAGCTACAATGATAAGTAGAGGTGCAGCCTGAGATAAAGGTGGGATTAATTGGTATCATGGAAGAGAGGATGATGCACAGACCTTTGCCTCACCTCCAGTAATAGTCCTGGACCTCCTTTAGAGAGGTGCTGTAGGATCACTATAAGAGGATTAGCCTTGTAAAGAGGTCGATCTGGAGACCTCCGTGTCACCAAAGTGTCTGGGCTTATTAATACTCAGAGAGTTAATAGCCTCTTTCCCACTGCAAGGACAAGTGAGCCTCCACTGCATCCATCAGAGGCGAGACTACAGCCATCAGCCGCCAAGGGAAGTCCCGCCTGGAGATCGATGAAAGCTCCTCTGCAGCTGCTTATTGCATCTTCACTGCTCCTTCTTTGACACACATCCAACAGGTTAAACTCTCCTCACACGGGAATACACGTGGAATTGGAGGGTTATCTGGACAAAACAGATATTTATTACGACCAAATGAGTATTCATGCTCTTTTCCCTCATGGCAAACTTCACTTTTCTCTTACTTTCACACTTCCACTCGCTCTCACCAGGGAGCAGCCGGTTCAATCACAGCCTTTCACTCGCCGTGTCACAGCGGCAAATTGGGGGTTAGAATGTAATACAAGTCTGAAAGGCACTAGTGCTTTATTTGATGCTGCATCCCAGCGGTCATCAGGTCAGCAATCATCTCTGCTGGTAACAAGACCAGCAAAGGAGGTTTGGAGATGCACTGAGTGGTAGGCATGATGAGTAAGCCCTGGTAAGCCTTGGCTGGCCCTGTTTGGCCTAGCACTAATACTCCACAAGGGTTTTGGCTGGCTTTCTGCAGGCTTAGGTGCCAGTGGGTGGGTTTTAAATATTGCAAGAGTTGGAAAACTCTGCGATCACTTAATCTCTCTGTGCAAACAATTGCACTCCTTCTGTCAGAGGAACACACCAGTGTAAGAGTCGGAGGCTGCATGCAGAGGAAATGTAATGTTTTACACAATAACAACCTGAATATTTTATGAGTTTGTGGCGGTTGTTATTCACAGATCATGCTTACAAAAAGTTATGCACTATAATTTGAAATCAACCAATGAAACAAAGAGACATTTGGGAGATCTCTCGGATGCCTTTAGCTGTTGGATGCAGCAAAAGAAAGAAGTCCTGCCACCCAGAGTGAGGGGAATCAAGTGAAGTCAAGACAGATTTAAGGATTTGTGATTTATGGGTGGTTTGAGGATGGCACTCTCACTTTTTCCAAGTTTAAACCCATGCTATGATACTATTTTGCATAACTTTAAGAAGTCATACATGGGTTGCATGAGTTGATGTTGCATTTACACTTGTCTTCTTTGGACTGCAGTCATTTATAATAGTGAAATGAAAAGGTGCTCTTAAAAATCTAACCTCTGGCATCGTTTTAAGGAAGGTGACTCATGATGTTTTGGTCTTATTTCTCCTAACAGGAGGAGTTTGTCTGCGAGCCGCCCATGATCACTCGGCACACCTCGAAGATGTTTGTGATGGAGGGTCAGGAGGTCAGCCTGCGCTGTAAGTCCATCGGAGACCCCGAGCCCTCCACTCACTGGGTCAGTCCTGACGGGAAGCTGATCGGAAACACGTCCAGAACCGTGTGCTACGAGAACGGGTCTCTGGACATCCTTAAAGCTTCAGTGAAGGTACAGATAGGGTTTCATTGTCATGGAATTATGAGGTTATGTGTTCTGATTTGTTTAGAAAACTCTCAACAGGAAGGTCGGGGGGTTCGATCCCCAGCTCCTGCAGCCACATGTCCGATGTATGCTAGCCCATTTACCATCGACCATTTACTTGAACTTCCAACAGTGTGTTAGTTTGTCCACGTCGGTTACAATCCAGCATACCAATAAACAACATCAAAAAAAGATGCTGATTACACTGAGCACTCTGACTTCACAAAACATTCATGACTGGGTCCGGAGTACTTTTAAAATGTTAAACATCTGCAGGGGAACTTCTTCATAGGAAAAGTTTGAACACTTTAACACCTAAATGTTTCAATAAGTTGATTTACAAATGCACTGGAATCCACACAGTAAAAATAAAATCAAGGATAAATGTTGGGCCTCCTCTTCTCTTCTCCTCTGATTTGTAGGATTCGGGAAAGTTCACGTGCATAGCATCAAACGCAGCTGGAGAGGCCACGGCTCCTGTTGAGTTAGTCGTCAACCCATCGCCACACTACGACCCGAAGCTGGACCCTGACCCGGGGCCTTCAGACATCCCCACATCTATAAAGTCAAACATCAGCGGAGGTCAGGCGCGCTCCGACCAGCAGAGGGTCAGCGTATCGGATCTAACGTCCAGCTCTGCTACCATCAGATGGCCCCCGCAGAACCACATACCAGGAGTCCGCATGTACCAGATCCAGTACAACAGCTCCACAGACGACATACTCATATACAGGTAAGAGAAAGTGTGTGTGTGTGAGTGTGTGTGGCTGATTAAACCTTCGAGAAGAAGAAGCTGGAACAAACTCTCTTCATCATCTATGAGACAGAAGTCTGCAGCAGGTAAACACAGAGAGTGTTTTCACTGTAAGAACTTCTCTGAGGGCATTTCTCAACGCTGTCTCGTAACCTTTTGTTTTAATGTAGTGTTATAGCCTGCTCAGGTACAGTATGAAGAGTGTCCGAGTCCTGAGGTGGCTGAGGGATGATGTCGGAGTGAAATCTTTCACTCGCTGAAAAAAAGGCTATTTGAAAACGGTCTCAGGTTGCTTTACACACTCAGTGTAGCAGCAAAGGGGAAGTAAGGTGTTACATATGGCAGCCATATTGGAGGTCTCCAGGTCACTTCATTAACAGCTGACTGTGTTCCTCACGATGTGTACAACATACTGTTTCCTGACTGTGTGTGTGTGTGTGTGTGTGTGTGTGTGTGTGTGTGTGTGTGTGTGTGTGTGTGTGTGTGTGTGTGTGTGTGTGTTTGCATGGCAGATAGGTTTGTTTTATTTCTATTCGTCTCCTAGGTCGGTCGGTTAAGTTTATGTACATATATTTGTGCGTTTATACTTAGCAGGTGAAAAAAAACATTCTTATGCATGATAAAAACAAGTGCAGGAAGTGTGTGTATGCGTGTGTTTGTGTGTGTGTTAGTGTGTGTGATTCCTGCCTTTCTATCTGTCTTTACTCCACTCATAGATCGTCCCTGTGTGGGTTGGTATCACCGAGGTCTTCCTCGCGTAGGAAGCTGTTTCAGGGGTTTTCAGGCTGTTTCAGGTTGTTGTTTTGGAAGAGAGCAGCTCAGTGAGGAATGAAAGAAGTGTAGACAGAAAATAAACGATGATTTGGCTGCCAGAACAACAGGAGATTTGTAGTCTCATCGTGATTGGAGCGGAAGTGATCATTTGCTGCTGAAACACTTTGTAGAAATCAAGCTTAAAACACGACAACAGCATTTTTATTAGTAGTGATATGAAGTGATTGTCAGCTTACAGGGCTGCACAGGTGTGTGAATGTGAATGATTGGGATTAGTGATTTCTGATGGACACTTTAGCAGCCTCTACCCTCAGTGTGTGAATGTGTAGGTGTGAGCTGCGGTGTAAAAGCGCTTTGAGCAGTCAGAAGACTAGAGAAGCGCTATACAAGCTAAAGTCCATTTACCAAGTCCATAATGTGAGGTTGGTGGGGGAGAAAGAAATAACAGTGGGAACATGTAGCTGACTAAAAGAAGTCAAGCAAGTCAAAATAAAAGAAGGAACAGAAAGTTTGGAATTGCTCCAGATGTCTTTAACCTGCTACCACGAAACAGGCTGCAGGCTGCAATTTAAACATCGGAGACAAATGCCCGAAATCAAGCTCCACTTAAACTTGTTGTTGTTGTCCCTGACAGGCTCAGATTGTTCTTCTTAGTGTCTCACAAACATTACAGAAGGGATCCCTGCAGAGATTGAGCTTTTTTGTTGAAGAGGAAGAATCGTATTTGAAACAGAAACAGTCATTACATGACTCTGTTTGAAGCCACCAGACTCCATTTATAAAACCAGTCATTTTACCTCGCAGAACACATGGGTTTGTGCGTTAATATTGTGTTTAACACCAAAGCAGCAGAAGACAAACAACTCTCCTAGTCTGCAAGGTGAAAGTACTGTTTTGTCAATGGAGTCTGGTGCTTTATGGGCAGAGAGCGATGTGACGGCTGTGTTTGAATGACAACAAAAATGTCAATCTCTGGGATCCTTCCTGTTAAGTAGTCAGACGCTTAAAATATCAATGTGAGCCTGTCAATGGTAATTACAAGAACCTTTAATAGAGATGATTTACCTCAGAGGAAAGCTTTGCAGCCATTTCAGTACAGCCTTTTTTCACCGCTGCAGGCTGAAGCAAACCACTGGAGCCTTTTCAAATCCTGTTACAACCAGTGTTGGGTTACTTACCAATGATACACTACTAGTTACATTACTTTTGCATGACTCAGTAACACCACCTGAGATGCTCTAAAGCTTACATAAGTCCACATCAGCACAAATCCTTCTTCTAATAAAGAGGTCATACACAGGAGATCTCTCTGTTATGGTCCTCAATAATAAAATCTTGTCCCTTCACGCAACAAATTCAGAGTGGTGTGCATATCTCCGAGCCTGGTGTGCATATCTCCGAGCATTTGATTTGTTGTTTCGTCCTCATGTTAAGCAGATAGATAGAATCTGTAAGATATTGTTATCAAGGCATTAAGGAAACATGCTATGTTGAAGTGCTGGCTTCTCTGACAACAATGCAGCAGCCAGTATGTCCTCCTTCTAACTTTAGATTCTGGTCCTGAATGGTCTGGATTTGTTTGGACCAGAGAAGGTAGGCGGTTTTAAGGCACCCCCACGCGGCCGTTTTGGACGCCCCTCGGTTTGCCAGATATGAGAGCAGTTATCAGGTCAAACCAACAGGTGTTGCAGCGATGGAAGCGGGCAAGAGAACTGGTTCAGATAGATGTGATTGTACCCGACCTAAAAAGCCTCTGCATGTTTCTAATAAGCTCCACGAGCAGAAACGTGCTCAAACTAGGATCAATATTGGAGATGCTTTTGAAAAATGGAGAGAGGTTAGAACGCAGAAAGGTTTACAGACCGATGCAGAGCGGCTAAACACTGAAGCTTCAGTGTTCACCACATGGTGACCTGCGTGAGCATCCACTCTAGAGAGGAGGGGGCGGGGGGAGACAGCTCTCTACAATGTTTTTAATTTGGACTGCAGTACCCATTTTAAACACTAGGTGTCAGAGTTACATATTGATCTCAGAGTGTGGAAAATGAGTAGTTTATTTCAGTGACACATTTTTGCAGAGAAAACGAGTTTCCCTGAAGGAAGCTTTTGGTCCGTCTCCAAACCCAGAATCCTCCGGAGCAGCAGCTTGACTTGATTTGCACATCATAATCACCAGATGTCGATTTCAGAGCATGTTTCAGGCTGGAGCTGCCAAGTGGACCCTCCATCAGCCTACGACACCCAGCGACCACTGGATGGTCCCATCAGCCACTTAGCCAGCTCCGTAACCTAGCAACGTCATTCAGAATGCATAATTGAGTGCCATTATGGAGCATTTGGAGGGTCGACAGATGACGGTTTGAAATGTGTCCACGGCCTCAACTAAAAACCAAAAGGGCTCAAGTGACCGTTTTGTCGTTCTGTAGCCTTTAGTGTGAGGGAGCTGTGGTGAAGAGCAGCGAGTAGAGATAGATCATTCTGATTGATCCGTGGTTGGTGACCCTAATAGTTTTCCCACGGCGGGGAGGGTTTTTTTCTCTCAGCGGGATGTGAGAAAGATGCAGCACAGTGTCAGCTAATGACCCTCCTCCACTTCAGAGCAGAGAAGACTTTATTTTGTTTTCGTCTCCACCCACCAGTGTGTGTTTGATGACCCGTTCATCATCTGTACGATTACAAGCAGCCATGTTATCAATCAGTCAGAGACATCAGTCGTTTCATGACAGCTGTAATGTCAGGGGGTCAGTGTGGTACGAATCTCCAAACCTTCAACTGTAACTGTATTTGTTTCTTTTTCTGTCAGTGGAGTGTGGAGTTAAACTTCCTTTACTTAGACTTCAGCATTGACTAATACCAAGTTTCCCTTTGATATCAATGGAGTTACAAATTCACAAATGACATTGGTTTACAAACACTGATTGTTGACATTTTTCCAGCTTTGACAAACATTACACTCTCTGCTCACACCATATTCCTGTTGGTTGTTGTTGTCACACCAGTGATCATCAGTGATCACATCAGTGATCAGCTGATTATGGGCATTTATTTGTTAAGTAATCAACCAACCAGTTTCGGGCACAACCTCTCTCATCCAATCATCCTGCTGCTGCCAAATGCTTAACCAGTTCTCTCTCTTCCACAGTCGTTCTGTCTTTTCAGTGCAACTGCTGCAACCCTCCTCCGCCCCAGTCACCTCCATCTCAGCTGAGTCCAAATTCAAGCTCAGAAACCCATTCCTCATCACAGCCTCCATTCCTCTTCACCACCCCCAGTGTCTAGACTCCAAAGGGGGGTATCCTATCCTGCTGTCAGCCTCATGACCCCTTCGAGTACTTGAAGTCGTCACGATGGCGTCTAACCCCCAAAGACTTTGCACATTTAATTCTAAATTGTCGGACATTTCATTGTTAAATAAATAATTGTTCATTCTCATTTAAGTCTCTCCTGATTGAAATGGATTCAGGAAGATGGTTGACATGTGAGAAGGGAAGACAACAAAGTGATTCAAAGGTCTGTACACATCAGAACATAATGACAAAGGGAAAAATAAATTAGACGCCAATAAAACCCCAAAAGTCTTTCAAAATAAAGATAAAAACAAAAAAAAGAAGGAAAATGTTCCACCCTGCCCTCATCCACCACATTTATATCTAGTTTAATATCTTATGTCTGAATGAAACGCCGTTAAGGCAGCATAACTTCTATAGAAAGTGTAATACAGTGTTTTCTACTATCTTGTGAAATGTCCAATGTAACTGGGAACACGGCGTTGTCCCAGTATCATTATGTGGGAAAATGATGTCCCAGTGGCCTCCCAGAGAGCGTTCCCATTTCTAAAGTCTGCTAAACCAAGTGGGGAATGGATGCGGGAAAGGAACCACAGTTCGAATTTGAACTCGGGGTGCCCGCTCAAGGACTTTAGCCATGGGGCACCCGCACTAACCACATAGGCTACCTGCGACCCAAAATCAAAATCTTATAGCTTTCCAGCTTTCTACAGTTATTTCACACAAAATAAAACAAATGTAAGATTCATTTTGGGGCTTTTTGAGCTTTCTCATAGAGCTAGGACAGTGATAGAGTCAGGGACCAGGAGAGAGAGAGTGGGGAATGACATGTGGGAAAGGAGCCACAGTTTGGATTCAAACCCAGGACGTCTGCTTGGAGGACTATAGCCTTAGACTTTAGCCTCCACACTAACCACTATCCTACCGATGGTCCAAAATCAAAATCTTTTCAAGTCATTTTTGATCTCTTAAGCTAATGAAACTTTATCCTCAGCGGTGTCAGTGCAGCAAATCTCTCTACAACATTTTTTATGATTTATGTTTTATTGCAAGAAGAAGAATATATCTCTCAAATCAATGCGACCGAAATGAGACCTGATATTAATCCAAACAGCTGAAGAATGGCTGTACATGTTTCTCCTGTTTCTTTGTTTCTTATCAGATGTCACACTTAACGAAAAGCCAACATCACAAACACACAAAGAGCTCATGTATGCATGGTTTGCATTCATCTTAAGTGACCCAGATTAATATTTTAGTCAAATATAAAAGCCTTTCGATCTGAGATAAGAGTAAAGAGTGTTCCTCATCCTGTTTGCTTCTTCTCTCTGTACCAGTGCAGAGCAAACAGAATGAGAGGTATTTTATTTCTTGTACTTTCGGAGCTTCTGCAGTATTTACAGCAGGTATACTTCTGTGCTCGGCCTCTCCTTTCTTTTAATATTCACTCTGCTGTGGCAGCCTGCAGGCACAGAGATGCAGCCTTCTCGTGTTTCAAAGGTCAGCAGTTTGATTCTCGGGCTCGGCTGGGAAAATCTGAGTTTTTTTTGGAACTACAACAAAATGTTTCTCTCTTGCTTTTTAACCATCTTTTGTTTTTTCCCTTGAGCTCAGCATTTATACCCTGTGGTTGTTTGAGAGGAGCTGCCTGCAGAGAAAGAGGAGGGATTGATCAGTTTGTTGATTAGGAGTGTCAGAACGAGCCTGCATGTTCTCATTTACTGTTCTCATACCGAAGAAGTGTTACACAATGCCATGGTTATATTTAGACCAATACATTGCAATATAGACGCGCAGAGGAACTGCCTCAGCCAGTCCAGAATGAGGGGATTCAGGTGGTGGAGCCATTTGAAACATAGGATACTTGTTCCCTAAAGGTTAAACCCCACCTCCAAAATAACTTTCTGCCCCACTGGTCAGTAGGCTTTGGTATGAAGAACTGGTTCTGACCTGCAGCTGGCTATTTTGGAAATCTGTGGACTCCTTAAGGCACATGAATTTCAGATCCATCCATCCATTATTTTTACCGCTTTTCCCGTTCGGGGTCGCAGGGGGGCTGGAGCTGATCCTAGCCGTCATTGGGCGAGAGGGTTACACCCTGGACTGTTAACCAGTCAGTCAGAGGGCTGACATAATGAGACAGAAAACCAGCCACACTCACATTCACACCTACGGGCAATTTTAGAGTCACCAATTAACCTAACGAGCATGTCTTTGGACTGTGGGAGGAAGCCGGAGTACCCGGAGAGAACCCACGCATGCACGGGGAGAACATGCAAACTCCATGCAGAGAGGCTCCTGTCAGACGGGGATTCAAACCAGGAACCTCCTCGCTGTGAGGGGACAGAGTAACCCCTGCATCACCGTGCAGCCCTGCTTTTCGGTTCCTTAAAGCAAAATAAATCTTTCAGGATTAAACCTCAGTGAGAATTTAGCTGTGCATAAAAACTGTACTTATCTGCCAGGACCTGCTGTGCAGACGTAACATGACGTCATTTGTGACGCAGCATGTCAACACAGTTGTGAGAGGAATGTCATGGCGGACCCTAGCTAGAAACCAAAGGTTGGCTAAGCTACAATAAAAAAGGATGGCACAACAAAGTGCAGCAATAACATTTCATGCAAAGGGGGAAGCACATCAATTAAAGGCTTCTACCAAAGTCGACATGTTGCGGTCTGATATACGTGCAATCGTTTTTTGTGAAACTGGAAATTATCTCCGATTTAAACTCGTCAAACGTTTCAATCAAACTTAGCATAAAACTGAAATCTCAGTTTTTAGTTGTTAAATCATCTCAGGAAGGTGCAGAGACCCTCATTGCATCCAGTCAGTATTCAGAGAAGTTATCTCTGCTGGCCTTCTGCTCACACTCTCTAAATATATGTAAATTAATTTAATTATGAGCAGGCAGTCAGTGTTTTTTTTTAAACTGCAGCTCTTCTAGCTTCCCTTATAATCCATGACTCAAGTAAAAGCACCATTCCATCCCACAGTGCCTGTACTTATACTTTTGACTTTAAGTGCAAAACATTTTATAACACGAGTGGCGCTCTCTGGCAGAGTTATTGGCCTCTCCACTGAACACTGTAATAGAAGAGACTCATGACGCCCACTCTGCCCTCTCTGCCCCGCCTCTGCAGTCTGGTCCCATGCAGGCTTACAGAGCGAGCACCGAGCTGTTCATGCTCACACACTGAGGCACCACACTGTACTCTGCAACACTCCACATTCATTGTTGTAATTACTGTCACTCTCAGGCTTCGTATCCGCTGAGCACCATGTGGTTCTCCTTCATCTCAGGTGTCTTTAAGACCCATATAATGACATGTTTGCTTCTTTAATGTGATGTCATTCCTGAAAGAAGACGCCGATGCACACGGTGAGGGCTGAGCTTATATATTTATGTAATTTTGAGTCGTTTGTAGGAAGTTAGAGTGTTATACTTCATTGGTTTACCCAAGTCTAGACTGCTAAATGTTTCACACATTTCAGGTATAATGAGTCTTTGAGTGTCTGGCGTGTCACTGCATCGCACACTAAAATGATAAACAGGTGTGGAGCAGAAGAGAAGCAAGATGATTCATTATACTCTCCAAACATAAAACTGAAGGCTACAGAAAGCTCATCATTTTGGAAATCGGGGGATTTTTTGTGATGCAAGAAGTGCCTCATTTTCAAAGTAGATCTGTTACACTCACTTTCACCAGTAATGATGTCAGTCTGGGACACCTATTGAGAAGTGTTGCGAGATGTGTAGCTCAAAAACCTCCTTATTTATCTGATACTGGTGTCAGTAAAACCCTCAAACCTCAACGCCTGAAACGCTTAATTTCAGCTGCTGTCTCTTTAAGACCCCCCTCCCCACGTGCCCACTTTCCTCTGATTGGCCAGCTCTGTTTGCAGTCGCAGCAAAATTTGAGTGAGCTTCCAGGTAGGCGTGTCCTTGAAAGAACTGCCGAGATGGGCGTGTCTTACGACTTCGCTCCATGCTTTGCTCTGATACATCGGCAGAACCTGATGTCCGGTTCTGCCGACGTATCAGTGAACATGTTTAAAAACATGTTCATGTCGGCACATCGGAGAACAACACAGAGAACATGACAGCAACTTACTGACTTTGTGGCTTTTTTGAGTCATTTTAGTCAGATACAGCCAGAACACTACACGTGCATGAGCAACTGTACCGTGCCGAAGCACACCTCTTCCAGCCGTGCCAGGGCCAATGAGCACTCACACTGGTTAAACAAACTGGACTTTGGGGGTCAAATGTGCTTGGGCATGGTACAGATTGCCTCGTGTGAGTGCGCCCTTACAGACACTTTAGTGTCATCTAGCAAAAAACAAACTTCATTAGCGGCTCTCTCCAAAGTCTGCAGGCAAACATGCTAACAAGCAACGGATGTTTTCAGTCGAATGTAAATGACAAAAGCTGTGTCACTGATTTGAACCGGTCTGTGCTGTACAAAATGAAGGCACAATACTGAAGTGAAGCCTCTCCTTTGTTGCAGAGACCAAAGTGTTACATCATTTAAAGGACACAGGGCTCTGAGTTGTAGCTCTTTAATAATAAGCCGTGTTTGTTTCACATATTTACCCGTCGCTTTTGTTTTCCCTCACTGTCAGTGTGTGTATTTTCTTTCCACAAGCCGTTGATTCTAGTCAGCAGAAGCAGCGTGTGCTGTTTTATGTGTTGAATAGAAACCCAGCATGCATTGTGGATTTTGGTACATCCATTGTAAGCTGTAAACTGATGCAATATTATTAGAGGAGAGGAGAGAGAGCTGAGAGGAAACGTGTGTAACTGGAAGCTGTTGGATGCTAAAAACAAGACTGAAAAAAGCCGATTGAAAACCTTTGTGCCAACACGTCTTGAAGAAGCTGTGGCTCAGTGGTAGAGTCGGTCGTCCTCTAACCAGAAGGTCTGGGGCTCGATCCCCAGCTCCTGCAGCTACATGTCCGATGTGTCCTTGGGCTCCAGCACCCCCAAGCCCCTCCCTGGCGCCGCCTATGATCTTTCCAAGTAAAGATGAGCAACATGCACGCTGTTATTCACCATACATGCACATTTGGGAGCTGTCCAATCCTGCTGAACTGTGTTAACTGTGTGAACTGATCGGCTGCAGTCGGCTGATTTGGGAGCGGCAGCTCCGGGGTTCATCATGGAAGCCGTCGAGGGATAGAGGAGGGGTCACTCATTCGGTTTCCCGACCGCTGATCTTCCAGTCCAAAAGCTGCAGGCTGTTCCCTGCAGGCGGCTGCTGCCCTATCATAATGGCATGACGAATGGGGCAGTGAAAATATAAGAAGTTCAATGAAGTTCAGTGACCATTGCTGCGGTTATCAGTGCTGCCCATGCTGCAGGGGGGCACAGCTCAGACAGACAAATTATGCATTACAGACGAAATAGATGTCTAAAAGTTCTCCAGGTTTTTTTCCTGTAAATGATTTGAACCTCCCTCCAGCAGAGCCTCTCCTCAGAGAACTCTGCCGCTGATAGCTGAAGCAGCTTCTTGCAGTGACAGAAGGAGCAGACACAGTAACAGAGCGTATAAACAGTGGAAGAATAAAAATGTAGCAGATGAAAGCTTGATAATGGAAGCTGTATGTTTGCACAGGAAATCAATCTAAAAATGTGCTGCAGCTTCCATTATAACAGACAAACAGTCAACACGTTACGAAGTCAGAGAGGAAGGGAGAGACGGAACAGAGAAAAAGAACCCACAGTGAGTTCTCCTGAGCTGGTTTGGGTCGGGGGGGGGGGGGGGGGGGGTTGGTGCCTTGCTCAAGGGCATCACATGGAGTCATCGCCTGTCGTATGAAATGTGCTGTAAACTTGACTTGACTCGGCAGTGCTCAGGAAGTGAACTCCTCTCCCGCTACCAGATCAACTTCAATACTTTGGTCCGCACCGGGACTTGAACCGATGACCCTCCGGTTCCCAACCCAAGTCCTTACAGACGGAGACTGAAAAAAGAAAAGAAATGCAAGATACATCAGAACATAAACACTCTTCATCGATTAAAAATGGATCCTAATCTTCAGCATAAATCACATCTGGTCATAAAAATCTGTTTTCCATCCCAGATTGGACTTGAATTTGTTTCATTGTTTTGTATTATTGCAAAATTATCTGCAAGTGATTATGTTTCTCAGTAATTCTTCAGCTGCTGAATCTGCTGACATTCAAACGGTCAATCCAAACTGTTTCTTCCCCCCTTAAACCATCAACATGCACTTTAACTAGTAGACGCTGTGTAATAGAGCAGCAAAGAAACACGTTCTGTCTTTCTTTATAGATCTAAAAAAGACGTTATTATTGGCGCTGCTTTAGCTGAGTTGATGTACAGAAGCTCCACTCCTCGTACCGGTCGCAAGATCGACTTCTGATCCTGACACCGTTTGATGCATATCATCCCCTTTACTCTTTCTCTCCATATGTTCTATCTCGCTATAGCGACTTTAAGCACAAATCATAATCCTTTATTATCAAAGGTGGAGAGTAAAGCTCAACGCCCTCCACTCATACTGTAGGACTCGGTTACATTCCCTAAGAAATGATCAGTGTCTAAACACAGTTTTTAGGAGACAGAATAATTCAGTTCTCTTCCTTCTCTGTTATCCAAAGATGAAGATCATAAAACAGCCAGCTGCAGCATAAAGGCAAAAAAGAAGAAGAAGAAAGTGTTAAAGGGAAAGAAAGAGAAGGAAATGTGGGAGAAGTGAGAGTTTAAAGCTGGTTTTTGTTCAGTCCAGAGGCTGCTCTAAATTTCAGCACCGCCTCCCCTACCTCCTCCTCCTCCACCTCCTCCTCCTCCTCTCCTCCTCCTCCCCTACCTCCTCCTCCTTCTCCCCTCCTCCTCCTCCTCCTCCTCCTCTCCTCCTCCTCCTCCTTCTCCTCCCCTACCTCCTCCTCCTCCTCCCCTTCCTCCTCCTCCTCCTCCTCCTCCTCCTCTCCTCCTCCTCCTCCTTCTCCTCCCCTACCTCCTCCTCCTCCTCCCCTACCTCCTCCTCCTTCTCCCCTCCTCCTCCTCCTCCTCCTCCTCTCCTCCTCCTCCTCCTTCTCCTCCCCTACCTCCTCCTCCTCCTCCCCTTCCTCCTCCTCCTCCTCCTCCTCCCCTACCTCCTCCTCCTCCCCCTCCTCCCATATTTTTTTTTATCTCTTCCTGGCTCAGGTTTCAGTTCATCGGGCTGCGCTGGCAGAAAAGTCAAAGAACCTTCGAGAACCTAAAGCACAGAGATAACAGATCGACATGTCCTTCCTCCTCCTCTTCCTCCTCCTCCTCCTCTGTTGGACTCTCAACACACATTCAGGGGGGAGGAAACATGGGGGAGGCGGGGAGGAAAAGGTTGTATTTTTACATCACTCCCTCCTTCTTCTTAAATCTACCCCAGGGCAAGAATAACCTGACTAGTTTTATCCTTCACCTCTCTCCCTCCTCCCCTCTCTCTTTTCCTCACACACACGCACACACACACACACACACACACACACACACACACACACACACACACACACACACACACCAACACACACTCTAAGGATTATGAGTCCAGGGAGAGATCAACCCCTGTCAGCACCAGGGAATGAATATATTGATTCTCCTTCCTTAATATTCTCTTCTACTCCTCTTTTACTGTCTGTCCAGGACCAGGAGTGTGTGTGTGTGTGTGTGTGTGTGTGTGTGTGTGTGTGTGTGTGTGTGTGTGTGTGTGTGTGTGTGTGTGTGTTTACGTGTGTGTGTGTGTGTGTTTACGTGTGTGTCGACATTAAGGACTTCATAGAGCACAGTGTGAGAAAGTGTGTGTGTGTGCTGGCTTTCTAATTACCATCCTGCTCGGCTCTCGAAGGAGAGATTAAAGAGGAGAGAGAGGCAGAATAGAAAACTAGAAGACGGAGGGATGCAGAGATGGAGGAGGGATGGGTGGATTCTGCGAATAAGTGAAGATGTTTCATTGACTCAGCTGATAAAGAGATAGGTGGACGGAGGTGAGGAAGGGTCCAGGAAGTGACAGCTCATCATATTCTGCTGAGGTGATGAGACATCCTCTGTTTTCTCTCCTTTTCTCCACTTTTCTATCAGCGACAGACCTTTACAAAGTCACTCGAATGTCATCTCTCTTCCGCTCTCATCCCTCACTCCATCGTATCACCTCTGTGCCCGGCTCGTCCCTCCTGCCCTCTCTCTCTGCTCTCCCTCCATCAGCCAAATGCCACAGTGTCCCAGCGGGTCTCTGGTTAGAAAACATCCAGCGCAGAGGCTGACAGCTGGGCCTTTTAGGCGGAGATCAAATCAGAGCTTTTCTCTCCTGCTCAAACTTACTGCGCTGCTCTCACAGTCAGCAGGAGGTCAAATCTAACTTCAACCTTCCTGCTGCATCGAAAACTGTGAGACAATTTTAAGTTTAAGACATTTTCAGTCAATGTTTCTACATGAGAGGCTCTAAGAGAGTCAGTCAACACTTTTTAGTAATCTAGGGTCTAAAAGATGAAGATTTAGAAAGTTTAGGAATGACTTCACTGAATTGTTTCAGCCTGCAGCAGTGAATCTGAACATAACTGCTGAAAGTCTTCTTTCTGTCACTGACGCTCAGATTGTTATTCTAAAGACACACCAAGGAGATCGTCAGGCATCGGTCCTAGTTGGATCATTAGTGAGCGATCATCGCTACCTGTTGGTTGCCGTCTGGCTTTTTTTTGCTTCTTTTTGCTTTTTTTTGCGTCAGCAGGTTGGTGAGAGGAATCTCTCTGATTGGCTCTTTGGAGGTTTCATTTATCTCCAGCTCTCGACACAGGTTCAGGAAAGCCCCTTGAGCCTGCCTCTGTAGTATCCATGCTTTCACCCATTAGTGCGGTTTCTCCTTATTTGTCGCCTCCGTCTCTTCTTTTCTTTTTCCACTGAAAGACCAAGGGCTGACAACGCCAGTGCCATTTTTAAGTTTTTATCAGACATTATTCTCGATTAGTAGGCTACCTTTAATACGAGTGGTGACCGACAGCGGTGTGAAAATGGTCTTTTCGTATCATAACAACAGACTACCGCCGCCTGCTGGCATGGAGAGTTATTTCCTTTCACGCAAGCGCAGAACGTACGTGGTGGTTGGCCGCCGGCTGCAGTCTTTGTCGCGTGTTCTAGTGCAACTTTTCGGCCAAGACAAAGGCGACGTGAGCGACGCCACAACGGCCTTCACCACTAGTTCTTTGCGGTCTGCTTGGTGTGTCAGGGCCTTAAGGAACGTTTTCACACCTTTAGATCGTTTGCTCTGGTCTGAATCGTGGACCAGTTTGTTCCATTGCAGGATGAAGTCGTTACTGAAGCAATTCCTGAACTTGTTCTACCTGTTAGTCATTTAGATCCCCAAAATATGGGCCCATGAAAAAATCTGAATTTAACAGATCATTTAAAAAGTATCTCTATCTGACACTATTATTTCTTGACCTCACCCACTTTAACTCTTCACCACACTCAGCAGCGGCCCCTCCATGAACACCCACATGCCTGCATGCGTGTAATAAGTTCCTTCAGTCGAGCTAAGCCGGGGCCACGTTGACCTTTTCCCACTAATGATGCCCACTCTCCTCTCCGCCAGCTGTCTCTCTTCTTTATCTTCTCCTCTCCGTCTCTTTGTCTGACTCACTTTCTCTGCGTCTCTGCGTCTCTGCCTCTCGATCCAAATCTCAAGCAAATACTGTTCAAACAGATCGGCTTTATTTGTTCTGTAAACACCAACACAGCTGTTTTCTTCTGCTGTGTTGAAATGAGAAAACTAAACTAAAGAGGGGGGAATACAAGGAAACACATATTTCAATGGTTGATTATGCACCTTGTGCTTACCTGTTATCTCATCTTATCTTTGATTTCCAAACCTGTAAAATATCCTCTTGTGTTTTTCTGAGATACTTTATGACCGACATCTTCTCCTCTTTTTAGCACATATCCAAAAGAAGTACGATGTTTTTAACCATTCCTTAAGGTCAGTCAGTGTAACCATGAGGCCAGACGATCGACATCCTCCTCACGGGGCCCCGTCAATAGTCTTCATGAGGACCATCAGCACTTGACCACAGGTTTTAAAGGCAGGGGAAGAAGCTGTGTTTAGTGAATGAGTCTAAATAGCAGGACTCATCGATCCTTCACCTAACTAAGGTGTTTGCAAGTGACAGGCTACAGCTCTGACACATCAGCGATAAATCTATGGTGCTGTCCGTGGTGCTGAAACACCAAACAGTATTAAATATATGTCTTTATTTCCTCTCAGTCCTGCCCCTTCTGTAAGATTTGTCTTGGATCTATGACACTCCCTTAGCAGTCGAGTAAACTATGTAGACACTCGTTCTGTATAATAATGCAGCCTTGTCTCTGTCGTTTATCTGCATCGAGATCAATTCTTGTTCAAAGTGAGAAATGACAACCTGAAGTAGATGTGTTACAGCAGAGGACCCCATAGACATAATATTGCTCGTGAAGCCACCTAAAGAGAGAGAGAGAGAGACAGCTCTGTAAATTCAGTACAGATATTGCAGTGGACACAGTTTTTTTTATTTCGGTGTTTGGGAAAGAGTTTGGTGTTCTTCAGGTTGTTAAAAAAAACCTTTGAAATGATTTAACATTTTGAAGGGATAGGTTCTTTGTTTGTTTTTAAAGTGGGGTTGTAGTGAAGTCTGCTTTTTGCAGACAGTGTGGTTTTGTTGTTTTCCTCATGCTGGGTCAGCGCCTCCAAGTCCGAGGCCATGGCTCTCTGCTGGGAAAAAAGGGTGGATTGCTCCCCCTGGGTGGGGAGTGAGTGCTTGCTCAAAGTGAAGGGGTTTAAGTATCTTGGAGTCACAGTGAGGGTATGATGGGCTGTGAGTCTGACAGGCGGTTTGGCTCAGCGTCAGCAGTACTGTGGGCGTTGTGCCGGACCGTTGTGGTGAAGAGGGAGCTGAGCCTGAAGGCAAAGCTCTCAATACAGGTCAATCTTCGTTCAACCCTCACCTGTGGTCATAAGCTGTGGGTAGTGACCAAAAAAGAAGACTAGAAGCAGGTGAAACTAGTTTCCTCTGGAGGGTGTCTGGGCTCAGCCGTAGAGATAGGAGGAGCTCAGACATTCGGGGGAAGCTCCGAGTAGACACTGCTCCTTCGCAGCGAAAGGAGCCAGTTGAGGTGGTTTGTTTGGGCATCTGATTAGGACCCTCCTGGACGCCTCCCTTTGGAGGTTTTCCTGGCACGCCCAACTGGCAGGAGACCCTGGTTATACACAGAATGCACTCGAGGGATTATATCCTGTCTGGACTGGGAAAGCCTTGAAATCCCCCAGGTGGAGCTGGAAAACTTACTTCCTTCACCTATGGCCACCGTGACCCGACCAGAGAAAGCAGAAGAAAACGGATGAATGGTTGTATCGTACTCTCCCTTTAAGAATCCGTCCACCAACACTTATGTAATGAATATATTTATTCCTCGTCTAGCCTTGCAGATATTTGTTGGTCTAATAGGCTGAAGTCTTTAAACAAATCAAACAAATACAGTTTAATTTCCTCTCTTCAGACTATTTAGTAACAGCAGTCTGTCCGTCCTGAAAGAGAGACTCTCCTCTGCTAAAGGAACGACGATGACGGTCACACCTGTGGATTCTCAGGAGTCAGGATATTGTTCCTGGAAAAGCACCAGAATAAATCATTTCTCCTCCATTGTGCTGAGGTGATGTAACAGTTCTCAGCAGCAGAAATATCACAAGCTCAGCAAAAAAAAAACAAAAAAAAAACGGAACAGTCTGCAGGGCTTAACCTCACCGGGGTTTGTTATTACTCATCCTCTAAATCATGATGTAACATGTTTTTAAAATCTTTTTGAGACTCGAAACTTTACTTTTTTCAGAAGTGTGGATTGTAGAAGCCCTCCCGTTTTATCTCCCGTTTATCAGCTTAGAAGAAGCACATATGGTTCCATTCAAGGATATTTAGAAAACCTTATTATCCATACACCAGTTTGACTCTTGACTCGATGTGAAGATGGATGTTGTGCCTCCACCTAGTGTTGTAGTCAAGACCACAGTAACCGAGACCAAGACAGACCCGAGACCAGAGTGCTCCGAGACCGAGACTAGATCAAGACATTTAGGGATCGAGTCCAGACCATAAATATCAATGAAAAATCATCTTGTGTGCAGCGGGCGTGTCACTCACTTAGACCGTAACAGCGGGAAGATTGCGGCCGTAACCGGGGGATAAAAATCAAACTACAAATGAATTAAAGTGATTTGTTCTTTTAGAAAGAGGAGTTTTCCTTCTAATCTCAGTAATGACGTTGAAACATAGCCCATCAGTGGTGGTCTTGACCGGTCTTAATTTAAAATCTGGAGTCTGAGACCTGACCTCTGAGTCAGTCCAGTCTGAGACCGAGACAAGACCGAGTTAAAATACTTTTGTTTCCGAGACGAGACCTTCCAAAAAGTGGTCTCGAGACCGGTCAACACTAACGTAAAGACAGATTTGGGGGTTAATGTATTCTTCCAGACAATTAAAAAAAAAAGTATCCCCAACTGTGAGAACAAAAGATTCATGGACTCTTTAGATTCCTCTGGACGGATTCTTCATTTGTTCAGATCAAGCGGCAACCTCTAGTGTTGAAGTGCATGAGCATAAAAGATTCCAAGACCTTCAAAACGTGGTCTCGAAACCGGGCTTGAGACCAAGACCAATTTCAAGTACTACAACACTACCTTCTTCTGTTGTAGAAAAGCAAGACCAAAATGTCTCCCCTTCTTCTGCCCAAAACACACATTGAACTCACCAACAGGAAGATAAAATCGACTTTAGTCATCTCTGTCTCTCTAGCTGCTGCTGCTGCTTTCATTTGCACCTTGTGTGTGTGTCTGTGATCTTGAACACACACTGAGTTGTGAATGAGCTGTGGAATTACAACACGTGTGCGTGGAAAAGGTTTCATGCTTTTTTCTAATCAACACAAAGACGCTTCCGCTCATCCTCCTCGCCTCCATGTCTTCCCCTCCCTCTCTTCTCCTGCTTTTTGGATTCTCTCTTCTTGGTGTTTTCTCTCCTCCGCTCTCTTTCTGTCTTTCCTTCTTGATATTCAGACGACGAGAGGATGATGATAACGAGGATGTGCAGAGAAACTCTCACCTTGACCTTGTGTCTCGGGTGTGAAGGGAATTACCTATGTATGTTTAATACCTTCAGTGTCCTGTTGAATCTCCATGAAGTCACCTTTCAGGGGATGAAAACAAATCTAAAATAATTTAAGAGATTGTTTGTGGTGCTGTTGTTCTGATGTTGATGTATTTCACAGGTTTGTTTGCCTTCCTGCATGATTCAGATCTTTAAATAACACTCAGGAAACCATCTCCGTGTCTCATGTAAGCAGTTATGTCACACGTTTCCTGGTGTCGGATTTCTGGATTATTGAACGAGCTGACAGCCTGCAGGTGTTCCCTCAGGTTTGATCATTGTACACCAGCTCTGACTCACTCAGCTTGGCAGCACACTCTCACCTGCAGTGAGAGGTTTGTATTTATACACTTTTATTCAAAAACGTAGGCTCTTGCCGTGCTCCCATATTGTGCAACCGTATGTTATGGGAAGAATGAGACTCAATAATACATCCATGGTGTACTCTGGATGTTCTGCTTTGGACGCCACTTAACGTTGACCTTAAACTACTTTTCTTTAAACACCTGTGTTGTCACTTTCAGGATGTGGAAACTCTGTAAATATGGTTTTGCAACATGTTTCAGCTAATTTAACAGGCTGTTTCTGTGTCTGTAGCTTTAAATGTAAATGAGCTGTGTCTGACCACGCCCCTCTCTGGAAGGGCTTGGGTGTCTCGGGCTTTCTCGCTCCATGTCCTATTGTTTACGGTGAGAAGGCAGACTCAGAGCGCAGAACAAACACCTAGCTGTGGGAGTGTCACCCACCTGGGGGAGGGGTTACTGCCCTTTGTGATGTCATGAAGGGAAAATCTCCAAACAGCCTGTTTGAGCACACATTTTCTGAAAAGTGGAGCAGGCAGAAGACGGAGAGGATGGACTTTTCTCATCATTGGGGGGTTTGTAGACGGACTGGAGACACATATTAGTGTCACCATGGTGAAGTGTATTTTGTATAATATGTGACCTTTAAGGGACAAGATAGCATGCAATTTAAATAAATTAATGCATTAATTTCATACCTTAATTAATCGTGATTAACTAGTTAATGCTGTCAGCCCTCTATTATATAAAATGCTTTTGAGTTGAGATTGCAGTGGTTAAAGTTTGGAACAAAATGTTCAAAACAGGGAGCGACTGAGAGATGGTTGAAAGAGAACAACGTTGGTAACGTCCAACTTCCTCTAATTAGGAACATTTCGGCATGTTGTGAAGAACGGATCCAATAAACCAAAATAATAACGTGCCTTGAACCATCATAACTATTGTTGTTATTGATCCAATCCAGAGCACTGCAGGAACATCGACCTTGTGTTGTACGGTTACAGTTTAACAGGATGTATAGTGCAGCTAACTCAAATCAGTGATCTTCACTGTCCAGGAAATAAAAGATGCATGTGGGTGTTTCCAGAGGCAGTTGAGCCGCATTTCTCTCCGTCGACGACTGTGTCATTTAATAATGGAGCATAAGAGGAGTGGAGGCTTACAGCTCTTTCATACATACAGAATGTGAACGTGGAGACGCTGAAATGAAATGTAACCCGAGTGATGGGCTGGATTTAGTGTCGTGCCTCGGCTGAAATCCTGAGTGGCTCTATTTCACACGGCTGTGGACTCTGCATTATTCACGGAGCTGTCGTGAACAGACAGAGGCAACACTTGAGGTCACGCTCCTCTCTATATGTGGCATTTAAAATATTTCATGTCATTATGAGACGTGCATTATTCAGAAGCTTAAATGAAACAGTGCACGCCGCCATGCTGACATACTTAAACTGCAATTATCCCGGTTCTTTGCAGGTTTTCATTATGCAGGATTCTTAACTGGTTCCGCGCCCGAGGCAAGGGTAAAGTAGAATATGAAGTGTTAAATAAAGAATAACCTTCAACTGGCTGTTTGCCACTGAAGCTTTTGTTTCCATCATAACTCAGCCTGCTTTCAAATACCTCACAAAGACTTCCACAAAGATGGAAATAGGTAGAAGAAGTGTAACTTTGCACACATTTTCTATTTACGATGCATTAAAATTCATGCTCTATCTATCATCCAAACACTGTATCCCTCAAATCCTTTACTAGTGATTACTCTGGCATGCTTTATTAAACAGAAAGTGAGGGGTTTGGTAAGTTTTTATGGTCATTATAGAATGACAGAACATCCCAATACCGTTTGAGACGTAGAAGAAAAACATCAACAAAATGGTCAGAATCTGTGCAGCTCAAGCCTCTGACCTCTGACCTCTGACCTCTGACCCAAACAGGAAACAGAACAGTCAACCTTCTGCATAAAGTTTTATGTCCAAGCTTCAGGCTGAGACATGACCTACCTTCAGCAACAGCAGGGCATTCTCTGTGTGTGTGTGTGTGTGTGTGTGTGTGTGTGTGTGTGTGTGTGTGTGTGTGTGTGTGTGTGTGTGTGTGTGTGTGTGTGTGTGTGTGTGTGTGTGTGTGTGTGTGTGTGTGTGTGTGCGCGCGCGCGCGCGTGCGTGCGTGCGTGCGTGCCTGCGAGAAAAAGAGAGAGCCCTAGGTGTTCATTCAACCATTAGTCTGACGCAGAACTCTGCAGCACTTATAGACCAGACTTCTATAATGTCTCTTTCTCGTAAACATGCACACACACACACATACACACACACATACACATACACACACACACACGCACACACACACACACAGACTAAGAACACCTGCATCTACAGAAACATACACAAAGACATGAGAGACGATACAGATGTGAACAAATGGACAAACAAACTTCATTTTCAGAGCTGCTTGTAAAGTGTCGACGCTTTAAGTTCAAGACTTTAGAATATTTAAGCTGCATGAACCTCAAGGAGATGATCAATGCACTTTAGTAACATTATTACAGAGTGACTGCATAATGCGCTTTTCAATACCAGCAAACAGCCCCCTCTGCGTGTGAAGTTGGTGGTCGTTTAGTCTGAGGTTTCACACTATAGGGACCCAGTTCCGAGTACGCCTGATGACCCCAGTTCATTTGATCAGTGTGAACACAACCGTACTGTACGAGTACCATCCTCGGGTGCTGGGCCGGAGTCCGCTTAAAGGTCTCAGGCCCGATTCATGTGTACTCGAGTCCGGTCTGCAGGAGATGTGAACGCAACCGTGCTCAATCAAGGAAGTGGACGGCTATATGACGTAATTCTACACGGCTCCTGTCGAGCCCATTTCGTCCTCTGAGCTGCGAGTGGTTGTCATGGTTGCTTCTTTTTTCTTTCTGCTTTTTGGCGGAATTGCAAACCAACCATGTGCATACCGCCACCTGCTGTATCCGACTGTATACAAACATAAGTGTACTCGGGTACGGGACGATGTTAATAATGTGAACGCAGACTAGTGAGTTAGAGGGAAAGGAGCAGTAATTGTGCTCAGGTACAGTACGAAACAAACGTGCCTGATGTGAAAACGCCCTTACATTAGAGTGTGCTTGTAGTCTAAACACTGTTTTCTGTCCTTATGTCGGGCTGCTCTCCTGCATGTTTGTGTGTTTGTGTCTGTGTGTGTGTAACAGACTGGATGAGTCGGTCCAGTGCTGGCAGTAATCTCAGAGTTTCAGAGGGTGGCCTAGTTCACAGCTCCCATGTTTCTCGGCTTTATTATCATTCCATCGATAACATCTTCTTCTCCTCTCGACTCTGTGCAGCCCAGAATACTGCGTCTTTGTTCTCTTTTTTTTTTTCATCTGTTCCTTGTACAAGCTGCTCTCTCGTCTCTCATCCATCACTATCTGTACTCAAATTAGTTAAAGGAATCACAGCCCAGGCTCTCCATTATCTTAAGGGTGGCAAAGTTAAAATCATCCTTTTGCTGCTTTTGTGTCTGAGCAGCCACTTCAGTCCCACTTTTCACTTTCCTATCACACTGCAGCTTTGTTTCAGAGCAGGTAAAACCCCCACAGCACGCTGAAGAGTGAAACTACTGATGAGTACGGGATCCATTAACATATGTTCTCTGAAAAAGTTTCTCTTTAGCAAATCTCCTCCCGTTCTGCCCGTAGTTATGGAATTAAAGGAACATTTCACCGAGTGCAACAGTGTCTTATTATTGATGTCTATGGCACAGATAACAACGATACATCAGCCTTTGATACGTTTGCTAAAAGATGCATTTGATGTTTATTTATTGCAATGACAAATACATAGAAAATCTGCATATTTATACTATTCTTTAATCCTCTTCACATCACCTAGCAACAAAATGCAACCATCATTAAACTTTCCACACCGATCAAGAAATGTATGACCCTGTGAAGGTTGACATTGTTAAAAAAAAAAAGTGTCTAAAAGGAGCAATCAGTGAGATAATTCACTACGGATTAAATGATAAAGTGACCTTACTCTATGATCAGACATTAAGGAAACATGCTATGTTGAAGTGCTGGCTTCTCTGACAACAATGCAGCAGCCAGTATGTCCTCCTTCTAACTTTAGATTCTGGTCCTGAATGGTCTGGATTTGTTTGGACCAGAGAAGGTAGGCGGTTTTAAGAATGAAAAGCTCAAACGTCTGGTGTCAGGGATTTATGTTTCCAGCCTCTGAGAAGTGTTGCTATGGCAGCTAATCAGGACAGAAAATATTGACTTAATAGCATCAACGCAAAGGTGAAAAATAACAGCTGGGCATCTATTAAACGCACAGTTTGTAAAGTCCACCATCAGGGGGCTCTCATTAAAAACAATTACAAAAGATGACATCGAGGCAGGCGGGGAATCATGGGAGTGATTCTCTCTGCTACTCCAACCCACCCCTGATGAAAACGAACTCCAAGTTGACCGTAGTCAAGACGACCGGGCGAAACCGACCTGAGGAAGAGAATATGTTTACACACGAGCTAATGTATCCGAGTATAATCTACATGACGTTTTTATCACAGCAGCACATACAGCAACAGCACGGCAGCTTTCAGGAGCAGCTCACGCTTCCTCATGTAGCGGTCTTTGGCGTAACATCCGGTGTTTCCACGGCAACGATAAACATGTTTAAAAGTTCTACATACAACAGTTCTACTGCACATTTCTTTTCTCCTCTTGTCTCTGAATAAACGTCTCTTTTCTTTGTGTTTTTTCATCTTCCCCTCATTTCCCCGCGTCCTCCACCGTGACATTTCCTTATTTTCACTCCCTCTCCTCCCTCTCCATCCGTCTCTTTTCTGTCTCACCTTGTCTGCTCTTTCTCATCAGGTCTGCTCTTCTTCTTCATGTTTTTTCTCTTCACATATTCGTCTTTCCTCTTTTTCACCGCCGTCTTCCTCGCCTCTGTCTTTAATCTCTCTCTCCCTTGTACCCTTTGATTTTCAGGTTGAAAATTGAAATTGCTACATCGCTCTCCCCTCCCCTCTTCTCTTTTCTGCGTCTGTCTTTCCTCCGTGTATATTCTCTCCTCTTCAATTTTCTTCTTCAGCTTCAATCTTTTGCATTATTGGAACAATCCTCTGCTGTCTTTTTTTTTTCTATCAGAACATTGTGTTTGATCTCCACTTCTGCTTCTCTGCATCACAACTAGACCCAAAGTCATTACAAAGGACAAAGCTGCAACACAAGTCTAAATGTGCGTGCATGAGGAGGTAGAGACGGACCGATACAGAAAGATAAGGGACGGGTCTTCACTCAAATGTTAGACTGAGACTGATAAAATACAGCAACCTGACAAAATCAGATAAAAGAAGCAAAGATAAAAACCAAAACTTCAAGCAGAGGAGATGAAAATAAAAGTGGCACACTAAATGTCACAAAACAAATTCATAAAGACGAGATCTTTTAAAGTTGAGCTCATGTGACATGAACTCTTATCTGATACTGGCATCAGTAAAAACAATCATTTCAGCCTCTGCATGATGCGATTAATTTCAGCTGCTGTCTCTTTAAGGCCCCCCTCCCCACGTGCCCACTTTCTTCTGATTGGCCAGCTCTCAAGAAGCCTTTCGGCGAGCAGAACGCTGCAGGGCTGCCAGGGAGGGCTGCTCTCCAGAGCTGGGAGAAGAGAGTCTATGTAAGAGGTTTCAGCAGCTTGCGTAGAGGCTTGAAGCCGTCTGGTGAAATTCTTGGTTTCCTGTTATGTCATTTGCAAAACAAGCTGTTAAGCGTCCTCTGCAGACTTATCCTGGACTTATTACTCCAACGTACGTTTACCTCATGATCTGAAACTCTGCCCTCGTTTGGTTTGGGCATCCAGCATTGTTACACTGTATGGGAACAGCAGAATAGGTCAACTTTAAACATTTGTAAGTATTGGCTAATGAAGGTCCAAACCATGAAGCTTTTCCAGATCCTAACGAGCTGGTTTGTTTGCAATAACAAAAACAAACGTCAACCTTTTCAACACATGAGCCAGGTGACGAATAACACTGCACACCAAACCTCAGAAAATGTCAAATGTTTCTTATCAAGCTTCTTTTTGAATATCCAGAGTTTGCTTGTTTATTTTCACCAACTTGACCTTTGAACTTAGATGTCTAGTCAGCCGTCCTTACTTTCAAAGCCTTTCACAAGCAGACGGAACAAAAGGGGGACCTGGTTTATCACATTTTGAAGCGTAGAGCCGGTGACTGAGCGACTGTAATGGAGAGGTTGGGAGTGATAAGGCTTTGTCTTAGCAGATAATCAGGAGTTAACTGGACCATGAGAACGTTTGTTGATGATATGCTGATGTGAGGCGGCTGTGGCGCAGAGGGAGAGTCGGTCATTTCTCAACCGGAAGGTTGGGGGTTTCGATCCCCAGCTCCTGCAGCAACATGTCCGATGTGTCATGGGCAAGACACTTGACCCCGCTTCGTTGGCAGCGTATGCATGTGTATGAATGGGATTACACTTTATCTGCCATCAGTGTGTGAATGGCTGTGAAAGTGTAGGTGTGACCTGCGGTGTTAAAGAAAAAGCGCTATACGAGCTCAAGTCTCTGATGTGCTGCTACATGATTAGATTGTGTCTCAGTAGATTTTATCACTGCAGAGACTTTTCTCAGTTTAAGATTCTAAGGTCTCTGCATTGGAATAACTCGTGTTTTTATATCTTTTATAAATGCATTTTTATAGCTTCTTCCAGGCTGGAACCCTGACTTCAAACTGTGTTTTTTATCCTTCATTTAAACGCCCCAAGAGACCTTATTATCTATAGATGATCTTGTTGTATCTGCTGTTGCAGTACACAGTCTTGACTCTCGTTGTAGCTGAAATGTTAAAGCCGAGCTCTGAGACTGCCCAGATTCGATTCCCTGTGACAGTGAAAACTTCTGGTTTCTTCTAATAGTTCAGATAACAACACATAAAATAACCCATCTAGTGGCAAATGGTTTTGTAAAATAAGTTTTCCAAGGTTTTGTTATTCTAAATCGTATTGCTCGTGGAAGAAAATACTTTGTCATTTGTGGTGACAGAAAGAATTCAATATGTGCCTCCACAAATTCATTTCCTTTTTTTTGTCTGGCACAAAAAAAACACATCTAACCACTTTTATTGCCGGCCTCCTCTTCCCTCTTCCTCGAGAATCTGTCAGAGTCTCAGTGAAATTTGAAATTGCTGCTGTCTGGCCCAGAGTTGAAGCTCTGTCATTGCCTGTGATTAGTGTATCATTACTAACGGACATCCAAGAAACTCTGGACAGAACGTGGCAGAATAATTAGACTAAGTGTTTTCTGTTGCTTCCTTGACTTCTGCAGTGTTTGATCATGAAGTTAGAGGAAGAATGTGCAACATGTGACACATAAATAAATCATAAATCCAGTCTCTCCTGTGTAAATGTCTCTGTGAGTCATGACTGTCTATAATGAGGGAGAAGCTCGAGTCCCGCTGGCTGTGTTGTTGTCAGAGCCGTGTTTACATGGACGGGACGGCCGGCTCCTCCCCTTGTGTATAAAAGCTGTTTTAGTCAAGGACTAGAGAGAAGAAGAAGAACATACTCACTGATTATTTGGATGTCACGTAAGAGTCTTTAGATCATGCTCATTCTGTGTCAGTTTACATGCAATGTGAAGCTACGAGCTAACTAAAGAGCGCTAACATTAGCGTTGGACGCTCACTTGCTGTTTGCACACCGTGTTATACAGGCCATGGTTATCTTAGTGAACAAGGAAAAGGTTGGAGTATGGAGGAATGACATGCCTTGCTAATTGCCTGCTAACTTTTAATGCTAACGAAGCTTAAATGGTGCCATTAATCACTGCAACACAAACCACTACACCCTCAATGGGAGCTTTGGCCAAAAGCTGCTTCTGTTTCTTCTCCATGCTTGTTGTTGTTGTTTTTGTGTTAATTTTCACCAGGAGCATGATGGGAAATGGTCTCAATGATAGTCGACTTGTTTTGTAAATACTGACCGTGTCTTTGTGAAAGCTTAAGGTCTAACTCGTAGTTGTGTAGCAGCTTGCAGCCAAACGTCATATTTATACAGAGCGTTTGATCTAAGTGTGGAGTTTAGTGTGTAATGACATGAAGCTCCACAGCAAAGGTGTTAACCCCAACTCTGTTCAAAGATGGATTCTTCTGCTTTGGCAACTTACCAGTTGATGCTGTGATCATGTTTGGTTATAAGACCCCAGTGAGGGGATGCAACTTGGATGCAACCGAAAAATCCACAATTGAGACAAAAGAAAAGAAACAAGAAAGAAATAAAGCTGCAACAATTCATCGCCATAATCTGGACTCCTGTAGAGAAATATATTGTTCTCTAACAATCAAATAAAATGTTTTTGTCTCTGCCGTCCTTTTACGCAGGATGATCCCAGCCAACCACAAGTACTTCCTGCTGAGCGACCTGGCGTCATCGCGGGACTACGAGCTGTGTGTTCTGGCCGTCTACGATGACGGCATCACCGCCCTGACCGGCACCAAGCTGGTGGGCTGCGTGTCCTTCAGCACTGAGACGGAGTACGGACGCTGTCACTCTATACGAGACCAGGTGAGTGAGTCAAATGAGTCACACCTGTAGAGGTCAGCTGGGTTTCTTAACTCTGGAAAAGACCTCTCCAGTTTTATTGATCATTTTGAGTATAAGTGGTCCTGAATAACAGGCATGTACACATTTCTTTTTACATATATGCATAGGCTGATTCAGACTGGTAGACCAGTGATGCAGCGGTCAGGCACATCTCGTAGGCTGACTGTCTGCATGTTTCTGATCCGTTTCTGCAGTTCCTGGGAGGAACCATGATCATCATCATCGGGGGGATCATCGTTGCCTCCGTCCTCGTCTTCATCTTCATCCTCCTCATGAAGTACAAGCTGCACAGTAACCACTACAAACAGAAAGCCGCCGCTCGCCAAGCCAACGTCTGCTCCCAGACCAACGGAGGAGGAGGAGGCGGAGCAACGGTCCTCGCTCTGCCTCCGTCCTCCTCCTCAGCAGGACAGGGTAACTGCAGGAAACATGAACAACAACATATGTGACTCGTTTGTTTTAGATCGGCTTCCACTAATCTGACTCCATCTTATCGTCTCGTAGGTGGAGGTGCTAATAAAAACTCTCAGCCGTCATCGTCAGCAGAGGGGATGGGAGGAGCTTCTCTTCGAGGGACGACTGTAGTGGACTTAAACCCCACCCGTGACGATGACGCCATCTCCCAATAACACACAAGAAACTGTAAATCAAACCCACAACCCACCGATCTTTAAGACCCAAACCAATACTCCACCTCCCTCCCCCCTTTTTTATTTTTGATTTGTTGCTGGTGCCTGGAGCAAAACTCCACTTCACGACGAGGAGCGGCTCCTGTCATTGGTGAGTAGCTGCTGTCAGTCAAAATGAACAAGAGGTGTGGGAAATAATGGATTCACGTCAGAATCACAATCATTGATTTCTAAGATCTTCCTAAGATACTTTCTTACATCCTAAAACTTCATTTTCAGCAGCAGGCTATCTAGCTTTAGCACAACAAACGCACAGCAGGCATCTTCCTCCGTGCACCATCTCACCCGTCTTTGGTAGCGTACACTGATGCAGCAGGTGAAGTGTCGGTTAGTGGTGATTCTAGAGTCTGTTGGGCCCCTCAAATCAGCATTCACCACTATTATTTCTGCCACTATCTCAATGCTTACTCTTCATTTTCCTTCAGAGACTTTCATTGACAAACTTTGCTTTTCATGTAACAGTTAGTAGAGTTAGAGCAACGGCTGAGGGCTGTCAGATGGGGTCCTTTAGGGAGGTTTCCTCCTACTGTCCTTGCAAAATGTTCACATTTCGAGCCACTGCTGTTGTTTAAAGTTTGTCGGCCCTCAGGGTCCCCCTCGTGGTCTGGGGCCCTAAGCAGCTGCCTGCCTTGCCTGTTGACAAGCAGCCCCTCTGGTGTCAGTTCTGGCTCGTCAGCTGTGCTGCTAACATGAGTTATCTCTCAGCATCGGTGATATATGGTTGTGTCCAACATACTGCCTGTACCGTCTATGTAGCAATAAGACATTCAGCCCATCCCGCTTCTTTAAAGACAAGCGTTAGAGCACACTTTGGATTCTACTATCTTCCAGGTTAGAGGAAGCTTGACTCTACGTAGTCAATATAAAGCGTCTGCTAAATGAAAGTGAAGCACTTCAGGAACGATTTAAAGGTTTTAGGCGTTTCCTCTTTTTAATTTAAACTATTGCAATCACCTGATAAAAACGTTACAAAAATATTACAGCTGCATTATCTTGATCAAGATCCAAATTGTTTCTCCGTGGCATGGAATCAGTGATTGTGGGTTTCCTGTGGCACTCATTCACGTTCCATTCACACAAGCAGGAAGTGAGAAAGGTTCACTTTAAGAAGCACAGATTGTCTTTGTTTTCTAATGCATGCACAGAGAAGGTTAATCAGTTCAAATTAGATCCTGTTCTTGACTATACCTGCCAAATTGTGGTAGCATACGTTTGAAAAACAACCTTGCATTAGCTAGCTATACGCTGTCTGGCTCCTCCAAAGTACTTTTGGGGGCCACTAAGGCCCAACACCTGCAGGGTAAGGTGAAGGGGTCTGTACTGCTGGTGCAACCTTTGTCACCTCACAGACATAAAGTGTAATTCACTCATAGTTTTACCGTCTGAACATAATGAAAGAGTCAGGTAGACAGGAAGGAAAAGAGAAGGACAGAGTGAGAGAGAGAGAATCATTTGAAGTTTGTTTGAAATTAAAATATGTAACAGACAGGTGAGAGAGAGAGGAAGTGACAGAAGAGAGGACGAGCTACTTTGTTAAACCATGCGGACAAAGTTCATTCATCCTGCGTGACTGAGCGCCGACGGAACACTCTCCCATTAAAAATACAATTTAATGAACAGTCAGTCACCTGCACACACACGACGCGCTCACACACACCGGTACACGCAGTGCTGCTACCTCAGGCTGAAAGGAAAGGGCACTCACCATTAAATCACACTGTTCAAAGAGCCTTTAAAGCACACACTCGCACACACTCACACACACACACACACACGAGCTGCAGCAAACAGGTCGAGCTGCTAACATCACCTGTGTGGTTGGTTTCATGTTTACATGAGGTGTAAAAATCAATGCAGGGCGACTGTCTTCATACAGTAACTATGTAAACAGGAGGGAACATTGGCATACATATTTATCTTATGGCCATTAGTGTGAATTACTTCAACTTCATTTCTGAGTGTGTACAGTGCTACAGTGGTTATTAGTAGTGCAGAGGGAATAACCATCACCTACCATCTTCTATCATCGTCTGTCATCGTTGATCATCTTCTATCGTCGTCGATCGTAGTCTGTCGTCGTCTATCACCGTCTATGATCATCGATGATTTTCTTGTATCATTGTCAGGCCTGAAAAAAACAAGGGAAACGTACGGTTCGTGTTAGTCAGTGAATCAGTGTGTCGGCATGTTGTACGGTGTAAAAGTAAACTAACAGAAACTACAACAAAACATGGAGCAAATGAGGAGCTGTGGTGACGGCGTGGAAGAGAGAGAGAATGAGAGGACGACTGCCCGATCTTTAAGAGCCTACACCCGGGACACAAACACTCAGATCATCAATCATCGTTATCTATCATTGTTTATCATCTTATTTCATTGTCTGAATAACTTCACAGCATTGCTTAAGTAAGCTAAGCTAACCTTTGAGTCTGGTGATAAAGCCTCTGTACGACGATTAACATGAGCCTCATCTTATCAGCTGACAGGAAGTTCTTTGATATTTCTTCTGGAAATGTTCGACTTTCTTCTGAGGAGGAGAAATCCAAAATGCTGCTTTGCTTGTTCATTATTTAGAATGAAAGTGTATCACCATATTACCTTGGGAAAACAGATCTCTTTTCTTACATTACGTTACATTTTCCTCCCCCGTGTCTCCCCGTCTGTGTCTCCCTCCCTCCCTTCAGTCATTTGCTTGATTTTAATGAGTTTGTTTTGTTTGGATGTCTTCCTTCTCTTCTTTTCATTTCTGACTTCAAGGTCATTTTGTTTGTCTGTCTTCCTGCGCCATAACTTTTCTCTTTATCTTGTAATATTCCTGCCAACAATTTCAGTCCCAAATTGAGACGTACACCCGATCCTGAGGTATCTATAAAAGCTTGGGGGGATTTTCTCGTCTTCACACAATTTACGAGGTGTTTCTTTTCTTCTTATCTCCGTGTGGATTGAAATATTGCTGCTTTATCGTCCGTTGAATGGAGAGTCACAGGGATGCTTTAAGGGTGAGCAGCACATTTCCCCATGATACTGAAAGATAAAACGGGCTTGCTGGACCTCTTTTGGTTCACGTGTCCTTTGTGCTGCGAGCCAAACTAACTTTTGATGATATTTTTATTCTTATTTTCTTGATTTTTAAAACATTTTACAAGCTGAACGTAGTCACCTTTCCTTCAGTGATCACATCGTTTTATCATTTACAGGCTGTTTCTTTTAACTGTAACTTTACATTTATTGCACCTTTAATAAAACAAGTTTACAAAGCGCTCTGACATACAAGAAAAGCAACATTAGGGGCACAGGTGGCGGAGTGGTTGCACCGCCTGTATGGAGGGTTTTGTCCTCCATGCAGGCTCCTTTCCTGCATGTCGGTCTCCACTGCCCCTCCTCAATTTCTGACTCTATCCACTGTCCTGTCTCTAAATAAACGCCTAGAAAGATCAAAGCACGAGACCCCAAACGTGATGAACCCATGCACCTCTACGATGGCGGACACGGACATCTGCAGGACCTGCAACAACAAAATCGACAAACATCAGCACATCCATAAAACATGCAAATTCAAAAGCACATACATCCAATACAAATGCAACGAATGCAACGTGCTGCTATGGAAACAAATGTGCTGCAAAAAGTCGAAACAACTGCATTAACATTGAACAAGCTGCAAACACATAACTGCCAATTTCCACATTCTCAGCGCGCAACGGCACCAATCACTTCCACAATGCTCCTGTTTCCACAGCGAGCGTCGTGGTCCGTCTCTGGAGCGTGCCAGCAGCCCCACACTCTGCTCCTTTTCAGATACGCTGTGAGATTTTCGACGGAGCTCGCTGCAAGCATGCGTTAACCAGAACAGAATAGATGGACCCGGACAGGAAGTCAGACAAGGAAACGCACAGAGCATCCGGCCATTTCAAAATAAAACACAAAATACAGACTCACGATCGTATTATCCATCACTTTATCAACATGACGTCAAAACAGGCACCGAACGAACAACAAATCATCCTCAGAAAGACAAAATGTTGATCACACGTTTTTCTCTTTATTCCCGCGTGATCTTGTAGGCAAGGCAAGGCAAGGCAAGTTTATTTGTATAGCGCTTTTCATACACAAGGCAGACTCAAAGTGCTTCACATCATAACAGGTCATACAATAAAGTGAAATAAATTGCAAGAATTAAAAGACAATTAAAAAACAGAGAATAAAAACATATTAACAATAGAAATTTTGGAGGACATTCCTTGGCATTTTTACTACTTTCAGACCCCGTACTTGTGTTTGAAAGACTCACGTGAGATTTTCCCTGAAAACATTGTAGTTCTCCTGTGATGTGTGTGCAGCTGCTCATGGCTGCGCTCACGCTCCGTAACAGCGGGGCAGGACGTGGCACTGAGAGAACACAGAGCACACGGACTATGTGGAAATAGGCAGTTTAAGATGCATAATCAAAAACACACATATTCAGCAAATAGACAAACTCATTTCCAAAGCAAGAACATGTCAGTATGTCTTCTTAAAAATCTTATTGTTGGTTTCTCTTCTGTCTTATTTCACTCAGTTGCTCCATCTTCATTTTATCTTCACCTAAACATTGACTCCTTCTCTCTCTGCTGTTATATTACCTCCTCTCCTCCCATTTCTTTTCCTACATCTCCTTTTTTTTCTCCCTCCATCTTGCTTTTTATTTTTTACAGTTATCCATCCACTCTCCCACTATTCCTCCTCCTTATTTAATCCTTTTTTATCTCCCCATCACACTGTCCCTCCTCGCCCTGCTGTAATCACACACCTCCCATCTTAGAACACACACTTCGTCATGCATGCAATCACACACACACACATGCAGAAGCACTCCATTTCCGTCCCATGGAAGCAATCCCAGCCGCCCCCCACTGGCTCTTTAAGCATTTGTTGTGGGTTTAATATCCACCGCACACTCCCAGGATGAAACACACAAACACACACACACAACATACTCACATAAAGAGGCAATCCGAACACGCCCGCTCTCTCCCTCTCTCATCCATAAGAACTGAGCTGGTCAGTGTGACTCACCGCTCCTTCACATGCCATCAGTAACCTCTCCCACTGGATACATACACGCTCACATATGAACTCAGAGATACACTCTGGACTCTCTCAACAGTCATTAGATTAGCTGCCATTTACAGAACAATTGTGCAGATGAGCATCAAACCCTTGACCCTTCATGTAGCACCACAGGCAGGCCAAGCTGCCGCTTCTCCTCTGAATCATTTTACCATCTGCTCGATGGAAAAGCATCTCTGTGATCCAGACCTTTTGATCGTCCTATAAATCAATCATCAGGTTTCTGTTTGTCCAGTTTGTTGTCTGCCAATAACTCTGTGTATTACATCTTCAAGTTTACAAACCTGACACAATGATGGGGTCCAGAGATGTTATAGGAACAAGAAAGAAGTGGTAGTCGGGCCTTGGATTAGGCTAAAATCCCTTAAACGCACAGTATTTAAAATCCGCCACCAGGGGGCTCTCAATCAAAACAATAACTAAAGGTGACGTTGAGGCTGACGAGGAATCATGGGAGTGATTCTCTCTGCTACTCCCGCCCCCCCAAAAAAAGAAACTAACTCCGAGTTGACCGTAGTCAAGACGACCTGGCGAAACCGACCTGAGGAAGAGAATATGTTTACAGACGAGCTAATGTATCCGAGTATAATTTACATGACGTTTTTATCACAGCAGCACGTACAGCAACAGCACGGCAGCTTTCAGTAGCAGCTCACGCTTCCCCATGCAGCGGTCTTTGACGTAACATCCAGTGTTTCCAAGGCAACGATAAACATGTTGTGTCTGTCATGGCGGCCACCAGTAAAGACATGAGATAACATAGGTTTAGTCCATTTTTTATTCCTTTAGATAGAAAGTGTAAAATTCGACATATTGTGCCTTTAAATATCTCAGTAATAGTGTGTACTAGAGCAACAGTAAGCAATGAAGCAGGGCACCATGGGAAATAGAGTTCAGAGCATGTCAGCCTTTAGAAGAGGAACTATGAAATGTCTTGTGTATTCATGTCATTCAATGTGACTGATTTTCTGATTCAGATTTTTAGGACAAAACAGTTTAACAGCACACGTGCCTGAAATGACACATTTAAACTACACACACAACAGGGAGAATACACACACCCGGCTTTCTCCTCTCAGCGATTACCTCAGGAAGGGAAGGCGAGGGCAGAGAAAGCTCAGCAGACGCAGGCAGATATCATCACTGAGCGCTCTGTAAAGCCACGAGGCATCAGGGCCTCGTTCACCCCGCTTTTTATTCTCCCAGCGTGGCACCGAGCAGCAGGACGACACAGTGACTAAACTGTTAGCGACTGCCACAGAGTGTCCACTGAGGCTGCAGACATGAGGCACAGCGCGGAGTCACAGTGACACCTGGTGGTCACAGAGTGAAGTGGCGTGGGTTTATGGGGATGTATCCAGGGACAGGAGAGGCACTTTGTTGTTCACGTTAGGTCACACACACAGTATGTAAAATAAATATTTACATGTCTACACACCCTGCAGCCTTCAGGAAAACTACAGTGTTCCCTCTTTCATCCGGCAACATCTTTCAGGTTAAAGTCAGTTTATCTCTCTTATCTTTCTTTTCCGGGCGCTGCTTCCTCCAGATAAATCTCGTGATTGCACTGAAAGACAAACTTTGGCTCCGCTGTTGCCAAATCTCTATTTTTACACGACGGCCTGTGAATAAAATGTTCAGCAAAACATCGCCACCGGCTTCATAAACCCTTTGACTAAAATATAACAAAGTCATTTTAATCTCCTGAGAAAGACCCGAGTGTGTGAGGAGAGGAAGCAGAGAGACAGTAGAAGAAGCACAGACGGACAGATTGTGAAAGAGAGAGACAGAAGTGAGGATTACGGACTTATATTTAGTTAGTGAGACAGGGAGAAGAAAATAAAAGACCAAACCAAACAGAGAGAAGTACAGATGAGTCACTGAGCCTGGAGACACGGTTATTGACAAGAAAAGATGGAGGGATAAAGAGAGATGGAAAGAGAATGAAATGGGATGACGAGGAGGTAGAGAGGAGCGATCAGATCTGGAGGAGATTGGACACAAAGAGGACGAGTAGAAGTCTGCAAACAGAAAGCTGAGGGCCAGATTTACAGCTTACAGCCCAAAGACAGGGCGAGATTGGAAATCTATCCGTCAAAGCTATCATTGATTTATCCTTTATCCTCTGCTTTAAATTCTTGATTATTAAACGGTCAGACAAAGAATCATTTGAAGACGTCGCTGTGGAGTTTCCAGGCTTGGGAAATGTTTTCTTTGCCATTTTCTGACATTAAATATAAAATACATCTTCTGCAACACTCTGACTGGCTGGTGTCCTGCTGTGAGGTGCATGTGTGAACAAGATATTAAAGATCATTTCAGAGGCAGCCTGTCGTGCATGTGTAGAAACTACTACTTATCGTTTCTGAACAACAGACGCAAACCAAAATGCGTCTAGACATTTAAATCTGGAATATAAATCACTCCGGTAAGACGCAGTCTGTTTTTGGGGGGAAAAGGTTCAAACTGTCTTCCTGAGTAATGATTTTATTTACATTCAGCAAAGTCCACAGCGAGCAGTTTGTGTACAGCTGTGTAGCTCTTTCTAGCACCATCTGTTTTCAACATGTGGAGTTTGTAACCCTGCTAGCTACCAGAAGAGTAGTTGAGCTCTCTGCCTACGGTATCGTTGATAGTTGTTAAGTATGGACCCTGAGCCAACAAGCAATTTTCCAAAAGTCGCACAGCTCACCTCCGCTGGTCACTTTTTGTCTTAAGAGAAAAGATGTTAAACAGTGGCACTACTCCACGATGTAGTCCAGCACGCTTTGAGCAGCGAAGCAGCCAGATGCAATACACAATGCATGTCCCGTGCAGTGTGTGTCGGTGTCTGTTGCACCTGCAGTCAGGACAGCTCATCATCTCTCAGCGTTTTATACTAGTGTGTTAGTCGCATCATTATACAGGACATACATGTCTATGGATGAAAAGAGCTTTAACCATTCAGAGAAAGGACATGATTGGCCAGTTGGGCAAATTGTTTTTTACCAAATTCTGATGGAAGTACAGCAAACATGTCTTTGTATCTTTAAACACTCTTGTATATTTTGTCCTTTTTTAGTGTAAATAATCTCTCTGTGTGTTTATGCAACTACGTCTCAGGCCAGTGCACAGCCTTTATTTGTACCTTTCTGTTTCTGCAACAAGTTCTCATTTCAAGCCCGTCACGTACGCCAGCGAAAGGCTTCAAAATTTGACAATCCGCGTATCCCTTTAATGCATTTGCATAGATGCTCAGACTTGATTTATTGATGTGTGATATGAAGAGCCTAACAGTCTGTTTAAGTCGGCACTCAGAGAAGATGGATTGTTGAAACAATCTGCGAGACTTCTTTTTTTTAAAGAGTCATTTGGGGCTTTGAGCCTTTATCTGTTAGGACAGTGGATAGAGTAGGAAATCAAGAGAGAGCGCGGGGAATGACATGAAGGAAATGAGCCGAAGGTCAGAGATGAATCCGGGCTGCCGGCTTGGAGGCCTACAGCCTCCGTACATGTGGGGCGACCTAACCACTAGGCCATCAGCGCCCCAACCTGCAGGACTTCTAACAGATTTTTAAAAGTTCTGTCTGCGTTCTAACTCCATCTTCTGTTTTTTTTAGATTTTCTTACATTCGGCTTCACAGCGCTGGAGGGAGAAGAGGTGAGCCATGAAACACGCACACTGTGTTCACACACACACACACACACATGCACGCGCACACACACACACACACACACACACACACACAGGCACACACACGCACACACACACACAGGTGAGGAGAGGGTGTCCACTGATTGTTCGAGTAGAGAAGCCTGAATTTAACAACTTAAAGGGAGAGAGAGGTGGAAACATGCCTGGCATACTTTAACAGGGGCGATCAGAGAGAGAGAGAGAGAGAGAGCGCGGCAGTCAGCAGCCATTAGCAGGCGTGGAGTCAGTCTGCCTCTAAGTGCTCTGTAAATATCTGCTGCCTTAGTAAACAACATTACTCCTCTTTATTGGTCCATTATATAAAGGCCTGATCCCCCACAGTATGCAGATTGGTGTCGCTCCATTATGTAAGCTCTCTCTCTCTCTCTCTCTCTCTCTCTCTCTCTCTCTCTCTCTCTGACACTTATGTAAGCTGTGTCCTCCACTCCTCCTCTTGTCTTCTCCCTCTCTTCCCGTCTCCATCACTTCCTCCCTCTCTTCACCTTCTGACTCCTTTTTTCTCATCCTGCTTTTTCTTTCCTTCACTCTCCTTCTTCTCTCTCTCTCTCTCTCCTCGTCTTTCTTCTTCCTTTGTGTATCCTTACTTTACTGTTCTTCTCTCCTCTCCTCTCTCACTGCATCATCTAACTTTCTCCTCTCTCTCTCCTCCTCCTCCTCTTGTCTTCTCTGTCATTTCTTTCTCACATTTATTTCCCTTCTGCTCCATTTACTCCTTTCTTTTTCCTCCTCTCCAGTCTTCTTTTCCTCTCCATTCCTGCCCCCACCTCTACTTATCTCCTGCTCCATGTTTGCCATCCCTCTCTCTTACTCATCTCCTCTTTTTTATTCCTCTTGTTACTCCTCTTTTCCTCTCTTGTGTTGTCCTCTTTTCCTTCCTCTCCTCCTCTCCCTATTATTCCTCCTATTCCTTATTTTTTCTCCATTCTTCCTCTCCTCTCCTCTCATTGTTTCCCCTTCTCTCCCTCCTTTTTCTCCTCATATATCTCTACTTTTCGTTTCTTGAACCTCTTCTTTTCTCCTCCATCTTTCTCTCATCTATTTTCCTCACCATCCTTTTCCTCATCTCTGCCTGCTCTTGCTCTTGTCATCTTGTAATGCTGTATCGGCAAAGCTCAGCTGCATAACAACCACCACTAGATGGCACTAAATCCTACATACTGGTCTGTAAGACATGTTAAAGGAGCATTCAGTGAGACGTGTAGTGAGTGAAATGATAAAGTGAGCTTACTCTATGATCAGACATTAAGGTAACATGCTATGTTGAAGTGCTGGCTTCTCTGACAACAATGCAGAAGCCAGTATGTCCTCCTTCTAACTTTAGATTCTGGTCCTGAATGGTCTGGATTTGTTTGGACCAGAGAAGGTAGGCGGTTTTAAGGCACCCCCACACGGCCATTTTGGACGCCCCTCGGTTTGCCAGATATGAGAGCAGTTATCAGGTCAAACCAACAGGTGTTGCAGCGATGGAAGCGGGCAAGAGAACTGGTTCAGATAGAAGTGATTGTACCCGACCTAAAAAGCCTCTGCATGTTTCTAATAAGCTCCACGAGCAGAAACGTGCTCAAACTAGGATCAATATTGGAGATGCTTTTGAAAAATGGAGAGAGGTTAGAACGCAGAAAGGTTTACAGACCGATGCAGAGCTGGATAAACACTGAAGCTTCAGTGTCCACCACATGGTGACCTGCGTGAGCATCCACTCTAGAGAGGAGGGGGGGGGGGACACAGCTCTCCATATGTTGTGAATTTAGACTGCAGTACCCATTTTAAACACCAGTTGTCAGAGTTACATATTGCTGCTTTAATAAATGTGTTTTTTTTCCATGGATCAAATTACTCGTTCAAACTGGATTTATTTTAGAAAAGGTATTTCATTTGTCTAGCAGCACATTCAGTTTTCAATTTCACACAACTGTAAGGATGAAACTGTCGACCACGTCTCCTGTGAGTGTTGAGATTTTATTTATAATAACTTCCTTTCCTTAATGAAAAACTTGTATGTGACTTTAAATGTCCCTGATCCTTTATAAATCTTCTCTTCAACATAAATCTCAGTCATTTATATTTCATCCATTGTAGAGCCGTCGGCTGATATAATAAGAGTCAAACAGCATCCATTGTTTTAAATGATCTCCTCATGCTCCGCAGTGCAGCGTTAGCATCTGTTTTAAGTCCAGACAAAGAGAATTGTTTGCCCACTTGTTTTTCAAGTACAAGTCCTTAAACAGTCTGTGGGCGTCAAGGACGTCGTTTCCAAACCAAAGAATATTCAGGACACAAGTTTTCAAGCCTAGAGTTTGCACGAGTGGTTCAATCTGTGTCTGCATCGTCAGTGTACGCAGCAGGAGAGGAAATGAGCCCTGACTAATGTAAAGTGAGGAAGTTAATAAGAAGATACTCAATGAACACAAACACTGTGAGAAATAACTCGACAAGAGGCCAACTGATAGATGAATAAAACTAAAAACCTATGTTAATACTTTCAATGTGTTAATCTACTGTACGTCTCTGCTCCACTAAATTCATTTATTTTACATACTTTATTTATCGCTGAGGGAAAATCTGGTTTACACTCTGTTATTGAGAGACATGCTTCTCACACACATGTACAAACAGGAGCTGTGGACATGCATTAGTGTAGAGATGTCAGAGTGAGGGCTGCTACACGCTGGGGCACCACAGCAATACTCGAGAGCTGACCTGGCACCTCTCCAGCTCCCAGACCAATTTCCATATTTTGGTCCACATCTGGGCCCAACCCAAGTCCCTACAAACTGAGCTACTGCCGCCCCCAAGAGTAAATCCATCCATCCATTATCTATACCGCTTTTCCTGTTTGGGGTCGCCTGGGCAGGAGCCGATCCCAGCTGTCATTGGGCAAGAGGTACGCCAGTCAATCACAGGGCTGACATACTGTAGAGACTGACGACCAGCCACACTCACATTCACACCTACGGCAATTTAGAGTCACCAGTTAACCTAACCAGCATGTCTTTGGACTGTGGGAGGAAGCCGGAGTACCCGGAGAGAACCCACACATGCACGGGGAGAACATGCAAACTCCACACAGAGAGGTCCTTTTCCGACAGGGATTCGAACCAGGAACCTCCTCGCTGTGAGGCAACAGTGCTAACCACTGCACCACTGTGCAGCCCTAATTATAGATGCTAAAATAAACCTGATACTTTTAATTTGAAAACCAAAGTAACAATAAGCTTTAGAAATAAAATATGAGATGAATTAATGGAAAATCAAAATTAAGAAAACCCTGATAGTATGTTTTTCAGTTTGCTTGTACTAAAACTTTTCATTTTGGTACTAAAGTATGTTGTGTTAAATGTCCATAATTATGTGGGCCAGGTCTACAGATGCTGGAATCCCCTTTTAATCAGACTATGTATCTCCCTCTCTTGTCTCCTTTAGGTGCACCCATGGGAAGCTTGGTCACATCCTGCTCGTTGGCCTTGCTGATCAGGTGTAGACCCCAGAGACAAACACTGCGCACTGATACCACCTCGTAGAACCAGACAGGATGCGAGCCGGACGAGGATAAACAGCCCGTCATTCAGCCTTCATAAGTCTCCACGTCGCTGGGATTGGATATGTTGGATATGCTCCGGGCTCTGAACCCTGCTCATGTCTGGTGCTTGAAAACCTTGGATCAGACAAATCAGAGTGAACACAGTTTTGGAAAATCTCTATTTGTTTTCTGAAGGAAGCATCCGATGATCTGACGAGGCTTTAAAGGGTGTCGAATGGATTAAGTCTCTGCGTTTGACAGTTTGAATCCACGCGGATGCTAAGTGCCGCTCTGGGAATACAATGAATGGATTACTTTGGATTTTTGGCAAACCAATTTTGTGACATCTTTTCAGGATGTTATGATTTGTCTATGATCAGTGGCACCGCTCCTCTCTTTCCCCAGCATACAGTCACATGCCAAAGGATTACTGCAGTATTATGACAGCATTATTTCAATAACGGGGGAGAAATATACAGACTTTTCAAAAAGCACACCTCTCTTATGTCTCTCATGTTGGGGCCTTGGAGTGAAAACACGAGCACATTGTCAACCTTTTGTCTCAAAGCATCAATATTAACAAACGAACAAACTTTTCTGGCACTTTGTTTTCATCTCTTCCCCTCCTCTCGCTCTCTTTCTTTCTCTCTCTCTCTCTCGCTCTCATTTTCATGAACAACTGAATAGTATACTCTCAAGTATAACCAGACTTCTGGCTCCGAATGACTTAGAAAATGTTGAAATAATCAGTGTGTTTGCGTCCATGGTGGATTGGTTCTCTGTGTGTCGGAGTATTAAAAAAAACAACCTTGGGTGTCCCGAGAACAGAGCTTTGAGGAACACCATCGAGGCTAAACTAAAGCACAGACGTCTGACTGTACATTCGATGGTGATTTTTGGAAAGCAGCTGCACTCGTATGAAACAATGGTGAACTTTACCATAAGTGTTCCTATTACTACAAGCTGGCATTCAAGAACGTTAAATGTTTATCGCGATATTAAAAGATGGCCAGCAGAACTTGCGCTGTCCCTCCCCCTTCCTTCCCTCCCTTCCTCCCTCCCTTCTCCCTTTGCCGTTTGACAGTGTCTGTGTTTGTATGTGACATACACCTTACAGTCTTCGATGGTTTGATACCCATGATTTACTTTGAGTATAACGGAACAAGTGACCACAATAAGGAGAAAACACGACAACATGCGAAACGGGGATTTTATGCTTTCATAGATACAATTATGTGGATTTATAATGAAATAAAAAGGTATTTTTCTTGGAAAACGTGTCTGTGTTGTTATTGACGTTTCATCTGAACTCTTTTTATTCTTCCTTTTTGTTTTTTGGAAAATGTTTCCTGTAAAATCTGCCTTTGTACTTGGGACACAATGTTTTTGATTATGATTATAATAACTTTATTTATATCACACAAACGGACAAATAATTTGACAAACCTGACAAGATACCTGTGCCCCAATTAAAGGATGATCGCCCAAAGATCAATCCCCTCATCCAAACCACGCCCCCATGCCCCACTGGTAAGTTACGTAACCTACCACATGGCCCCCCTAGTTGCCATAGCAATACAAACAGCTCTGTCACCCTCCAACAGACTCAGGCTCAACCATGCGAGCCGACCGGGCAGTGACAACTCTGACAACTTCCTGACCTACCACATGGCCCCCATCATCCCCCGCCCAGACCCAGCCATGCAGACCGATGGGCAGCGAAGCAAGGACATCACTGGGGCCACCAAGGTGGAAACATTTCTCACACCAGTCCTCACCTCCCAACACACCCACACGTGAAAAGAGAAATGAGAAAAACCAAAGGAGAGTCTGCAGAAATATATTAGGAAGAGAACAGGAAAGGCAGAGCTACAGCGAGAAGACGGTTTTGGTTACATGCTCTACCCCCACCCACACTGCCAACTCCCCCACCCACTCTGGAGACCTGTGAGTTTTAGAATTCACTTTAAGATTTATTGATAGTTTTTTAAAGCCTCCCTATATCTGGGATCTGCTGATTCCCCATGAGCCGGACCACTGCATGAGATCCTCCTGCAGGGCCTTACGGCGGTTCCTAGAACTCCACAGGTAACAAAAGGTGAGCAAGCGTTTGCGGACTTGGCCCCACAGCTCTGAAATATATACTGTATATGCAAATTCGATGAAAAAGGGTAATGTGCAATCACACCTGCACTTTAAAGTTACAGGCTGCAGGACAAATGTGTACTTCACTTCAGTATGTGCTATACTCCAGCACGTCTGCCCTTTAATACTCCGGCACTTCACATCACAGAGCAGGAACTTTATGAGCACTTTATGCACTTGGTCCTGGTTTTTTTGTTTTGAACAAAATGGCACAGCCACTTTTTATGATCATATAAACGTGTCTCTGTCAACTGGAGTAGGCTACAGCTTACGTTGCTGTATGAGCGTTACTTAGTGTTTGGTGTTTGCTTGTTATTGTGGTTATATTTAAATGTGTATATGAACCACCAACCTGACAAGGGACTACAGATGGAAATCAGCCTGCATGGCTACAATCTGACATATTTACATGTTAATGTTCATGAATGTGCACCGTCCCTGTTTTTAAATATATTAAATTAAAGCACCAAATGAGGATTGATCAGATCATCAGCGTATTTAAGTTATTCTGTTAAATGATCACTGTGTATGTGTACGTATCATGCTACTCGACATGTGTTACTAGAGTTATACTAACACAAATACCTTGATAAATAATGCTGCGAACAATCAAGAGCTACTTCTCGAAACTGAATCGATATCCTCTGCTTTATTTCAGCATGCTTCAGTTTGTTCAGTTAACTTTAAACAAAATTGTATTTACTGAATTAGTACATGAATCAACAAATCAGCGTCTATGTAAAATAATACATCTGTAGTCCTAAGGAAGGTAATACCCTAAGAAAATTACAATTACAGGACACTTTAGAGGACAGTCTTACCCTATGGGTTTACAGCGTTTTCTCATGTTAATGTAGTTCCTTTTTTTGACCACCAGAGGGCAGAAAGTACCCGTGATTCTACAATCAGAAATAGGCTACTTCATTAATCAACAGGGGGAAATTCGGTCGTCACAGTTGTTCTTACACACAATAGAGCAATAGAAATATAATGATAGAAATAGAAATATAATGAAATAGATAGAAATATAATAATATAGATAGAAATATAATGAAATAAGGAATGTAAAGAAGAGATAAAGCAATTTCAGGGAATACAACTCTATTTACAGATGATGAGATGTTATAAAGTACATTTTCCTATTTAGTTTATGGGAAAGTAACTCCCAATTTTATAGCATTTACAAATCAGTCTTTTTTTAAAAAAAAGGAAGTGCCGTAAGACTTTCTGAATATCTCGATATTAACACTGATTACCCACATTATTATTTTATTTTAATTCAATTTAAATCTCTTTATTTTATGTCAATTTATTTTGTTTTAAGTTATTAAATATTTAAGTATTGTGAATGCCTGTTTGTAAATTGGGGGTTTATCGATAAAATCCAGCGTTTGGACTACAAGTCCCAGCAACAGCCCGCGTTGGACATCACCGGAAGTTAACGCAGTTGGTATAAATTCATTTCCGCATCCGTTCAGGGTCCTTTCCTGTCTACGGCCTATTGGAAGATGGCGGTGCAAATCTCCAAGAAGAGGAAGGTTAGCGCTGTTTAATCCGTGTTTTTCTCCTCTGGCAGCAGGTTTATGTGAAAATATCGTCACGTATGTTGAGAGACAACCGTTTTAAGTTCACGATGGTGTTCGTTGAGCTCGTCCGATCCCGATACGGAGAGGATTAGTCCAGATGCTGCCGGCGCCGCGTCCTCCTCATTTGGCGAGCTAACTTGGGGGGCATGAGTTAGAACCACCGGGACCCGCAGACATGAGCTCTCTACTCGGTTACAAACTCTCCGTGGAGTTGCGTTAAAAGCTGTTTTATCTGTTTTATCAGAGTCGGGACACCTGTTTCCTCATATTTGTGTTACTGCCTTTAATTGTGTACGGTAGTGTAGCTTCATAGCTAAATGAACGGCTAACTAGCTTAACGGTACCACAGGTACACCTGCAGATTTAAGGATAAATGATTAAAATAAAGTCTCGTAGTGTAATTGAAATGTGAATTAAACCACATAGAAGCTGCACACTTGTATACATTTAATTGGCTGCAAACGGCAGACAGCAGCATCGTGATTGGGTGTATTGGAGGTAATTTTAGCTTTAAATAAGTGATCTGCTGCTCCTCAGTTATTTGTAAGCTAAGGTGAGTGTTTTAACTCCTGCCATTGTTCAGTTTCATTTATAAATTACTGTAAAATACTGTTTTCTTTGCACCTGTGTGCTCAGCATCTCCTCAGTACATCTAAACAACTCTGTATTAACTTTTTACGTTTAAATAAGATTGTAAGAGTCGTGTCAGTAAATGAAAGAAGGTTTAGTTTGAGATGTAAATGAATGAAAGTTACTCAGGGCTGCAGTAAATGTCTTAGTGATTGAGTTATCTGGAGACTATTATGGAGATTAAATGAAATAACTTAAGAAATCTTTAGCCATTTTTGTCCTTTAAATCCCTTGTTTTATTAAAGAGCAATAGTAATATACTAAATCAAAAATACGACATGTCTCCATGATGAACTCTGCTTCGCTTTGTGCAAAACAACTTTTCTCCCATAACATGATGGTCTCTAGTAATTGTTGTAAAATGTACTTTGATCAAATTCACAATCTTCATATGGATTTATTTGTGCATTTGATAACGGCGTCTATTAAGATATTCAAAATAGCTGAAACACTTGGTGATACTGGCGATCAAAGTCAGTGGCCATTTTCTTAGTGCAATTTAACAACAGCTACCCGTTGAAGCGCAGCCGCCATTACACTTTAAGATTGTTCATATTGTAACACGACTGTAATGTGAGCGTCCCATTCTGTGAAATCACATTGCATTTTGGCGGTGCAGAAGCACGAGAGCGTTGTCCAGTCTCGCCCCTGTAACTCGTGTTGCTACAGTACAGAGGGGTTATCACTTCGTCCCCCCATTACTCCCCCACGTCATTCATAATGAAGGCGAAATGTTGCGCATTGAATGGTGGTGTGATCAGGGCTATTGAGTCTCACATTAAGATCTGAAAGTGACGCAGTGTAGCGCCAAAAGAGGATGAATTGTTCTGTGTTTGGGTCTCAAAAAGCCCCAAATTAGTTATTTTGAAAGTGTGTAGAAACCCTGTGGAAGATAATCTGACCCTGTGCTCCCTCCGCAGTTCGTCTCAGACGGTATCTTCAAGGCCGAGCTGAACGAGTTCCTGACTCGCGAGCTTGCTGAGGATGGCTACTCCGGTGTGGAGGTGCGTGTGACTCCAACCAGGACTGAGATCATCATCCTGGCCACAAGGTGAGAGACAAAACTTCATTTAAGATTAAACCTGTTTGGTGTCGGACCACCAAGAAGGTTCAAATGTGTTTGTACTGTAGCAGGTGATAGGAGTGCACACTTAAAGAATTCGTCCTTTCTATGATGATACGATGACGAGACAGAACAGGACTCCTTCTGTTTCTGAGGGTTACTGGTTCAGGTCCACGTTCTGTGGTCCTGCTCCAGTTCCTCAGATCAGGGAGTCCTTTTCATGTGAAGACACAGAGGCATTTGTCTGAGAAGGGTCAAATAATCAGGAGCTGACATTTAAATACTTATGCACATTTGAACTTTGACTTTGATTTTACGTCCAGGGATATTTTGTAACCTTGTGAATCTTTAACCGTCTTTAAGAACCCAGAATGTTCTTGGAGAGAAGGGCCGTCGGATCAGAGAGCTGACCGCGGTGGTCCAGAAGAGGTTCGGCTTCCCCGAGGGCAGCGTTGAGGTAAGAAAAGATTCACCATTAATCAAAACCTTTTGGTAGTTATAGTGATCATTAAAAGCATTAGCAACGAGTTTGAATACTGCAGAAGTTAATTAAGACATTTATTTGTCCCATTCTTTATACGTTTTGCTCCCATTTGTACAAAAAGGGTTTAAAGTTAATGTTGACAAACTTTTTCACCACAACTTTAGCACTTAATCTACGTCAGCATGGTAGACAACCGTGTGTTCTAACAGGTTGTTGCATGCATGTTAAAAGATGAACATTGTCACCTGCCAGAGCTGCACAGATGTCACTTTCTTTAAAAAAAAAACAACCTTTAAACTGAATTTAATTAGTTTCTACTCTCAAACACACACAAACTTAAAATGCAGGAGCAGAGGCTTCTTAGTGTCCTCCCTTCAGTGATGATACGATGACGAGACAGAACAGGACTCCTTCTGTTTCTGAGGGTTACTGGTTCGGGTCCACGTTCTGTGGTCCTGCTCCAGTTCCTCAGATCAGGGAGTCCGTTTCATGTGAAGACACAGAGGCATTTGTCTGAGAAGGGTCAAACAATCAGGAGTGTATTACGTTCTCCGAACCAGAGCCGAGAAGAGAAACAATTCAGTGACATTAGCGAGGTTTTCTCATCGCTGCTGCTTTATTTGAAAAAGTCAAGTGTAGAAAACTCCATGTTTTTTAAAACACTGACTCTGTTAGGAATAAGAAGCATGTGCAGGAAGTTTGACTGAGCTGTCTCTCTCCCTCTCTCTTAGCTGTATGCTGAAAAAGTTGCCACCCGTGGTCTGTGCGCCATCGCTCAGGCAGAGTCTCTTCGCTACAAGCTGCTGGGAGGTCTGGCTGTGCGTAGGTATGTACCGCTGTTACCTGCTTTAACCTCTGGCTTTGTAGGTGCAGATGTTGAGCTTTAAGAAGACTTCATACACAGCTGTTTTTCACACCTGCATTCATCTCCTGGAAAGTTCTACAAGATTTCAGATGGACGACCCCTGAAATCTTCCTCACTTGTTTACACATGCACCTCGAAGCGGGAGATGATGTCTGATGGGAGGGAGGGAGGGAGGGAGGGGTCTAAGAAGGCAACACATTGGGAAATAAGAACGACACAGCAGTGGCAGGCGATGCAACAGAGCCCCCTGTACAAAGCTATTTTGAGAATCGTTGCCTTTATTAATGCTACCTACTACAATCACAATGTCATCAAAAAGTAGAGAAGAACATACTGGGCGAACATAATGGAGCGGTTTCATGACATGCACGGAGATCGCACCTGTCGTGCTCTTACAGTCTGTGGTTTTGCGCTGGTTGCAGGATATAAACGTCACTACCCCTCTCGCTCGTTCGTGGTGAATTTTACCGAATATTTACTGAAAATTTGAGTTTTGAGTCCCTTCAGTGATGATACGATGACGAGTCGGAGCTGGACTCACTCTGGTTCTGCTGGTTTCTGGTTCAGAGTCACGTTCTGTGGTTCTGCTCCGGTACCTCAGAGCAGGGAGTCTTTTCGAGTGAAGACATCGAGGCATTTGTCTGAGAAGGGTTCAAGCCGCACATTAACTCGTCATGTCATATTCACACAAACACTCCACTCCCATGTATGAATACTAATGGTTGATTTTTCCAACCCAAGCATACCCTGAATTGTTCCTGTCAGACCCCCCACCCCATTGTTTCTGTGTGAAGTCAGGTTGAGCTGATGTGACACAAAATTCGACGCCAGTGAGCACATGGGGATGACGCTCGTCTACCACCAGGGCTGTTCTCCTGCATTTCACCGTTTTCTTCTTGCAGGCGTGTTCTTTACCATTCTGCAAATACCTTCAATAACACACAGCATCGATATAAACGCAGAAACTATCACTGCATTCACTTTGTTGCTTCGTCTACATTTTCCATCGGTGGCGTCCTTTTCACGTCATGTCCTGCCTCCTGAGAGCCCACATGTCTGACAGGGAAAGTCTCCCGCTGTGGGGTGCATGTGTGAACAGTCAACTCGGGAAGATGTCGTTGACAGCCTGTTGTGATATTTTCTAGAAATATTCAGGAGTGCATGTGATAAAAACTTCAGTGATTTGTGTTTAACGCTTGTTACTGGCTTTTTCAGGATTTACCTGCGGTGGTTGTTAAGAGAATAAATTCTACACATTCACTGGAGGAAATTGAACCACCGTGCAGGGAAGCACAGACTGATTAACTAAAAATCTGTTCCCCTCTCTCAGGGCTTGCTATGGTGTTCTGAGGTTCATCATGGAGAGCGGCGCCAAGGGTTGTGAGGTTGTTGTGTCCGGCAAGCTGAGAGGTCAGAGGGCCAAGTCCATGAAGTTTGTGGATGGCTTGATGATCCACAGCGGTGACCCCGTCAACTACTACGTCGACACAGCAGTCCGCCACGTCCTGCTGCGACAGGGTGAGTGCAGCTACACTCAGGACACAACGAAGACACTTGTTATGTACTAACAAAGTAGTTATCCTCTTCTGTATTGAATGAGTCAATCTTAAGACAAGCAGCTGTTTTTATTCTGTTAGTGTTGCTGCTGTGTCAAGTATCCCCCTCGGTTAAGATGTCTTACAAATATTGTTTGTAAAACTTGATCTTGCAGTCCTAGAAGTTGTAGGAGCTTTTTAAGCTGGGGTTTCTGATTGTTCTGAACTTTGACTCTCATTTGGGTTAAGGCAGGGCATGCATTGAACAACTCTGGGACGTTTTTGACCCGATTCTTGAGCGACATGACTGATTTTGAAGTCAGGCTCAATTTCAGCCTCATCCTTTGCCCTGCAGTGTACAAAGGACACACAGACTAATTTCTGCTCTTGATCAATGGGGTGAATTTCTGGCATGTTAGACGTTTTGGTCAGTCGATAGCGTCCCTTTAACACGATCAGCTACGAGCTGATTCCCCAGGTTCAGGGTTTTTTCTCCTGGTTGCGTCTGCATAAAATGGCATGCAGCGCCTGATGGCACCATGCTGACACTCATTTTTGTAAGGTTTACGCGCACACGCGGCGCAGATCAACAAGGCAGCATATTGCTTTGTTTGCATTGTAGAAAATAACTTGAACTTTATTCATTTGTGGGACTTTTCAAAGAAAATTGTCAACGCTCTGTCCTGATTTAACACGTACAGGCCTGGAGGAGAAAGTTAACATTCGAAATGTGATGAGCCATTCCAATTAAAGATAGTCTAATTAGCGCCTTGGACCGTCTGGAGTAGTTTGGTGTTTGATCCAGCAGAGGGCGCTCTCAGCCTAACTTGACCATTGCATGCACTGTTGACCTCAGTAAAGTCAAACTTCACGAGGGTGAGGGTCTCTCTGCAGACAGCAGCCAACAGGCTTTGGTAGATAGACACGTCTGTGTTCTTGAACAGGTGTTCTGGTCAGCAGGTAATCTTGTTAATAAAAAGAGCTGCACTCGATTCTGAATGTGTGCAAACATTAGTCATATTCTAAATTAGTTTGAAGTTGTTTTTAACTGAGAACATGTTTCAGGAGCTCTGGCTGTACCCTGAACGTTTCCCTCGTACAGTGTGAGACATTCATACAGTGACATTAAATTTGAGTTGTATAGATTTTGACCACTTGTGCACAGATTCCTAACACCTGTCAGGTTGGAAATATTTTTTAAGTCTGTGCTGCTTTGATACCCTGATAAAGCCCAGTGATGCTTTGTGGGTCAGTACGTTGGTCAGTATATTGATGCGAGTGTTGATCATCCTCAGGTGTGCTGGGCATCAAGGTGAAGATCATGCTGCCCTGGGACCCCAGCGGTAAGATCGGCCCCAAGAAGCCCCTGCCCGACCACGTCAGCATCGTGGAGCCCAAGGAGGAGCAGCTGCCCACCACACCCATTTCTGAGCAGAAGGGGGCCAAGCCAGAGGCGCCCGTCATGCCCCAGGGAACACCTGTGCCCACCGCATAAGAGGGTAAGAGTCTGCAGGGTCATATCATCACCGTCTCGCACTTGTTCACTATTCTAACATTGAAGCAGTGTGTGAAAAATATGTAGTTCTAGAGATATGACAGTAGATAGATTTAGAGAGTGGGGAATGACACGCAGGAAAGGAGTCTCAGGATTTGAACCCAGGCCACCTGCTTCTAGAGGACTTAGCCTCGGTGCCCCGACTGTTGAGTTTAAGTATGTCTTAACATTGTTGAGGGTTATGATGCAGATGTTGATGTTTTAGGGATTTTAAGAAGAGTAAACAGTAAAATTACATGAAATAAAACACGTGTCATATAGACCCAGTTTTTGTCCCTTCAGTGATGATACGATGACGAGTCGGAGCTGGACTCACTCTGGTTCTGCTGGTTTCTGGTTCAGAGTCACGTTCTGTGGTTCTGCTCCGGTACCTCAGAGCAGGGAGTCTTTTCGAGTGAAGACATCGAGGCATTTGTCTGAGAAGGGTTCAAGCAGCGCAGTTTCCTGCCTTTAAACCGTTCACTAAGGGATAACGCTGTTCTGGTCAGAAGTTTAGACTCGATTTGGAAAGTGTGAAGCACTTTTGTGTTTCCTGAAAGTAACTTTTATCATTTTGTGTTTGCAGGTTTTCTCGACCGTCCGCCTGATGGAAGCGAGACCCTCATGATTTTTGTGTACAAAACAATAAAATCTGGAAAATACACTTTGAAAATGTTGTGGTCAATTTGTCATGAAGATTACTGAGGTGAACTCAAATGTTTGAATACCTTTTTAAAATGTACAAGTGAAGAAAGAAAGAGATCGTTTTACGACCAAACTCCTGGTGCACCAGGAAATAAAGATGTATTGGCTCGACCCTCTCCTCTAAACGTGTAAATATCTTCTATTTCCATCGTGCTCCTCGTGTAACGACGAGGGAAGTCGCTCTGCAAAGGTGACCTCAATCATTTTAAACAAATGAAATCCTTTAAGCATCATGCAGAAGAAGAAAGTTTCTACAGTTTGACTCTTAGGGAATAAATGAAGTTGTAGTCTTCCTGGCTTTGTGTCACTCTTACCGTAAACTTTACAGATGTAGTAATGCTTTTGTTTTTGCTACACCTGTTAGCACTCGGTCATCCAAAGAGGAAACCAAAGAGTTAAAACATTCTTGTTTCCTCCTGCGTTCCGATGAACCGCAGCAGACAAGAGTTTTTGTTTCCTGGACATTTAACACTGAGTAGAAGGAACTCAGGACTCCAGAATAATCTTCACTGAGAGTTTGAAAGGGTGACAAAGATGCTTCAGAGGAGGAGGTGAGATGTCTCACTCTGCTGTTTTTCATGGCGCCAGAAAAGCAGTTCATACAGCAACCATTTAAGGGTCAGGACGAGGAGCAAAACAAATCTGCAAAGTTGAAATGTAATGAAGATCAAGATGTCTGTTTATGCGAAGAAAAAACAGGAATGCGTGAACGTTTCCCTTCATATGTAAACTCAGCTTAGAGTTACAAATCGAAGTAGATCGCAGGAAATATACAATGATTGGTAGAATTGGTGAATACATCGTCATTAGTACATAAAGGTATGTTTAAGGGTAGTTGGACACAAGCATTTCTATTTTCCAAACAGCAACATTAAGCAAATGTTGACACAACCCCGCATGTGACTCTGAGGATGCCAAGAAAAATGGGCCACAATTTTAACTACAGAGTGACTCATCTTCTCAGCACTGGCGCATCAGGTCCGGGTTAGGCCACGCCCCCTTGACTCCTACCTGGAGAGTAGTGTGGTGAAATTTCGCAGCTCTCCCACCTGGACAAACATCCTGGCGCCAAGATGAGTTTACCGGACTACAAGTCGTCTCCAAAACAGCCTTCAACCCCAGTAAGAAAGACTATTCTGATCAAAGCTCGTCTATTCTAAGGAGCATTTACAGCTTCTCCCACCTGTTAGATAGAAAGCTGTGAATGTGCAGCAGGTGTATGGGGGCGCAGAAAGTTAGGAAACTTCTCCTCTGCCTTCACGTTGCCTCGTTTCCCCCCGCAGATATTTTCTCTCCTTGAGACAGTTCTAAGATCTTTGTTTATTTGTAGGCGGTCTGACACTCCTCACCTGTTCGATGAGAAGTAGAAATCTTTGAGGAAACTGTTGAAATAAAGTAAATAATGATGAAGGGTTAGGCTTCTGTTGAGTGTTTATCGGAGGTTAATGAACCGTTACGCTTCCTGAAGTCGTTCAGGGATCAAAAATCTTTACTTTGAAAGGAGGAAATAAAAGAAATGGTGAAACTTCACACCTCAACATTTCCACCGCTGCATGAAAACAAGTCATGTTAAAGGTTGGCTCAGTTGAATAGACTGTGAGTAGTGTTGTTCAGTCATGTGCTTGTTTTTATTTAAGCTAGACTAAGCTGTTTAACACCACAGGGAGTCTTGAATTAGCCTTTAAACAAAACTACCTGTGAATTCATTCATTCAAACCTTTATTTATTCTCCACAGGACATTCAGGTTTCTCTCATTCCCAATGCCTTCAAGATTACAATCACATGAAAACAACAACAACAACAACAACAAACACTTACAAGTAGAAAAGAAGGGGCTGTAAGGCTGTTTGTTACAGGCTGTTGATGCACAATCATCCACAAATAGATCAAACTGCATTAGACAATAGTTTGAATCTTTATTATTTAGTCTTTATTAAAAGTATTAAACCACATATGTTAAGCTGTTTGTAGAGTTAAAGGTCACATATTATTTAAAATCCACTTCAGCATGTTTTCCTAACACTAATCAGAAATACTTTATTCATCCCATCAGGGGGAGATTTGGTTGTTACCGTTGCTCTAAAACACAGAAGTATAGAAATAATTTAGACGGTAAAATAAAATAGAATAGAGATACTAAAATATGCACCAGGTAGGACTGGAATAATAAGCTCTGTACAAGCGCAATGACTTAAAGATGGAACATAAAACAATATTTACAGTTACTAGTACATACAGTTATCAGTGTGGATATTGCATGTTATATTTATAAGGTTCAATATGAACAAAAGGTGTGTGACCGGTTTATAGACAGATTGCACGATTGAACAGATTGCACAGTGTTACATTAAATAGTCCAGTGTCCACGTGTCTGACTCTCAAAGGGAGGAGTTGTAAAGTTTGATGGCCACAGGCAGGAATGACCTCCTGTGGCGCTCTGTTGTGCATCGGGGGGGGGATCAGTCTAGCACTGAATGTGCTCTTGTGCCTGACCAGCACGTCGTGGAGTGGGTGTGTGACATTGTCCAAGATGCCACGCAACTTTGACAGCATCCTCCTCTCTGACACTGTCGTCAGAGAGTCCAGCTCCACCCCCACTACGTCGTTGCCCTTGCGATAATATGTGTCTCTAGCCTGTCTTCAAACCCCCCAATGATGAGAAAAGTCCATCCTCTTCGTCTTTTGCCTGCTCCACTTTTCAGAAAATGTGTGCTCAAACAGGCCGTTTGGAGATTTTCCCTTCATGACATCACAAAGGGCAGTAACCCCTCCCCCAGGTGGGTGACACTCCCACAGCTAGGTGTTTGTTCTGCCCTCTGAGTCTGCCTTCTCACCGTAAACAATAGGACATGGAGCGAGAAAGCCCGAGCCACCCAAGCCCTTCCAGAGAGGGGCGTGGTCAGACACAGCTCATTTACATTTAAAGCTACAGACACAGAAACAGCCTGTTCTGAGCAGGGCTGAAATAGAGGGGTTTATAGGCATGATCAAATACAGGATCAGAGTGGATTTAGAACAAGACACTTCACACACATGTTTTGAGGAGCTCTGAGACTTATTTACACTGAAGAGGAGGAGAATATGTGACCTTTAAGATTTGAGTCCAAGAAATTTGTCTTGGACTCAAAGTGCTGCAGACATTCAGCTGCTGCCTCCACATTAAGATCCATAAATAAACAACAGAAACAAACACTATCCACATGTAAACAAAGAAGCACATCCCAGTGCAAACCAAAAAACACAACAACACTGTTTGTTAAGTAAATACTTAGTATCCGCCGATGGCAATTTATTTTGAATACTGTCGACACAAATAGATAGATGCTTTATTAATTCTTTGCAGGAAATTACACTCAAATACTTAAAATACTAAAAACTGTAGTCCTGACATCACAAAGTAGTCATTCAAGCTGAAGTGATTTCATGATCTCTCTCTTCAGCACTCTGCAGTCGTGCAGCTGAATGTCGGGGGTCTTCTGTTCGTCACTACTGTGGGCACGCTCAAGAAACACCCCGAGTCTAAGCTGGCTGAGCTGTTCAGTGGACACCCCAAACTACGCACCGACACACAGGGACGCTACTTCATCGACCGCAATGGATCACACTTTGGAGCCATCCTGGAGTTCCTGAGATCAGACTGGCTGCCCACTGAGAACATCCAGGAGGTCTGACTCCTGTACTTTATCAGACTGATATATGTATACAAGCCTCCTGCGTTTAGGAGTCCTCACTGAATGTTTGTGTGTTTTTTAGGTGCACAAGGAGGCCGTGTACTACAACATCAAGCCGCTGATCAAACGACTGGAGGAAACTCCTCGGCTGTTTGGAGAGCTGGTGGCGAGGCAGCAGTTCCTCTCCAGAGTCCCACACTACAAAGAAAACATCGAGGTCAGTTCCTCTGTACTGCCCTACATTTACAGAACAGTCTGACCTAACCAAACGCTAAGTGTATGTTTGTTGCGTAACACCACAAAAAGGAGACGCAAGTTTGTGCTTTTTGTAGTTTTTGAGGTGAGCTGCATGTGTGAACGCAAACAGCCAATCACACAACATTACCCAAAATGTTTCCGCATGAAGTCTGGGTGAGCCTGGGGGCTGACGTTTTTGCTAAACTTCTGTTTAGTTACAAAGCATAACGATCCAACCGTAAAGAGTGGAGCTAGACACACTGCAGTCCGTTGATTGGTCGAAAGTATCATCACTTCCTGTGCTGCTAAAGTAATAAAGGAGTCATTTCAAGGCTGTGTTCGTTTTTTGCGAGTGATGTCAGCGCTTAGCACTTCCTCATGGACGACCTCGGAGTGACAGACCTTCATAGGGTTCATTGATCTTTCTGAATATATTGGCAGGCTAAACTTTGTCTTGCTGTTATGATGTCACGCTGTTACGTAGCTATCGTCATCCAGCTTACATCCCGCCCACCAAGTAAGGGGGCGTTTGGCTGTGGACACATGCAGGGTCAGAGTTTACCGTACCAAACTGTACTGAACCAAACTGGACTGCTTGGTGGAAACGGGGCTTTAGATTTCAGATGCAGCCTGTCCTGAAATCTGCATTGAAATGATCAGGAGTTTGACCGTGTCTTCAAATTAAACTCGAGAACGTAAATTTGCAGTGGCAAAATGGCCGCCATCTGCTTTAGCTCATCCATCAACGTCCGCCGTGGAAACAACTTGTCATCTCTTCCAGGTGCTGATTCGTATCGCCCGAGCCGAGGCCATCGCCACCCGTCAGTCCACCATCATGATCTGTGTGATGCGGACGGAGGAGGACTTTGGTCTCTTTGACAACGCCATCAACAGCCTGGAGGCGGATAAGGAGTCAGTGGTGACGTTCGGACCTTGGAAAGCCGCCCCGTCCGTCAAAGACCTGCTGGACTGCGTAAAGATGGACATCGAGAGTCAGGGCTACAGCGTGAGCATCCAGCCTCACGTCACGGAGAAGAGCTTCATGTCCAAGAGCTACGACTACTTCTACAGAGTCACCTTCACCTGGTGGTGATGAGACGGCGGCGTTTCTGTTTTTAATCAACAGAAATCTGTACATACTGTTTCTTCACTTTGATAAATTAAACATTAGAGAGTTTTATCTGTACGATTTTTTAAACAATTAAAACAACGGAGGGGGTTCTAGGTTTGAAACATTTTAGTAAAACTGTATATAAGAGTTTTAAGGTTCGTATAATTGCTGAATAATCTGTACTGTCAGTGAAATCATGTCTTCGTGCTGCTTAATTTTAATAAACGTGTATAATGATGATGATGTTCTAGATTGCTCCTGACGTTTCAAAATCCGTTGTATGCGTGCAGCACGGGTCCGTTTCATCCTTTGAGCTGCACGGTAGATGTGGGAGTAGGAAGAGGGTCGCTGTTGGCGTCTCAGAAAGAACAAAAACATCCACGGTTAGGATGGACTCTGCCTGTGAGTGGTTGCCATGGTTGCTTCTTCTTCTTTCTGCTTTTTGGGGGATTTGCAGACAAAAGGTGGGAATTGAATGACGTAGTACCAGTATACGTACTGGGCCTATGTTCTTGTAAATAAGATGAGTGTGAAATCCTTCACACCTCTGTGGTGCTGTATGAACTGTATCAGGGGAAGTCCAGTTACAGTGGAAAAGATTGCGTCATACAAACAACACTTGGTACTCAGCAGCTCTGAGAAAGATTTCTTATAAAAGGTCATAAAAGAAAAGAGTTGAGCAAGCAAGTTAGAAAGTGGAGCAGGTCCCAGTTTTCACCACAGAGCCGGGCAGGGTGTCTACCAACTGCCAGCTTTAATGTCAGACGACTTCCTGTGTGAGCACAGGTTGAAAAACAACAATACACAGCTGGTGCAAAGAGTGTCCTGCACCTGAGAGGCCGGAGATGAGCAAGCAAACTGTGTTCTGTTATGAAACCATGGTGTCCGTGAGCGAGGTGGAAAACCTTCTGCCTGCTCTGTGAGAGTTAGAGCGTCGAGTCAGCTCGGAGTCTGACGCTAAATAACATCATATAACCTTTAATTTGATCTTACAAGTAGGATGTTCGTATTTGATTGGCTTCAGCTAGAAGGTTTTTAGTTCAATGGTAACAACAAGCAGAATCATGAAACGGTAAAAAGACTCTAGAACCACATTCAGGCCGTTTTAAATAGGACACAGAGACTGACTGAAAACCAGATTTATCAGGGTTAGCACGAGAGGGAACATTCATGTCAGTGTGACAGAAACTATCACAACCTAAACAGGAAGAAACAAAGAAAATAGTATGAAATATCAGGTTAATAGGTCAAATAAACAGAGTTCATTGCAGGTGTTGCAGCATACAGTCTAAAAGTGCTCACAGCTTTTTAATCTGAACTTAAATGTTTGAGTTTGGTTGGAAACCTTTTTATTTGCGTCAGTTTTTATCTGACTCTGAATATCACGCTTTCACCGAGGCGGAGGTTGGAAATGGTGGTCTGTCTGTCTGTCTACCACTTTGATTGTTATCTTAGTTTTCACAGACATTAAGGCCTTGTTCACATTGCACCTCCAAATCGGATCCAGATTGTATGTTTGTGTTTTTGCCAGTCTGGACACAAAGAGCCACATGAGATCTGATTTTTCCACATCTGATTCAAACCACATACAGAGGTGGTTTAGAATGTGATTCAAATCAGATTCCTACAGATCCGATTCAATCTGAACGTCTCGGTCGCTGCAATGTGTCTTCTGTGTCACTCACAACGCAACACCATCGACAATAACAACAACGACGTAGATCCAGCAAGCCGGAAGTTAATTCAAGGTGCATTATACGAGCTGGTCTAAGCTTTGGTCTGTGGAAGAAAACAGCAAGAATAAAAACAAACATGGAGCAAAACAACAGCCCGGGGACGGACCGCTCCACAAGATTGTTTGCGTCAGAAATAGACACACTTCTCTGTCATCCATTTAGCAGTTGTATTTCCTGGGCGTAACCTGTTATCATAGAAATCAATGTGGATCAGACCATGTCAATACGGACAGGCAGATCGGATCTGGTCACTTGCAATTTGTAAAGCGGACAGTCAGTCAGTTAGATCGGATTCTGATAGGATTTGGGGAAAAATCGGATTTGAACAAAGCCTTATACTCCCCTGATGATGACACGTTCCCCTGACGTTCCTCTACAACAGTGGTGCTCAACTGGTGGGTCAGGAGAGCCTCAACAAACTATGTGATGCACAATAAAAATGTTTGAATCTTGAATCTTGTTTTCAAAATAAAAACGGAGCCGTTTTATAAAAATTCTACCCCCGTACATTGTGAGCCAGTGATGACAATAACTAATCAGATCTATTTGGTTTTCTGTACCCGGCTGTAAACATGTTGATTTATGCTGTAAAAACAGCTTTTTGTCATGTGTATTTGACTTCCAGTGTTTCTGGAGCCAGCCTCAAGCGACACTTGAAAAGAACCCTGAACAACACTATTCATTTGGGAAGGCATGTTTTGGCCTGAGTGAGCTTCGTCCTCTCTTCCAAGAAATGTCAGGTGCACGTGGACTTGTGAAACATACCACAATGTGTCACAATCAAACTTCCTCTTGAAACCTCAGATCTGAAAAAGGCTGCACATCGAAGCTGTTCACACCTTTAATGTCTTTATAGGAACTCTGATAATCTTGATGGTTTCGTCTCTGTCTTTCTAAAGTAGTGGTCTAAAACCTAAACCGAGCAGGCTGACACTTTTCCTTTAACTGTGAAGTTTTTGTTTTTATCTGAGGTCGGTAATTCCATTGAACGAAGGTCCTTCCCCAGAGTCACACAGGGGGCATCAACGGTTGACCCAGTAGCCTACAGTACTTAATAGGTGTGCCCTGTGTGCCGTTATAAAACACAAGTTGAAGCAATGAACTCTGCAAAGAACAGTTCCAGTTCAGACCATTTCGTGAGACTAAAAATACTTTTCTTGTAAAGAGGAGGTTTAATGTCAGGTGAAATAAAGTCAAAGCTGTCCACCTGTATCACGCCATGGTGCTGTTCTGCAGAAAACTGAGGAGTGAAGCTTGTTTTATTTTGTCAAGTAAAGTCATTCACACACTGATGATAGAGGCTGCTGTGTAAAGTGTCCATCAGAGGTAACTAAACTTATTCATACACATTCATACGCCGCTGTGTCCTCACCAGGACCACTAGCTCGTAGCTTCACATTACATGTAACTTGACACAGAATGACCGTGATGTAAAAACTCTTATGTGACATCCAAATAATCAGTGAGTATGTTCTTCTTCTTCTCTCTAGTTCTTGACTAAAACAGCTTTTATACACAAGGGGAGGAGCCGGCCGTCCCGTCCATGTAAACACGGCTCTGACAACAACACAGCCAGCGGGACTCGAGCTTCTCACTCATTGTAGACAGTCATGACTCAGAGACACATTTACACAGGAGAGACTGGACTTCAACTTTTGTAACCTAGCAGTAAACGCTGATGAGAAACAGAATAAAGTTGAGGTGGTGGGCGCTGCCAGTTAGGAAAGCTTTGCTAGTGGACAGAGGGTCTAATCATTCAACCCGATTAAATGTGAAATACATCCTTCTTCAGACGCTGAACATATATTATCTACTGTGCACATGTTCCTCAACCCTCGGACGGACACCTGTCAGGTGTGTCAGAGATGAGGGTTCACTTCCTCTAAAAAAACATGAATCTGAGTTGCACTTCCTACATTAGTGCCGCTCTTCACAGGAAGGATGATGTTTGTGTCCTGTTCACTTCAAGTCACACAGGAAATGAAGACGATGTTCTAGAAAGAGCAGAGTCGCAGCAGAGACGCAGACAGAGCTGCTGAGGAGCTGAAAACACAGAGACATGACGAGAGTGATAAACCACGAAAGACTTCTGCTGCTCGTCGGCCTCTTCCTTACAGGTGAGGTTTGTTTCTCTGGTTTAAGTTGGATTGGATTTGCTCAGTAGTGACCGAGGTTCTCAGATTCTTTCCTAACTAAAATCAGCGGTCCAATCATTTTAAAAAAAGCTGCACTTTATCTTAGTTCAAGCACAAAATGTAAATATCAAATGGAAGTACAACATGTGACTGATGTTTGTCATTTATAGATGACTTCAGACCTTTTTTAAGTTTGTTCCCAACATGAGGGTCAGATCCCCTTCAGAGGGAGACGAGAGAAATCTGTGAGGTTGAGAGATAATTGATGAGTCAGGCAAAAAAGAAAACTCGAGCTGTCGAATAAATGTTTAGAAATACAAAAGATAAAATATAACTTTTCATCCCAAACATTTCACTGAAGCGAAATACTTCCATAATGCAGTGACGCTCCACGATTCTACACTTCAAAGAAGTCCAAATCGACTTACTGAATATCTGACGGTCTCTAATGAATAATGCGTTCAGAAATCGTCTTTCGCTGTGTATTGTTATTTCAGAGTAAACTTGGGGAGGTCTGTGAATTATTGGTTATAAGGTTAAAGGTTGGGATCACTTAAAGAGGTCAAGCACCAGTAGCTTAGTGGTTAGTGCGCGCCCCATGTACGCTGTGGCTCCTTTCCCGCATGTCTTTCCCCACTCTCTCTCCCTCCCTGATTTCTGACTCTATCCACTCTCCTATCTCTAAATAAAAATGTAAAAAACAAGATGAAAGGTCAAAAATCTGCAGCAGCACTTTTTTTTTTTTTTTCATACTTTATTATTTCCTGGGGAAATTCTAGTTTTACACTCTGTTACTGAGAGACATGTTTCTCACAAACATCGGCCCAAAATACACACTCGTGCACAAACAGGATCTGAGGACAGAAGTAATGGAGAGCTCTCAGAGTGGGCTGATAGACAGAGAGCGCGCCAGAGCTGCTGGGGGTTTGGTGCCTTGCTTAAGGGCACTTCTGCAGTATTCAGGCAGTGATCTGGTCCCTCTCCAGCAACCAGGCCAACTTCCATACATTAGTCCGCACCGGGAGTTGAGCCGGCGACCCTCTGGTTCCCAACCCAAGGCTGAGCTACTGCCACCCGCCTGATGAAGGCCACAAGCCGAAACGTGTCGGTCTAATGAAGTTGATCTTCTTACTAAAAGTGTTTTTGACTTCTTCAAACCTTTCACTCTCCGTGCACCTTGGTAGTTTGTGAAGCTGTGCCACACACTCTGCTTCTTCATCACTTAAAGATAAGACATTTGTTTTTTTTAAATCCTCCATGTTAAAGATGAATTTACATGAGACACATTACGACATGTTTGTAGGTTCATCTTTTTATAGCTGGTTAAAAGTCGACTTTGTCTTTTGTGATTCCAGGTGTTTGGTGTGAAAAAGAGTCACAGTTTGTGTACAGCACAGTCGGGGATAAAGTTCTGCTGTCATGCACCAACCTGATCACCTCAGACTGCTCCAGGATCTCCTGGACCTTTTTCTTCAAAGGTGATGGCGTGCGGTACACCAAGGAGGTCAACCAGGGTAAGGTGTGGGAGAACTCGGACAAGGCCAGCCGCATGTCCCTCTCTTCCAACTGCTCTCTCGTCCTGCAAGACCTGAAGTCTGAGGACGCAGGCTCCTACGTCTGCCTGCAGGACGGAAACGCCACCACTGACATCTACTTCTCCGTCCTCGCCATCTCTTCAGTCTCCACTATTAATAACCTGCAGCCTGGAGGAAACCTCAGCCTGAGCTGCGTGCTGTTCACTTACTTTGATGCAGGGAGCTGCAAGTCATACTCGAACGGGTTCATCCTCAGCTGGGCGGCTGTGGACGGCACTGAGCTGCTCCTAGACACAAGGTTTGCACTTTTCTGTCCTTCCTCTGCAGTCGCTGATACTCCTCTATACTTCTACTGTAATAGCTTCGACAACAACACCTTTATGTATCCTATTATAATAATAAAATATAAATAGAGCAGTAGTTCTTAGATGGAGGGCCGGTAGCCAAAAGTGGGTGGAGGAGCTGTTTTTAGTGGGTTGCAAAGGTGCCTTTTTTACTTTTATCAGATAGGACAGCTGAAGAGAGATGGGAAATGCTGGGAGGAGAGAGTAGGGGATGACCTGCAGCCCAGCAGAGGGCCGAGGTCGGATTTGAACCCACAGCCACTGCAACGAGGACTGTAGCCGCTGTACATATGGCGCGCAATATAACCACTAGGCTACTTGTGCCCTGAAGAAAAGTCTGAAATTTGACATGATACGAGTAAAAAATAAATGATATTGGTACCATTTCTGAAACCATGGCAACCAAAATAGAAGTACTAGGCTCCCAATATTGGCTCGTTTCTAGTTTTTAATCACCACAAGTTTCAGGCAAACTCCTCCAAGTGTCTAAATTACACAAAAAACTTTGGTAACATTTAACATTTCCACCGTGTGTTTTTAACAAACGGACACAAAACAGTTTTTGAGTAAAGTTAAGACGTTATTTATTGCATGTCTGTTGGATACTGGTTCAGAGGGCCGAGGTATGAGAGCTGGTTTCTGGAGTCTTGTTCTTCAGTATATCCGGTCTCAGAGTCAGTGTAGAAGCAGAGGTGAGGTCGTGGAGCTGGGCGTGGAACGATGAAGATTTGAGGCATGGAAAGACGATATAAATAAAGCGGATCTTAAGTTCTTTAAAAAATGTTACAAACAAGCCTGCCTTAGAAATACCACGGTGAGTAAACTGACGATATGGCGTCGAGCAAGAAGACTGTGGAGTGTGTAGGTAGCTTGAGAGCAGATGAGCAGCAGGTTTGCAGATTTGATTGGTAGCAAGGTGTGTGGACCCACACCCAGCTCTAGACGAACACACACACATACACAGGATAAACAAGAAAACACGCAGAGAGGGAAAACAGACTGGGATCCTCACACTGTGACACTGAGGAAGACAATAACTCCTCAGGCGGACCAACATTCCTTATAGGATCAGTTTATGTTTGTTGGCAACCTGACTTAAAAAAGGTCACACTACAATATAAATAAAATAATTACTGATAAAAGACATGTTTGTAATGTTTGTCTTTTAATCTGCCTCTCTCGCAGGTACAAGCTGACACATCACAACCGCTGCCACATCACTCTTACGATCACAAACCTTCAGAGAGAAGACAACAACAGGAAGTGGAGGTGTCAGATGAACACCACACAAAACCTCCAAGTCATGTTTCTGGACTTCAAGTCCACATTCTTGTTTGGAAATTATTCTTCTGAGATTCCCGTACCGGACAGCGATTGTTCAGAGCCGCTGCCCATCAGTCGTATAGTGCTCTGTGTGGCTCTGCCCGTCATGGTGATCATGGTGGGATTCTTCACATGGAGAGCAGACAAAAAGAGGGCCAGCGCATCTACAGCTGGCATCGAGCTACAGGAACTTAAATGACAGCTGAGTGCTGTACTGTATGTACTTTTTTTTAAGCAGGATTTCACTGCTCTTCCCGTCACATCGAATCCTCGAGTACTTAGAGGCAGAAAGAACATGATGTCTTGTACTGCGGCTGCAATGTTGTAGAGATGATTCTGATTCTGATTGTTTTCCTTTTATCTTTGAACATCTTCCCTCTAATGTTTCTTTAAAGGTTTTATTGTTGGGCTTTCTTATAGATAGGACAGTGGATAGAGTCAGAAATCAGGAAGAGAGAGAGTGTGGAGCTGCAGGTCGGATTCGAACCTGTGACGCCCGCCTGGAGGACAACAGTCTCTGTATATTAGTGCTCACATAACCACTAGGCTACCAGCACCCCTCCCCTTTAAGTTTGAATTAAATACAACTATCAAATATCTTTAAGGAATATTATGAAGCACTGGATGTGCTCAGTTGGCATCTAGCAGGCGGGCGGCTGCACACAGAGGCTACAGTCCTCCAACTTATTGAAAGGTGCATTCACTCACAAGTCCAGATAATAAACTTATTTCAAGCAAAGAACAAGGCTTGAATTGGCCGAAAGTTAAAAAAAATTAATCTGCCGATATGTCAAAGAAAATGTTTCGTGTTGAGTTTCTTGAAATGAGATGTTCTGTCTAAGTAAGTAAGTACGTCTTATTACAAAAATTAGACTTAGACTTTCTTTATTGTCATTCAAACTTGTACTTCACAGTGCAGATAAGAACGAAATTTCGTTGCAATTGGCTCGTAGTGCAGGATAAAAAAACAGCAGCATGTATTTACATATAAGAATAAAAATAAGGTGCAGATATAAATAGATATAAAAAGAAAAGCTATGAGTGAAATTACTATACAGATAACTATATTGCACATTCTATTGTATTTTCCAGTCCAGTGAGGTAGTCCTGTGTGGGGGTTTGAGGGGGAGTGGAGGGGTTATTTTTTCGTGTTCAAAAGTCTTATGGCCTGTGGGAAGAAGCTGTTGCAGAACCTGGAAGTTCTGCTTCGGAGGCTGCGGAACCTCTTTCCAGAGTCCAGCAGCGAAAACAGTCCTTGGTGGGGGTGGGAGGGGTCTCTGCTGATTTTCTGAGCCCTGGTCAGGCAGCGGATCTTTGCGATCTAAAAATATCACCAAGTTTGTTTTCTTTCCACATCGGGGAACTTTTTTACACTTATTACAAGCAATACAGGACCATTTTTTCTCTTTATATTTTGAAATAAGAAGTTTATCTGGACTTGTCGCGTGAATTTGTCTCATATTATTTTGACAATAAATTCGATTGTATGATTTGAGTATTTGCAGTGTCGTTGTGTTGATTCGCTTTGATTGAGGGTTTTTTTTTCAGATTAAACTTGTAATGATGACTCTCAAAATAATTGTCTCTCCTCCTGTTTACTTCCAGCTGTTCATACAGACAGCATCTCAGCGGCCAAACTAATAACTCCATCCCTCAGTAAAGACGTCAGCGCTGCACGCTTCTGTCAAAGAAATCACTTCTTCAACTGTTTCAGCTTTTAACGGAGGTTAGAAAGCAAAGTGTCAGTAGTTGAATAAAGAGGGACTTAAACTAAGTGAACTAAATTAAAGGTTGTTTTTGTCTTTTTTGTGTGTTTAAATGATCTCTGATGTCAAACAGCATCACTTTAATTTTATCAATACATGTTTGTGCTTTATTTTAAAATGGTTTTTAATTAAATAAGTAATTCAGTGCATTTTAATAACCAATTTATGATTACAAGAGCTGAAGCAGAGCTCTAAATTCATCTTTACTTTTGGTTGATTATTGCTGTTAAACTGTTATTGTATCTCCTGCGCCGTAAAATCTGTTTTTACCGAGTGTGTCGGAGCTATCGTGTTTTCAGAAATACAAACTTTATTTAAATAATAACTCTGGAACATTCTTGCACCTCGATTTAACAAAGGTACACCTGAGTAGTTTGCTTAAGTTACAACAACCAGGATAAATGATTTAGTTATAAATAAAGACTAAATGGAAGATAAAAAAAGATAGATAGATTATAGATTTAGTTAAGATTATTCAAAGTATATGCAGTGTACATGGAGATATAGAGAACATAGATATTTTCTTTCTTCTCTTTGCTTTTCGTTATGTTAATGTGTCTTAATATGGTCGACGTTGTAAGACTGCCTCCGGTACAGTAGGTGGCGGTATGCATATTGGGATTTCAATCCACCCATTAAAAAAAACACGAAGAATTAGAGGAAGAAGCTGACTACGGGAAGTGTGGAGGGTCAGTTTGATGTTGCTGCTTCTCCCGAATAGATCAAAGATTGGCTGTTTTTCTCTGAACATGGCAGCACATTTGAAAAAACGAGTTTATGAGGAATTTTCTAAAGTTGTACAGGTAAGCGAAGGAAACCTCAACATGTCTGCTCGTTGTAAACTCATTATTAACACAGATGATGAAGCATAATATTGTGCTATGATGCTAACTAGCCTGCTAGCTAAAGCTAAGCGGACAGCAAACGTTACCCAAACAGCCAGGGACTCAGTCTTAAAGTCAGCTGATAGTTATGTGGAAATAACCATTCTTATGTACCGAACACCAGCGACAAATAATCAGATTTAAGTATTTTACGAAGCTCGAAACGTAAATGATTACTAGTAAAAGGTTTGTTGTTTCACACTTAACACGAGAGGGCTAATGTCGTACTTGATGTAGCGACCGAGTGCTGAAGATAATCACAGAAGTGTTGATACCACAGACTGTAAAAGATACTGATATTACTTTAATACAATAGTAATAAAAGTAAAAATCAACAACAGATAATGTTTTAACTCTACCAACTCAACTAGTTCTCCGATTTACCTGAAACTAGACTGTTGCCAAGCAACCCGAACATTCTATTCCACTGCACTCTGTCAATCAGTTGGTGTCCATGGTAACCACAGAGCAGCTACTCTGCAGAAAGAACCTTTATATGTTAAAATAAATGAATTTATCATGAAACCAGTGACATTAGTGGCTGTTGTGAGAATTTGAGGTACGAGATGATGAGTAAAGAAAAACTCTGTCAGCTGTAAATGTTAATTAAAAGTAATCAGAGCTCCTGGCTGAGGAGGAGGGATAACATATTGTGAAAAGTCTCCCATATCATCACTCATGAAATAGTGATGCAGTAGATGCACATCCTTAACATTGTTCTAATGTGAAGTTGAAGGTTTTGCCAAGAAATCTAGAGGAGGGGACACATTGACGTAGAAAGTATTTTTCAGTTCCAGCTGTTGTATGCTCACAGATTCCCCATGAAGAAGCTCCAGCCAAAAAGTTGCGTCTGTCTAAGCCCAGCAAGTCTGCGGCTCTGCACATTGACCTCTGTAAGGCCACCAACTCCACCGACGCCCTGCAGTACCTGCTGCAGTTTGCACGCAAGCCAGTGGAGGCGGAGAGCGTGGAGGGTGTGGTCAGGATACTGCTGGAGCACTACTATAAGGTGAAAAACTTTGGGTCATAACCAGGAACATGTTCAAATCATTGATTTCTTTAGTGAGCTTAGCCTATGGTAACTTTGATTTACCAGTCATTATATTTTAAATATAAATGCAGCTTAGGCACAAGTTCCCGTCTTAAAGGTTAAATGTTTATTTGGATCAATCTGTGCAGAGATGCACAGAAACAAATCTAATCCCGTTGCTGATGTCCTCTCCCAGGAGACGGATAACTCGGTGAGGCTGAAGATTGCCTCTCTGCTGGGTCTTCTGACGAAAACGCAAGGCTTCGTTCCTGACTGCATCGTGGATGACGCCATCAGCACACTCAACAATGAGAGTAAGAAACCTTTTTGACACAGTCTGAAAGCTGCATTTTTACTTTTGCTTATTTTATTACAGTCTGTTTTGTTTTCTTCCAAATGAACACTGCTGCTGAATAAACTGTGTCTGCACAATTCTTCGTCTCTGTGTGCAGAGTCCCATCAGGTCCTGGCCCAGCTGCTGGACACTCTACTAGTCATTGGTACACAACTACCTGAGAGTCCTGCCATCAGACAGCGGATGATCGAGGTGGCCTGCAAGGTGACCCAGTTTTAACACAATACTGAACATCATGTTTTCTTCTCGGATTCAAAGAGAGTTTTTGCACAAAGCGACATAAAAAAAAAACGTTTCTATGTCTTGTCTCTTTCTCCCTCTTAGCACCTCTCTGATACGTACTTTGGGGTCAGGAACAAGTGTCTGCAGCTGCTGGGATGTCTTGGCGTTATGGACACTCTGACCAAAGAGAACGAGGGGCCGGGCACATCACTAGGTTTGTGTAATCGCTCAGCATGTTTAAGTTGCTGTACTGTAGAACAAACTTTCTTTTACTTTAAGGTGGAACATCTTTCAGCTTCGAAACTGAATTATGTGTCACACATTTCTTTCAATGTTTAAAAGCTGAGAGGAATCAAAAACAGTGTTCAGGAACAAGGCTGTCTTTTTCCCTTTGTACCTCAAAATTCATCGAGGATTTATTCTAAGGAGCTGTGCATGACTTCATAAAATATGCCATGACATTTAGAACTGAAACTCACTTGAAGATATTTGATCTAAACTCCTGAAGACTCAGATGTATGAGCTGTGATTGTGGTTTGCTCTGTAGTGGCATGGCTTATCATAGTTGTTTTATGTTGTGTCATTTCTCATGTCTCATGGTGCTTCAGGAGGATCGAGGGACGTCCAGAGTATCATCAGTGACTACTTTGGAGACCAGGACCCCAGAGTCCGCACTGCAGCCATCAAAGCCATGGTAAGACACCAACAACAGCTGCACTCACCAAAAACGTAACCCCAGTCAATCATTTTACATAATGCATCCCGTTATGTGTGCTCCTATTTGTATTCCAGCTGCAGCTGCATGAGAGAGGGATCAAGATTCACGATATCATCTACGAGCAGGTAACAGCACTTTTTATGAACCTTATAGGTAACCATATCGTGGACAAATGTCGAGGAAAAAAAAAAAGATACAGTTCTGGTTTTAAAAAAGATACATGCATGAGATCGGCTCTTGAGTGATTCAGAGTCATTTTAAAGATGATGATCATTTGGTGGTCGTGGTCATAGAGAGTAATCACAGCTACAGTGGCTGTAAATGTACAAACGTCAATATCTGTGTGTTTGCAGGCCTGCAGGTTGCTGTCCGATGATTACGAGCAGGTCCGCTCTGCAGCCGTGCAGATGGCTTGGGTGCTCAGCCAGCTGTACCCAGAGAGGTGAGAAGGTTCAGAGAGACTTAGTTTATTAGCCGTAGAGTTAGCGCCTCTCTCTGAAGCTTTACAGGAACGATGAGAGAAAAGGTTCAGGCCTCAGTACTCTCACAGAAGTTATTATCAGTAGTGTAACATAAGAGACACCGGGGTAGTTATGATCAAACTCCTCATGACTGAATGTCTTAAAGAGGAAAGTCAGAAACTCTCCTTTTTCCGTGACACGTCTTGACTCCATAAAACTTGTGGGGTTGATAGCTGGTTAGCTTAGCACTTTCCTAAACGAATGAATGGTCTCAAAAAGTGGTCTCTGATTTTATAATTCATTCACTACTGATTGGCTCGACCAGTTTGTCGTCGCCTTTCCTGACTTTTACTTTGATGTTTTATCTGTCAAATCAGCATCGTGCCCATCCCATCGTCCAATGAGGAGATCCGACTCGTTGATGATGTTTTTGGAAAGATCAGTCATATGGTCAGCGACGGCTCCTGGATGGTCCGAGTGCAGGCAGCCAAAACACTGGTGAGGGAACAGAAAAGAAAACAATGACTCTCACCCCTGTTAACATTGTGTTTGTTACCTTGACCTGAAGTTGTTACGTGAGGACATTATAGAAAAGGTCAAGCTTAGATTAAGCGAGGAATGTCAAATATTGAGTGTCTGAAAAGGCTTTTCAATGAATACATTCAAAGTGAATCTTTTCTGGTGTGACAGGGGTCGATGCTGCAGGTCAGTCCTCACTTTCTGGAGCAAACTTTGGACAAGAAGCTGATGTCAGATCTCAGGGTGAGTAATTGAAGCTTTTTAAAAATCTTAATCTATGATCATAATTAGATATCCTCTAATTTCTTGCATTTTCCTCTTTTCTGTTTTCAGAGGAAGCGTACAGCTCATGAACGTGCGAAGGAGCTCTTCACTTCTGGAGAGTTCTCCTCTGGGAGGAAATGGGCTGACGATGCCCCCAAGGAGAGACTGGACACTAACACTGTCTACCTCATTGCCTCGGGGGCCTGCGGCGCTTTTGTTCACGGCCTGGAAGACGAGATGTTTGGTATGTGAAACTGCGTGCTTTGTTTGTCTTTGTATTGTCATCTTCGACAATCAGAGATCTCCTAATCTGTTTTTGTTGCCAAAACAAAATCTGAGAAATCCAGAGAATGTAGTTTCCTCGTCCCATATCTTTACTTCTCCTCTTTTTTACGTCGATCATCTACAAACAGTTTTTTGTATTCTACTGTGTTGCTGAACTATAATGACCTCTTCTCTGTCTGATATATTTTTTTCAGAGGTTCGTATTGCGGCGGTGGAGGCGCTGTGCCAGCTTGCTCGGTCGTCTCCGAGCTTTGCAGAAAAGTGCCTGGACTTCCTGGTCGACATGTTCAACGATGAGATCGAGGAAGTGAGGCTGCAGTCGATCCATGTGCTGAGAGAAATATCCACCCATATAACACTCCGAGAGGACCAGCTGGACACTGTGCTGGCCGTGTTGGAGGTACACTCACTACAGTTAAACAGCAAGTGTTATTCCAGTCTGATATATGACGTGTTGATGACGTCCCTGTTGATCTTCAGGATTCATCTCGTGACATCAGAGAGGCTCTCCATGAACTCATCTGTTACACCAACGTGTCCACCAAAGAGTGCATCCAGCTGGCTCTGCTGGAGCTGCTGAAGAATCTCAACAAATATCCCACCGACCGCAACTCTGTCTGGAAGTAAGAGTCAAGTTCTGTTCTCAAAGTGAAACTAGTTAGAGCAACAATGTTACGTTAAACTCAGAGTTCTCATCAAAGCTTTGAGAAGAAACGAGCCTGAATGTTGTTTTTATTAACTAAGAAATAATCTGTCCTTAAAAGACCCGACCTCTGAGAGTGTATTTCATTTTCTCTCTTCCCCTCAGGTGTCTGAAGTTCCTGGGTTCACGACACCCAACGCTGGTGTTGCCGTTGGTTCCTGAACTGCTCAGCACTCACCCGTATTTTGACACACCGGAGCCTGACATGGACGATCCGGCCTGTATCCTTCACTCTCATGACAATCTAAAAAAAACACACGAACACATGAGCAACAAACCCTCATCAACTTTGTTTTGTTGCAACTGCACTACGAGTAAAAATCTCCACAACGGCTGCCCTGTTGAGTTCACAAGTCATCGTGATTTATCTGTGGATCCTTTAGAACCTGTTTCCATAAAGTCTGAGCGTGTCCTGATGTTGAAATCAGATCAGTCACCAGCCTGTAAGCAGCTTTACCTCCGCTGCTGTGTTTACGGGTTGTTTTTTAAAGTTAACATGTCGGCAGCATCGTGACACACATCTGTTTATCTGCTCTGGACCTTTTCTTGACCACGCGGCTTGATCTCAGACATCGCGGTGCTGGTGCTGGTGTTCAACGCTGCCAAGTCGTGTCCCACCATGCCGGCGCTGTTCTCTGACCACACCTTCAGACACTACGCCTACCTGAGGGACAGTCTGTCACATCTTGTGCCGCCACTGAGAGTGAGTGAACTGAAATACTGCAGTTTCTTCAGAATGTTTTCAAATGTGGTATTATCCATGTCTTAACAATCCAGAAGGTTCCATGTCACATGCACACCTTTGACCATCATGCCAACTTTCATTAAGAATAACAACAATAGGACTGTCAGTGGTTAATGCCGTGCTACTGATGTCTGTTGTCCAGTTTACATTGTGAGAAAGCCACAACAGAAAGTACGCCAACCACCAGGATACACCTGGTCACACTCGCAGCGGCTTGCACTGCGAGATTTGTTCAATCAAATTATTTGGTCACACAACTTAACACAACATTTACAAGACAGTCAGTGAAACACTTCTTGTCTCCACTATCTTCTAGTTGCCAGGCAACGGTCTGGACTTGGTGGACTCGCGGTGTGGTTCAGGTTCTGTGGAGTCTGCTCAGCTCTTCCTCCAGCAGAGTCTAAACAGGGTCAGCATCATCCAGAACCTGGAGACACCTGGAGCGCAGGACCTGCTGGACTTCACCATACGGTACACACACATGCACACACGCACGCACACAATTTTTGTGTTTGATGTAGTAGCTGTTATGACAAAAATACATGAAAGATTTAATTTAGCTACACCAGTAGCCACGCGTTAAGAAAGTATTGAAAATACTGTGTGCTCAGGTTGTCAGAATGTTCAGTACTTTGCTAATAGGGTTGTAATGATACCTCACCTCCCGTCCCTCTGTCAGAGACCTGCGGCGGCTCGGCGAGCTGCAGACAGAGCTGGCTGGAGCGGCTGATTTCTGTGCGACATACCTGCGCTGCCAGCTGCTGCTCATGAAGGTAAGTTTATGACTTCTACATTTTGTCTGACCTTACTTCGTCAGTCTTATGTTACCTCCAGCCAACACATGTTGCCCAAAGTGCTGTAAAGGAACAATTAGCGTGAGTGACTTTCAGAAACTGAACGATAAGGAGCCTGGATGTTTATCTCTGCCTTGTTTCGTCTGCAGGCTCTGCAGGACAGACTGTGGAACATGGCCGTCCCTCTCTGCCTCAAACAAAACGTCACGGCCACCGCTGCAGCTCAGCAGGTCAGCAGACGCTGGTGTTGGATTAACCTCCCCTTTGAGATCCCTCAGGGCGGCTTTTGTCTGTTAAAATGTGTCAATGTTTGTTTTGTAGATCTTGGAAGAAACCTACAAGCTGGAGTTTTTGTACAGTGGTTTGGAAAGCAGACAGGTGGCTACTATACACCATGTCCGGCTACAGGCCAAAGCTCTGCAGCTCGTCCTGACGGCTCGCACCAGGCAAGGGTCAGTACAAGAAACACACACAAACGTACACACCTTCACGTGGACCACATCTTTCAGTTTCTTTATGAATCATTTCTCTACAGGTTGGATCCCCTCATCAGCAGCTGTGAAAAGTTTTTGCAGGATATTGAGTCTTTTCAGAGGTGAGATCTTTTTCTGTTTGTAGCTCAAACTTTAACGACCTTCTAGACCTCCTCTTAGTCCGCACATTTTTGTATAGCGCAATAACAATCTCTCCACCGTGCTTCATGAGACAGAAAAGTTCATTTCAACTATTTAAATAAATAAAGAGATCCCTTAAGAAAACTGCTGTATCTTCATAACCTGCTGCCCCCCCCCCCCCCTAAATGTTGTTGTAGACTAATTAGGTAAACCTGAATGTGTGCTGACGTCAAACTTTTCAGATAAAACGATACAATCTGTCATGAATGACTGATAGAATCAAAAAGTACAGAAGCTCGAAAAACAGATCCTCAGTCGTGTTTTTAACTAAAAGCTGCAGCGAGCAGGTCAGGAGAGCTTTGTTGTAATTGCACAAATACGTTGTAATGTCAGACGGTGTTGAGGAGTTAGCAATGTTTTGTAATGAGTATGAAATGACCCAAAAGTGCGTCTTTAGGGCTTCTAATTTTGTTGCTGTGTATCAAAAGAGGCATCGATATCGTTTGATTTTTACTAGTATTGTATCGAAGATAAAATTCTGGTAGGTGACACCTGATTGGTTGCTATTTGGTTTACGGATCAGTTCAGATTTGTGTTGTTTTGTCATGTTCTCTGTCACCCCCAGGCTGTTTCTGACCGAGCTGCCCCACCTCCAGGACAGTTTTGTGGATAAGCTGTTGGAGTTGATGCCCCGCCTGTCGTCCTGTAAACCCGTGGAGATGGTGAGGATCCTCCAGACAACCCTGAGACAGAGCGGCCTGCTGCACCTCAGACTGCCCGAACAGGTGATGAACCAGTTTCTTCAGGAAGGAAACTGAACTTAGCCTCTTACAAACATTTGCAGTCTGTATTTTTTACCACAGCAGTACAAACTCCAGCAACATGAATTGTGTGAAACATTTTTCCAGCAGCAGAGTTGTATGATGTGTATTTTCATTAACGTTTCCCTGCTGGTTGATCCAGATCCATCGTGCGACGGCCACCATCATAGAGCCCACAGGAGAGTCTGACAACCCACTGAAGTTCACGTCTGGCCTGGTGGTGGCGCTAGACATTGATGCAACCCTAGAGCACGTCCAGGACCCCCAGAATACAGTGAAAGTACAGGTGTGTGACAGCAGGCCCCTGTGGAATCCTTTCAGAATGAAAGAAACAGAAACCTTGACAAATACTTTTCACTTGATGATAAATGAATGATGGGCAATTTAACCTTCAGCCTTCTTTTAATGTATCTCTCTTTCCCTTTGTCATGATGCTTTTGACCTCTTGTTTGTTTGAATTGCCATGCTGCTGAAATGTGCTGGACAGGCCCCCTGAAAGGCCCAGCGATCAGACCCTCCCAGGAAATGATTAACGTTCGATCAGTACTGTTAACACTAGCCTCCTAGCTAACATTATCTCCCTCTGCCTGGCTCCCATCAGCCTTGAGCTGACTGAAATGAGTTTGTTAACAAGTCCTTGTTGAGGTCAAACGCCCGGGCCAACTCACTCCTTTTCTTCTTCTGTTTGTTCTGGCTCTCTGTGCAGTACCTGGAATGAATATACTGTGACATAACTGGTATAACGGTTAGTTCACTGGGCTCGCTGACATCTGCAACTTTACCAAAAATAAAAAGTCTCATGATTTTCAGAAAAGGTGGTGTAGATTATGAAACAGTCTACGTTGCTCAGGGCGGCTGTGGCTCGAATGAAAAGCAGAACGTTGAATACAGGATTAAAGGACTTGTGTCTCCACAGGTTTTGTATCCAGACGGCCAGAGTCATGTGATCCATCCTAAACCTGGAGACTTCAGAAAACCTGGACCTGACAGACACAGACTCATCACACAGGTGTACCTCTCACACACCGCCTGGACAGGTCAGTATAGCTCTAACACACACACACACACACACACACGTTTCTGTTTTAGAGACAAAGTCAACTGTTTTCATCTAGATGAACTCCTTAAAAGTTTCTAGAATGAACTAGAATAAAATGACTAAAGCCTTTGTCACATGCTCTCCTGTACTTAAGAGTGACAGGAAATGTTGGGAGGAGAGAGAGGGGGGAATGACATGCAGCAAAGGGCAGAGGTCGGACTCAAACCCACGGCTGCTGCAATGAGGACAAAGCCTTTGTACATGTGGCCCAGGACATAACCGCCAGGCTGTCCGGCACACTCTTGTGCCTCTTGTGTCTATGCATCTTCCTGTTTTTCTACTTTAAATTGTCTTTGAATCAGACCATTCAATTCATTTCAGATCAGATTATGGACTTTGTATCAAGTCTTAACAAACCTGAGAGTATAAGAAACATGAACAGAAGGTTCAACCTTTCTGTTTATCATCAGTTTAATGTTTCGTCTTTCTCTCTCAGAGCCGTCACAGATCGAGGTGCGCCTCCTCCTGGCCTACAGCTCCTCCTCAGCCTCCCTCTCCCCGCCTTCTTTGGCTTCCAAGCTGGGATGGAGTGACAGCACTGACAGCCTCCCCCCACCGGAGACCGCCGTAGAGGGAACCATTCCGTTCAGCAAGTCCGTCAAAGTCTTCATCATGCCAAAACCTTCCCGGCGCTAACAAAAACTCCAAACAAAGGAGACGGCTTCCACTCTGAACTGAGATTTTATACAAAGAGTTCATGCTTTTTTCCTTAACTCTGACCTGATGCAGACTCTGACTCATCATCATGTGAGTGACTTTGTGAGTTCAAAAGTGTACAGAAAGAAGAAATGCTTTTACTCTCTCTCCTTGGGCGAGAGAAGTCTAAATGTCCCTGAAGTTTCAGAAACACAAACGTAGTTTTGTTCTCTTTGTGTCGGGAATTATTTTTGTATATTTGTTTGTGATAAAGACAAACCCATGGCAATGAAATTATTCGTTCTGTGTTTATTAAATGACAAACAAGCAGAAATACATTTTGCCCTCATGAAAAATAAACTGCACATTAGTTACACTTACTCAACACCAACATAATGATCTCTTTATTTTAGCTCAGATCTTAAAAGCTCCCTCAATATTCCACCTGGGCCTCCAAAGTGACGTGTGTCTTAAAGCATCTTCAACATGAACAACAACAAAATAACCTTTTGAAATGTTGGTGTCGACAAACGGGGTTTCCTGCTCTTTATAACAACATTTGAAGATGACGGGTTAGACCTCTCCAGCTTGACTCTTTGCTCTTTGAGTTCACTTGTTTTCATATCTACTCACCCTCATATTTGCTAAGTGAACTTCAACAGTTCTGAAATAAAGCTTTCCTCTGTCAAACTGGACTCTTATTCAAGATGTAGCCGTACTCTAAAGCAGCAGGTCTAATAATAGAGGAGCTAGCCATCTATGCATTTGGCAAAAAAACACAGACTGTAAGCAATAGTGCTGCCCTGCTCCTCCTCCTGAAGGTCATCTCAGCTGGCAGCTCAAACTCAAGCCTGGTATTTTACTTCTGTGTCAGTTGTACACCGTAGAGGATTACACAAGCGTGAGCACTACATTCTTGTGCGTTGGTGTGTCTGCGAAGCTCTGCTTGTTATATCGCCAGTTTTCGGTTCTGCCTCAATCTCTGCTTGATTATGTACAGGAAACCATGGCAACTGAGACCAAGCATATTATATTGAAGCTGGAGCTGATAAATATGAAGCAGCTGCAGATTATATTCTGCAGAATTTAGAAAATGTCAACGAAACCGGAAATGTGATGCTACCCAGCGGTCCAATCACAGGGTTTGCGGTTTCATTGCTTACATTATTGTGAAGATGCACGCCAGGCTACATGCGTAAGCTTCTCCGTAGGTACAGGCCTACGAGAACCTACAGCGTAGATTCGCAGCTGAAGTGTAAACCAGGCTTAAGAGTGATCTCATTAACAGGTGGAGTGGAACACCCCCCCCCACCTTGGCACCCTGACCGGCCAGTTTATTGTATTCAGCTACGGCCTTTTCCGTCTGCAGGACTCTGACGTCGACGCCGCTCTGCCTCACAAAGTCTAGAGTGGTGGAGGGAACCTGAGAGAGAGAGAGAAACGACAGCTCAAAATAACTGATGGAGAAAAAGAATACTTTCATTGTACAGAACTCACTCAACAGATCACACTCGAGTCAAGTCAGGAGATTTACCCCTCAAACAGCACCGATACCTACAGATCTGAGCCATGCTTTCTTCAAGGAGTGCATAAAAGTTTGAATATTTTCAACTTTTCAGCTCGGAGTCGCAGCGCTCGCCAGTGTCACTTTTTAAGAAGCAGCCAATCAAATCAAGTAGGAGGCTTTACCTCCACTCTTTATGAAATGTTTCCCACTCCTCGTCGAGGAGCAAAGCAACAGTGAGAGCTCTACGTTTACGCAAATCCATTTTTCCCTCTTATTTTATTTGTCCATCCGTATGCACACGCAGCCATGTCCACGGGCGCTCCCAGCTGTTGTTTCCCCCCCAGCTGCACTCAGGCGTTTCCGGAGCAACCGTGCCTAGCATGACGAGGAATTCTCTCTATATTCCTCTAATTGTATTTTCATTCTTTTAGTGAATAAATGAGCATTTTCCTTTAATACATGTTTTACCTGCAGAGCTTCACTCATGCCTCTGCCAATGACCAGCAGGTCAACCCCCTTCTTCAGCACCTCCTCCAGGTCAGCAGGTTGGACTCCTGGGTAATGCTGAAATTGAAAAAAGCACCATCAGTTCAGTTTTCTCTTTCTTCGTATTTGCTGAGTGTTTTGATTCTAGATCCACTCACGTCAGTCCCAGTCTCTCTCCAGTCCCAGGCCCGGCTGCCTCCAGGCCAGACCTTACAGTCTTTGTAGCTGGAGGAGCATCCCTTCACCTTCATGCTTCCCCAGGAAAGAGAGGCGATCTCTGGAGAGGACATTTTATGTGACGTTCGACCTGCTGAAAAACAAGAGGAGACACGGGACTGTGTACAGAGTAGGTCCAGTTCATAAAATACTCCACTTCCAACTCACTTTAAGACACTTTCACAGGCCTTTAATTCTCATACAGCAAGAGCGCCCAGAGACACAAAACATCTGCAACAGGCGTAGAGTTTTTAAGTTGAGTTACCCCTCTTTGTCGGGTTTGAGTTACCTTCCTTTCTGAAATGGAAAACTATTGACTATTACAACTCCCCACTGGCAGGTCTTCCTACATGCACTGTCAAACCCCTGCAGATGATCCAAAACGCAGCAGGGCGACTGATGTTCAACCTCCCTAAACCAGCACGTCCCTCCACTGTTCATCTCCCTCCACTGGCTCCCAGTTACTGCTCGCATCAAATGTAAAACTTGTATAACTAAAAATGGCTCCTCCTTACCTAAACTCTCTCATCCAGGTCTACACTCCCTCCCGCCCACTACACCCTGACAATGAAAGGCATCTGACCATTCACAACAGGGTCCTAAGTCTCTAACTAGACTCTTCTCCTCTGTCGCCCCCCAGTGGTGGAACAAACTACCAAACTCCATTTGATCTGCAGAGTCCCCCCCTCCCTGACTGAGCCAGTGCTGCTGTTATTCTTAGAAACAGACTGGAGGCTATTTTTGAACAGGACACAGATATGATCACTCATGCTGCACACCAGATCAACAAAAAAACTGTCAAACTCTGTTTCTCTCAGTCAGTAGGTTAAAATCAACAACCAGACTCCTGCTATGCTGTTGTCAACAACCAGACAGCTGCTATGCTGTTGTCAACAACCAGACTCCTGCTATGCTGTTGTCATGAGTTCACCAAACTGGACATTTAAGAGGAAATCTTAAAGCAAACTGCTGCTTACCTTTGCTCGGTGTCTGCAGACTGGACACGCCCCCCTGTGATTATTCTTCCTTCTGCGATTAAAGGGAAACAGTTCAGCTTAACTCAGAAACACAACATGACTGAGGGAGTTTAACTTAACTCTCTTTGTAGGAAATAATGACTCCACTAAATATTTACATAGGGTATTTTTGATTAGGCTACATTATTCAGAATGTCATTTTAAATATGCATTTTTATTATTTAATAGCGCCCTCATGTTTTGGTCAGGACGTGGCGTGAAGAGCTCCAGCAGGTAGCCTCCTGTAGAAGTAATGAGTCACTAAAGCAGAGACACACAGTGAAGAGTTCTGACACAGACAGTCTGTTCCTGTTGTTGTTAGGGAGCTTCAGTGATCAACGGAACCATTACCTGCTCAGGTGTATCGATATTTTATAAAAGAAAAGCGTGATCAGCGCGGACTTCCGCCCCGATGCCTCGACTTCATAACATCAAGCCAGCGACAACAACACTGCACAGGTCATTTCCTGGGACTTCAAAATAAAAGTGTTTGATGTCCGTGAAGCCAAAATAAAATAATAATGCGAAATCATTGTCATTAGGGGGTCAATGTGCGCATGTGTAAGGTGTAACTTAGGTCAATGGTTTGTTTCAACGTTTCAGTCATTCATCTATTTAACCAGGTAATATAATGCTGCATTCAGGTGCTGCTCGGGTGGTCCAAGTTCCCGAGTTGGGAATTCGTTCTTCCGACTTCAGTGTGTTCACGTGATTTCAGTTCGGAAAGTCGGAATGTTGTAACAACAGCACAAAAAAGCGTTGATGCTACGAAGAAGAAGATCAGTGAAATGAACTGATAAAAGTTATATTTGAGCAAAAAGTTGATGTGCAATATGTGAATTAATAAAAAGTTTGTTAATATTAAAGGGGACATATTATGAAACTCCACTTCTTCAGTGTTTTTGAACATATATTTCAGTAACTTGAGTGTCTATCGCCCCACAACATGTGAAATAAACCCATCCAGTCCTTTGTTTGTGGTCTGCATAAGTCTTACAACACAGAGAAAAATGCTCCGTTTCTAATATGCTCTCCTTGTGCTGTCACAAGTGGGATTCTGGTTAAAAATCCCCTCCCCCCCCCTGTTATCTTCACCCATGGACTCCACCTCCAGCCTAGACCAAAACTTTTGCGCAGGTCCGCCATTTTTATCCTTGCTAGTGAAGGAGTGATGTCTACCGGGAAATCTCAGGGGGGCTCATTGCATTTAAAGAGACACACACACCAAAACGGAGCGTTCTGAGAGAGCTGGTTTCTGCAGGGTCACAAACCTCCTCTGGTGCTTGATTCATGTTATATTTTGACCAAAGCACAGCACAGATGTTTCATTTAGACCACAGGGGACTGTTTGAAGAGGTGGAGAGGGGGATAATATGTCCCCTTTAACAAAACATATTTTGCCCCTCATGTAATGACGATTCTGACGTCAAGTCGGGAAGTCGGGCACCTAATTCTTTTCTAAGTGTCCGAGTTGTTGTTCCCACTTGAGCAGGTGTTCATGTGCATTTTACAACTCGGAAACTCGTTTTTTTCTCTCTTGTCAACAATAACTTTAGTTTGTGGTCTTTGTTTTGCCTCCACACATTCACCATTG
>CM036545.1:29751417-29769373 GCA_020745685.1 Tautogolabrus adspersus
TTACTCGGGTTTCTCTTCATATCGTACAAGTCTTTCGCCTTTTACTAAAGACTTCCGTGGAGAGGAACACTTTAGAGTTCAACTTATTTTTGGCAGGCTTAGCCTTGTAGCTGAGCCTCTGTCTCGTGTGGAAAGCAAAGAACCCATCCTATGCAATTTGGCTTGAAATCTTAAGCCTGACTCTAGAGTGATTAGTGGCTAGTTTTACAATAACGCAGCCGCTGTCATGACCAACAAGGTGAGAGGACCTCTTGCAGAAGGTGGCATCAAGCAGTCTGGGGCCTCTGGACTAAAATGGGGTGACATTTGTGTTTTATCAGTATCATTTCTGATACGTCCCATATATTGGGACAAAGTGTTCAGTGGACTTGTTGACAACGGCAGACAAAATTGGGCTCTTTTTTAGCCTGCATCTTACAGTCAGGCCTATAATTCTCTGAACTTCCATTGGATAAAGTCTGCGACAGGGGAGAGGGATGCACGTGGCCTAGTATGCGACAAGCCAAGTCAGGATTACCGTGAGTGTAGTGGCCGGGGCAAAGTGTTTTATCCTGCCCTTGACAATGAGGCTGTACTTACTCGGGTTTCTCTTCATATCGTACAAGTCTTTCGCCTTTTACTAAAGACTTCCGTGGAGAGGAACACTTTAGAGTTCAACTTATTTTTGGCAGGCTTAGCCTTGTAGCTGAGCCTCTGTCTCGTGTGGAAAGCAAAGAACCCATCCTATGCAATTTGGCTTGAAATCTTAAGCCTGACTCTAGAGTGATTAGTGGCTAGTTTTGAAATAACGCAGCCGCTGTCATGACCAACAAGGTGAGAGGACCTCTTGCAGAAGGTGGCATCAAGCAGTCTGGGGCCTCTGGACTAAGATGGGGTGACATTTGTGTTTTATCAGTATCATTTCTGATACGTCCCATATATTGGGACAAAGTGTTCAGTGGACTTGTTGACAACGGCAGACAAAATTGGGCTCTTTTTTAGCCTGCATCTTACAGTCAGGCCTATAATTCTCTGAACTTCCATTGGATAAAGTCTGCGACAGGGGAGAGGGATGCACGTGGCCTAGTATGCGACAAGCCAAGTCAGGATTACCGTGAGTGTAGTGGCCGGGGCAAAGTGTTTTATCCTGCCCTTGACAATGAGGCTGTACTTACTCGGGTTTCTCTTCATATCGTACAAGTCTTTCGCCTTTTACTAAAGACTTCCGTGGAGAGGAACACTTTAGAGTTCAACTTATTTTTGGCAGGCTTAGCCTTGTAGCTGAGCCTCTGTCTCGTGTGGAAAGCAAAGAACCCATCCTATGCAATTTGGCTTGAAATCTAAGACAGGCTCTCGAGTGATTAGTGGCTAGTTTTGAAATAACGCAGCCGCTGTCATGACCAACAAGGTGAGAGGACCTCTTGCAGAAGGTGGCATCAAGCAGTCTGGGGCCTGTGGACTAAGATGGGGTGACATTTGTGTTTTATCAGTATCATTTCTGATACGTCCCATATATTGGGACAAAGTGTTCAGTGGACTTGTTGACAACGGCAGACAAAATTGGGCTCTTTTTTAGCCTGCATCTTACAGTCAGGCCTATAATTCTCTGAACTTCCATTGGATAAAGTCTGCGACAGGGGAGAGGGATGCACGTGGCCTAGTATGCGACAAGCCAAGTCAGGATTACCGTGAGTGTAGTGGCCGGGGCAAAGTGTTTTATCCTGCCCTTGACAATGAGGCTGTACTTACTCGGGTTTCTCTTCATATCGTACAAGTCTTTCGCCTTTTACTAAAGACTTCCGTGGAGAGGAACACTTTAGAGTTCAACTTATTTTTGGCAGGCTTAGCCTTGTAGCTGAGCCTCTGTCTCGTGTGGAAAGCAAAGAACCCATCCTATGCAATTTGGCTTGAAATCTTAAGCCTGACTCTAGAGTGATTAGTGGCTAGTTTTGCAATAATGCAGCCGCTGTCATGACCAACAAGATGAGAGGACCTCTTGCAGAAGGTGGCATCAAGCAGTCTGGGGCCTCTAGACTAAGATGGGGTGACATTTGTGTTTTATCAGTATCATTTCTGATACGTCCCATATATTGGGACAAAGTGTTCAGTGGACTTGTTGACAACGGCAGACAAAATTGGGCTCTTTTTTAGCCTGCATCTTACAGTCAGGCCTATAATTCTCTGAACTTCCATTGGATAAAGTCTGCGACAGGGGAGAGGGATGCACGTGGCCTAGTATGCGACAAGCCAAGTCAGGATTACCGTGAGTGTAGTGGCCGGGGCAAAGTGTTTTATCCTGCCCTTGACAATGAGGCTGTACTTACTCGGGTTTCTCTTCATATCGTACAAGTCTTTCGCCTTTTACTAAAGACTTCCGTGGAGAGGAACACTTTAGAGTTCAACTTATTTTTGGCAGGCTTAGCCTTGTAGCTGAGCCTCTGTCTCGTGTGGAAAGCAAAGAACCCATCCTATGCAATTTGGCTTGAAATCTAAGACAGGCTCTCGAGTGATTAGTGGCTAGTTTTGAAATAACGCAGCCGCTGTCATGACCAACAAGGTGAGAGGACCTCTTGCAGAAGGTGGCATCAAGCAGTCTGGGGCCTCTGGACTAAGATGGGGTGACATTTGTGTTTTATCAGTATCATTTCTGATACGTCCCATATATTGGGACAAAGTGTTCAGTGGACTTGTTGACAACGGCAGACAAAATTGGGCTCTTTTTTAGCCTGCATCTTACAGTCAGGCCTATAATTCTCTGAACTTCCATTGGATAAAGTCTGCGACAGGGGAGAGGGATGCACGTGGCCTAGTATGCGACAAGCCAAGTCAGGATTACCGTGAGTGTAGTGGCCGGGGCAAAGTGTTTTATCCTGCCCTTGACAATGAGGCTGTACTTACTCGGGTTTCTCTTCATATCGTACAAGTCTTTCGCCTTTTACTAAAGACTTCCGTGGAGAGGAACACTTTAGAGTTCAACTTATTTTTGGCAGGCTTAGCCTTGTAGCTGAGCCTCTGTCTCGTGTGGAAAGCAAAGAACCCATCCTATGCAATTTGGCTTGAAATCTAAGACAGGCTCTCGAGTGATTAGTGGCTAGTTTTGAAATAACGCAGCCGCTGTCATGACCAACAAGGTGAGAGGACCTCTTGCAGAAGGTGGCATCAAGCAGTCTGGGGCCTCTGGACTAAGATGGGGTGACATTTGTGTTTTATCAGTATCATTTCTGATACGTCCCATATATTGGGACAAAGTGTTCAGTGGACTTGTTGACAACGGCAGACAAAATTGGGCTCTTTTTTAGCCTGCATCTTACAGTCAGGCCTATAATTCTCTGAACTTCCATTGGATAAAGTCTGCGACAGGGGAGAGGGATGCACGTGGCCTAGTATGCGACAAGCCAAGTCAGGATTACCGTGAGTGTAGTGGCCGGGGCAAAGTGTTTTATCCTGCCCTTGACAATGAGGCTGTACTTACTCGGGTTTCTCTTCATATCGTACAAGTCTTTCGCCTTTTACTAAAGACTTCCGTGGAGAGGAACACTTTAGAGTTCAACTTATTTTTGGCAGGCTTAGCCTTGTAGCTGAGCCTCTGTCTGGTGTGGAAAGCAAAGAACCCATCCTATGCAATTTGGCTTGAAAACTTAAGCCTGACTCTAGAGTGTTTAGTGGCTAGTTTTGCAATAATGCAGCCGCTGTCATGACCAACAAGGTGAGAGGACCTCTTGCAGAAGGTGGCATCAAGCAGTCTGGGGCCTCTGGACTAAGATGGGGTGACATTTGTGTTTTATCAGTATCATTTCTGATACGTCCCATATATTGGGACAAAGTGTTCAGTGGACTTGTTGACAACGGCAGACAAAATTGGGCTCTTTTTTAGCCTGCATCTTACAGTCAGGCCTATAATTCTCTGAACTTCCATTGGATAAAGTCTGCGACAGGGGAGAGGGATGCACGTGGCCTAGTATGCGACAAGCCAAGTCAGGATTACCGTGAGTGTAGTGGCCGGGGCAAAGTGTTTTATCCTGCCCTTGACAATGAGGCTGTACTTACTCGGGTTTCTCTTCATATCGTACAAGTCTTTCGCCTTTTACTAAAGACTTCCGTGGAGCGGAACACTTTAGAGTTCAACTTATTTTTGGCAGGCTTAGCCTTGTAGCTGAGCCTCTGTCTCGTGTGGAAAGCAAAGAACCCATCCTATGCAATTTGGCTTGAAATCTAAGACAGGCTCTCGAGTGATTAGTGGCTAGTTTTGAAATAACGCAGCCGCTGTCATGACCAACAAGGTGAGAGGACCTCTTGCAGAAGGTGGCATCAAGCAGTCTGGGGCCTCTGGACTAAGATGGGGTGACATTTGTGTTTTATCAGTATCATTTCTGATACGTCCCATATATTGGGACAAAGTGTTCAGTGGACTTGTTGACAACTGCAGACAAAATTGGGCTCTTTTTTAGCCTGCATCTTACAGTCAGGCCTATAATTCTCTGAACTTCCATTGGATAAAGTCTGCGACAGGGGAGAGGGATGCACGTGGCCTAGTATGCGACAAGCCAAGTCAGGATTACCGTGAGTGTAGTGGCCGGGGGAAAGTGTTTTATCCTGCCCTTGACAATGAGGCTGTACTTACTCGGGTTTCTCTTCATATCGTACAAGTCTTTCGCCTTTTACTAAAGACTTCCGTGGAGAGGAACACTTTAGAGTTCAACTTATTTTTGGCAGGCTTAGCCTTGTAGCTGAGCCTCTGTCTCGTGTGGAAAGCAAAGAACCCATCCTATGCAATTTGGCTTGAAATCTAAGACAGGCTCTCGAGTGATTAGTGGCTAGTTTTGAAATAACGCAGCCGCTGTCATGACCAACAAGGTGAGAGGACCTCTTGCAGAAGGTGGCATCAAGCAGTCTGGGGCCTGTGGACTAAGATGGGGTGACATTTGTGTTTTATCAGTATCATTTCTGATACGTCCCATATATTGGGACAAAGTGTTCAGTGGACTTGTTGACAACTGCAGACAAAATTGGGCTCTTTTTTAGCCTGCATCTTACAGTCAGGCCTATAATTCTCTGAACTTCCATTGGATAAAGTCTGCGACAGGGGAGAGGGATGCACGTGGCCTAGTATGCGACAAGCCAAGTCAGGATTACCGTGAGTGTAGTGGCCGGGGGAAAGTGTTTTATCCTGCCCTTGACAATGAGGCTGTACTTACTCGGGTTTCTCTTCATATCGTACAAGTCTTTCGCCTTTTACTAAAGACTTCCGTGGAGAGGAACACTTTAGAGTTCAACTTATTTTTGGCAGGCTTAGCCTTGTAGCTGAGCCTCTGTCTCGTGTGGAAAGCAAAGAACCCATCTTATGCAATTTGGCTTGAAATCTTAAGCCTGACTCTAGAGTGATTAGTGGCTAGTTTTACAATAATGCAGCTGCTGTCATGACCAACAAGATGAGAGGACCTCTTGCAGAAGGTGGCATCAAGCAGTCTGGGGCCTCTGGACTAAGATGGGGTGACATTTGTGTTTTATCAGTATCATTTCTGATACGTCCCATATATTGGGACAAAGTGTTCAGTGGACTTGTTGACAACTGCAGACAAAATTGGGCTCTTTTTTAGCCTGCATCTTACAGTCAGGCCTATAATTCTCTGAACTTCCATTGGATAAAGTCTGCGACAGGGGAGAGGGATGCACGTGGCCTAGTATGCGACAAGCCAAGTCAGGATTACCGTGAGTGTAGTGGCCGGGGCAAAGTGTTTTATCCTGCCCTTGACAATGAGGCTGTACTTACTCGGGTTTCTCTTCATATCGTACAAGTCTTTCGCCTTTTACTAAAGACTTCCGTGGAGAGGAACACTTTAGAGTTCAACTTATTTTTGGCAGGCTTAGCCTTGTAGCTGAGCCTCTGTCTCGTGTGGAAAGCAAAGAACCCATCCTATGCAATTTGGCTTGAAATCTAAGACAGGCGTTGAGTGATTAGTGGCTAGTTTTGCAATAACGCAGCCGCTGTCATGACCAACAAGATGAGAGGACCTCTTGCAGAAGGTGGCATCAAGCAGTCTGGGGCCTCTGGACTAAGATGGGGTGACATTTGTGTTTTATCAGTATCATTTCTGATACGTCCCATATATTGGGACAAAGTGTTCAGTGGACTTGTTGACAACTGCAGACAAAATTGGGCTCTTTTTTAGCCTGCATCTTACAGTCAGGCCTATAATTCTCTGAACTTCCATTGGATAAAGTCTGCGACAGGGGAGAGGGATGCACGTGGCCTAGTATGCGACAAGCCAAGTCAGGATTACCGTGAGTGTAGTGGCCGGGGGAAAGTGTTTTATCCTGCCCTTGACAATGAGGCTGTACTTACTCGGGTTTCTCTTCATATCGTACAAGTCTTTCGCCTTTTACTAAAGACTTCCGTGGAGAGGAACACTTTAGAGTTCAACTTATTTTTGGCAGGCTTAGCCTTGTAGCTGAGCCTCTGTCTCGTGTGGAAAGCAAAGAACCCATCCTATGCAATTTGGCTTGAAATCTAAGACAGGCTCTCGAGTGATTAGTGGCTAGTTTTGAAATAACGCAGCCGCTGTCATGACCAACAAGGTGAGAGGACCTCTTGCAGAAGGTGGCATCAAGCAGTCTGGGGCCTGTGGACTAAGATGGGGTGACATTTGTGTTTTATCAGTATCATTTCTGATACGTCCCATATATTGGGACAAAGTGTTCAGTGGACTTCTTGACAACTGCAGACAAAATTGGGCTCTTTTTTAGCCTGCATCTTACAGTCAGGCCTATAATTCTCTGAACTTCCATTGGATAAAGTCTGCGACAGGGGAGAGGGATGCACGTGGCCTAGTATGCGACAAGCCAAGTCAGGATTACCGTGAGTGTAGTGGCCGGGGGAAAGTGTTTTATCCTGCCCTTGACAATGAGGCTGTACTTACTCGGGTTTCTCTTCATATCGTACAAGTCTTTCGCCTTTTACTAAAGACTTCCGTGGAGAGGAACACTTTAGAGTTCAACTTATTTTTGGCAGGCTTAGCCTTGTAGCTGAGCCTCTGTCTCGTGTGGAAAGCAAAGAACCCATCCTATGCAATTTGGCTTGAAATCTTAAGCCTGACTCTAGAGTGATTAGTGGCTAGTTTTACAATAATGCAGCCGCTGTCATGACCAACAAGGTGAGAGGACCTCTTGCAGAAGGTGGCATCAAGCAGTCTGGGGCCTGTGGACTAAGATGGGGTGACATTTGTGTTTTATCAGTATCATTTCTGATACGTCCCATATATTGGGACAAAGTGTTCAGTGGACTTGTTGACAACGGCAGACAAAATTGGGCTCTTTTTTAGCCTGCATCTTACAGTCAGGCCTATAATTCTCTGAACTTCCATTGGATAAAGTCTGCGACAGGGGAGAGGGATGCACGTGGCCTAGTATGCGACAAGCCAAGTCAGGATTACCGTGAGTGTAGTGGCCGGGGGAAAGTGTTTTATCCTGCCCTTGACAATGAGGCTGTACTTACTCGGGTTTCTCTTCATATCGTACAAGTCTTTCGCCTTTTACTAAAGACTTCCGTGGAGAGGAACACTTTAGAGTTCAACTTATTTTTGGCAGGCTTAGCCTTGTAGCTGAGCCTCTGTCTCGTGTGGAAAGCAAAGAACCCATCTTATGCAATTTGGCTTGAAATCTTAAGCCTGACTCTAGAGTGATTAGTGGCTAGTTTTACAATAATGCAGCCGCTGTCATGACCAACAAGATGAGAGGACCTCTTGCAGAAGGTGGCATCAAGCAGTCTGGGGCCTCTGGACTAAGATGGGGTGACATTTGTGTTTTATCAGTATCATTTCTGATACGTCCCATATATGGGACAAAGTGTTCAGTGGACTTCTTGACAACTGCAGACAAAATTGGGCTCTTTTTTAGCCTGCATCTTACAGTCAGGCCTATAATTCTCTGAACTTCCATTGGATAAAGTCTGCGACAGGGGAGAGGGATGCACGTGGCCTAGTATGCGACAAGCCAAGTCAGGATTACCGTGAGTGTAGTGGCCGGGGGAAAGTGTTTTATCCTGCCCTTGACAATGAGGCTGTACTTGCTCGGGTTTCTCTTCATATCGTACAAGTCTTTCGCCTTTTACTAAAGACTTCCGTGGAGAGGAACACTTTAGAGTTCAACTTATTTTTGGCAGGCTTAGCCTTGTAGCTGAGCCTCTGTCTCGTGTGGAAAGCAAAGAACCCATCCTATGCAATTTGGCTTGAAATCTAAGACAGGCTCTCGAGTGATTAGTGGCTAGTTTTGAAATAACGCAGCCGCTGTCATGACCAACAAGATGAGAGGACCTCTTGCAGAAGGTGGCATCAAGCAGTCTGGGGCCTCTGGACTAAGATGGGGTGACATTTGTGTTTTATCAGTATCATTTCTGATACGTCCCATATATTGGGACAAAGTGTTCAGTGGACTTCTTGACAACTGCAGACAAAATTGGGCTCTTTTTTAGCCTGCATCTTACAGTCAGGCCTATAATTCTCTGAACTTCCATTGGATAAAGTCTGCGACAGGGGAGAGGGATGCACGTGGCCTAGTATGCGACAAGCCAAGTCAGGATTACCGTGAGTGTAGTGGCCGGGGCAAAGTGTTTTATCCTGCCCTTGACAATGAGGCTGTACTTACTCGGGTTTCTCTTCATATCGTACAAGTCTTTCGCCTTTTACTAAAGACTTCCGTGGAGAGGAACACTTTAGAGTTCAACTTATTTTTGGCAGGCTTAGCCTTGTAGCTGAGCCTCTGTCTCGTGTGGAAAGCAAAGAACCCATCCTATGCAATTTGGCTTGAAATCTTAAGCCAGACTCTAGAGTGATTAGTGTTTTGCAATAACGCAGCCGCTGTCATGACCAACACGGTGAGAGGACCTCTTGCAGAAGGTGGCATCAAGCAGTCTGGGGCCTGTGGACTAAGATGGGGTGACATTTGTGTTTTATCAGTATCATTTCTGATACGTCCCATATATTGGGACAAAGTGTTCAGTGGACTTGTTGACAACTGCAGACAAAATTGGGCTCTTTTTTAGCCTGCATCTTACAGTCAGGCCTATAATTCTCTGAACTTCCATTGGATAAAGTCTGCGACAGGGGAGAGGGATGCACGTGGCCTAGTATGCGACAAGCCAAGTCAGGATTACCGTGAGTGTAGTGGCCGGGGGAAAGTGTTTTATCCTGCCCTTGACAATGAGGCTGTACTTACTCGGGTTTCTCTTCATATCGTACAAGTCTTTCGCCTTTTACTAAAGACTTCCGTGGAGAGGAACACTTTAGAGTTCAACTTATTTTTGGCAGGCTTAGCCTTGTAGCTGAGCCTCTGTCTCGTGTGGAAAGCAAAGAACCCATCCTATGCAATTTGGCTTGAAATCTTAAGCCAGACTCTCGAGTGATTAGTGGCTAGTTTTACAATAACGCAGCCGCTGTCATGACCAACAAGATGAGAGGACCTCTTGCAGAAGGTGGCATCAAGCAGTCTGGGGCCTCTGGACTAAGATGGGGTGACATTTGTGTTTTATCAGTATCATTTCTGATACGTCCCATATATTGGGACAAAGTGTTCAGTGGACTTCTTGACAACTGCAGACAAAATTGGGCTCTTTTTTAGCCTGCATCTTACAGTCAGGCCTATAATTCTCTGAACTTCCATTGGATAAAGTCTGCGACAGGGGAGAGGGATGCACGTGGCCTAGTATGCGACAAGCCAAGTCAGGATTACCGTGAGTGTAGTGGCCGGGGCAAAGTGTTTTATCCTGCCCTTGACAATGAGGCTGTACTTACTCGGGTTTCTCTTCATATCGTACAAGTCTTTCGCCTTTTACTAAAGACTTCCGTGGAGAGGAACACTTTAGAGTTCAACTTATTTTTGGCAGGCTTAGCCTTGTAGCTGAGCCTCTGTCTCGTGTGGAAAGCAAAGAACCCATCCTATGCAATTTGGCTTGAAATCTAAGACAGGCTCTCGAGTGATTAGTGGCTAGTTTTGAAATAACGCAGCCGCTGTCATGACCAACAAGGTGAGAGGACCTCTTGCAGAAGGTGGCATCAAGCAGTCTGGGGCCTCTGGACTAATATGGGGTGACATTTGTGTTTTATCAGTATCATTTCTGATACGTCCCATATATTGGGACAAAGTGTTCAGTGGACTTGTTGACAACTGCAGACAAAATTGGGCTCTTTTTTAGCCTGCATCTTACAGTCAGGCCTATAATTCTCTGAACTTCCATTGGATAAAGTCTGCGACAGGGGAGAGGGATGCACGTGGCCTAGTATGCGACAAGCCAAGTCAGGATTACCGTGAGTGTAGTGGCCGGGGGAAAGTGTTTTATCCTGCCCTTGACAATGAGGCTGTACTTACTCGGGTTTCTCTTCATATCGTACAAGTCTTTCGCCTTTTACTAAAGACTTCCGTGGAGAGGAACACTTTAGAGTTCAACTTATTTTTGGCAGGCTTAGCCTTGTAGCTGAGCCTCTGTCTCGTGTGGAAAGCAAAGAACCCATCCTATGCAATTTGGCTTGAAATCTAAGACAGGCTCTCGAGTGATTAGTGGCTAGTTTTGAAATAACGCAGCCGCTGTCATGACCAACAAGGTGAGAGGACCTCTTGCAGAAGGTGGCATCAAGCAGTCTGGGGCCTCTGGACTAAGATGGGGTGACATTTGTGTTTTATCAGTATCATTTCTGATACGTCCCATATATTGGGACAAAGTGTTCAGTGGACTTGTTGACAACGGCAGACAAAATTGGGCTCTTTTTTAGCCTGCATCTTACAGTCAGGCCTATAATTCTCTGAACTTCCATTGGATAAAGTCTGCGACAGGGGAGAGGGATGCACGTGGCCTAGTATGCGACAAGCCAAGTCAGGATTACCGTGAGTGTAGTGGCCGGGGCAAAGTGTTTTATCCTGCCCTTGACAATGAGGCTGTACTTACTCGGGTTTCTCTTCATATCGTACAAGTCTTTCGCCTTTTACTAAAGACTTCCGTGGAGAGGAACACTTTAGAGTTCAACTTATTTTTGGCAGGCTTAGCCTTGTAGCTGAGCCTCTGTCTTGTGTGGAAAGCAAAGAACCCATCCTATGCAATTTGGCTTGAAATCTAAGACAGGCGTTGAGTGATTAGTGGCTAGTTTTGCAATAACGCAGCCGCTGTCATGACCAACAAGATGAGAGGACCTCTTGCAGAAGGTGGCATCAAGCAGTCTGGGGCCTGTGGACTAAGATGGGGTGACATTTGTGTTTTATCAGTATCATTTCTGATACGTCCCATATATTGGGACAAAGTGTTCAGTGGACTTGTTGACAACTGCAGACAAAATTGGGCTCTTTTTTAGCCTGCATCTTACAGTCAGGCCTATAATTCTCTGAACTTCCATTGGATAAAGTCTGCGACAGGGGAGAGGGATGCACGTGGCCTAGTATGCGACAAGCCAAGTCAGGATTACCGTGAGTGTAGTGGCCGGGGGAAAGTGTTTTATCCTGCCCTTGACAATGAGGCTGTACTTACTCGGGTTTCTCTTCATATCGTACAAGTCTTTCGCCTTTTACTAAAGACTTCCGTGGAGAGGAACACTTTAGAGTTCAACTTATTTTTGGCAGGCTTAGCCTTGTAGCTGAGCCTCTGTCTTGTGTGGAAAGCAAAGAACCCATCCTATGCAATTTGGCTTGAAATCTTAAGCCAGGCTCTCGAGTGATTAGTGGCTAGTTTTACAATAATGCAGCCGCTGTCATGACCAACAAGATGAGAGGACCTCTTGCAGAAGGTGGCATCAAGCAGTCTGGGGCCTCTGGACTAAGATGGGGTGACATTTGTGTTTTATCAGTATCATTTCTGATACGTCCCATATATTGGGACAAAGTGTTCAGTGGACTTGTTGACAACGGCAGACAAAATTGGGCTCTTTTTTAGCCTGCATCTTACAGTCAGGCCTATAATTCTCTGAACTTCCATTGGATAAAGTCTGCGACAGGGGAGAGGGATGCACGTGGCCTAGTATGCGACAAGCCAAGTCAGGATTACCGTGAGTGTAGTGGCCGGGGCAAAGTGTTTTATCCTGCCCTTGACAATGAGGCTGTACTTACTCGGGTTTCTCTTCATATCGTACAAGTCTTTCGCCTTTTACTAAAGACTTCCGTGGAGAGGAACACTTTAGAGTTCAACTTATTTTTGGCAGGCTTAGCCTTGTAGCTGAGCCTCTGTCTCGTGTGGAAAGCAAAGAACCCATCCTATGCAATTTGGCTTGAAATCTTAAGCCTGACTCTAGAGTGATTAGTGGCTAGTTTTACAATAATGCAGCCGCTGTCATGACCAACAAGATGAGAGGACCTCTTGCAGAAGGTGGCATCAAGCAGTCTGGGGCCTGTGGACTAAGATGGGGTGACATTTGTGTTTTATCAGTATCATTTCTGATACGTCCCATATATTGGGACAAAGTGTTCAGTGGACTTCTTGACAACTGCAGACAAAATTGGGCTCTTTTTTAGCCTGCATCTTACAGTCAGGCCTATAATTCTCTGAACTTCCATTGGATAAAGTCTGCGACAGGGGAGAGGGATGCACGTGGCCTAGTATGCGACAAGCCAAGTCAGGATTACCGTGAGTGTAGTGGCCGGGGCAAAGTGTTTTATCCTGCCCTTGACAATGAGGCTGTACTTACTCGGGTTTCTCTTCATATCGTACAAGTCTTTCGCCTTTTACTAAAGACTTCCGTGGAGAGGAACACTTTAGAGTTCAACTTATTTTTGGCAGGCTTAGCCTTGTAGCTGAGCCTCTGTCTCGTGTGGAAAGCAAAGAACCCATCCTATGCAATTTGGCTTGAAATCTAAGACAGGCTCTCGAGTGATTAGTGGCTAGTTTTGAAATAACGCAGCCGCTGTCATGACCAACAAGATGAGAGGACCTCTTGCAGAAGGTGGCATCAAGCAGTCTGGGGCCTGTGGACTAAGATGGGGTGACATTTGTGTTTTATCAGTATCATTTCTGATACGTCCCATATATTGGGACAAAGTGTTCAGTGGACTTGTTGACAACGGCAGACAAAATTGGGCTCTTTTTTAGCCTGCATCTTACAGTCAGGCCTATAATTCTCTGAACTTCCATTGGATAAGACAGGGGAGAGGGATGCACGTGGCCTAGTATGCGACAAGCCAAGTCAGGATTACCGTGAGTGTAGTGGCCGGGGGAAAGTGTTTTATCCTGCCCTTGACAATGAGGCTGTACTTACTCGGGTTTCTCTTCATATCGTACAAGTCTTTCGCCTTTTACTAAAGACTTCCGTGGAGAGGAACACTTTAGAGTTCAACTATTTTTGGCAGGCTTAGCCTTGTAGCTGAGCCTCTGTCTTGTGTGGAAAGCAAAGAACCCATCCTATGCAATTTGGCTTGAAATCTTAAGCCAGGCTCTAGAGTGATTAGTGGCTAGTTTTGAAATAACGCAGCCGCTGTCATGACCAACAAGGTGAGAGGACCTCTTGCAGAAGGTGGCATCAAGCAGTCTGGGGCCTCTGGACTAATATGGGGTGACATTTGTGTTTTATCAGTATCATTTCTGATACGTCCCATATATTGGGACAAAGTGTTCAGTGGACTTGTTGACAACTGCAGACAAAATTGGGCTCTTTTTTAGCCTGCATCTTACAGTCAGGCCTATAATTCTCTGAACTTCCATTGGATAAAGTCTGCGACAGGGGAGAGGGATGCACGTGGCCTAGTATGCGACAAGCCAAGTCAGGATTACCGTGAGTGTAGTGGCCGGGGCAAAGTGTTTTATCCTACCCTTGACAATGAGGCTGTACTTACTCTGGTTTCTCTTCATATCGTACAAGTCTTTCGCCTTTTACTAAAGACTTCCGTGGAGAGGAACACTTTAGAGTTCAACTTATTTTTGGCAGGCTTAGCCTTGTAGCTGAGCCTCTGTCTCGTGTGGAAAGCAAAGAACCCATCCTATGCAATTTGGCTTGAAATCTAAGACAGGCTCTCGAGTGATTAGTGGCTAGTTTTGAAATAACGCAGCCGCTGTCATGACCAACAAGGTGAGAGGACCTCTTGCAGAAGGTGGCATCAAGCAGTCTGGGGCCTCTGGACTAAGATGGGGTGACATTTGTGTTTTATCAGTATCATTTCTGATACGTCCCATATATTGGGACAAAGTGTTCAGTGGACTTGTTGACAACGGCAGACAAAATTGGGCTCTTTTTTAGCCTGCATCTTACAGTCAGGCCTATAATTCTCTGAACTTCCATTGGATAAAGTCTGCGACAGGGGAGAGGGATGCACGTGGCCTAGTATGCGACAAGCCAAGTCAGGATTACCGTGAGTGTAGTGGCCGGGGCAAAGTGTTTTATCCTGCCCTTGACAATGAGGCTGTACTTACTCGGGTTTCTCTTCATATCGTACAAGTCTTTCGCCTTTTACTAAAGACTTCCGTGGAGAGGAACACTTTAGAGTTCAACTATTTTTGGCAGGCTTAGCCTTGTAGCTGAGCATCTGTCTCGTGTGGAAAGCAAAGAACCCATCCTATGCAATTTGGCTTGAAATCTTAAGCCAGGCGTTGAGTGATTAGTGGCTAGTTTTACAATAACGCAGCCGCTGTCATGACCAACAAGGTGAGAGGACCTCTTGCAGAAGGTGGCATCAAGCAGTCTGGGGTCTCTGGACTAAGATGGGGTGACATTTCTGTTTTATTAGTATCATTTCTGATACGTCCCATATATTGGGACAAAGTGTTCAGTGGACTTGTTGACAAAGGCAGACAAAATTGGGCTCTTTTTTAGCCTGCATCTTACAGTCAGGCCTATAATTCTCTGAACTTCCATTGGATAAAGTCTGCGACAGGGGAGAGGGATGCACGTGGCCTAGTATGCGACAAGCCAAGTCAGGATTACCGTGAGTGTAGTGGCCGGGGCAAAGTGTTTTATCCTGCCCTTGACAATGAGGCTGTACTTACTCGGGTTTCTCTTCATATCGTACAAGTCTTTCGCCTTTTACTAAAGACTTCCGTGGAGAGGAACACTTTAGAGTTCAACTTATTTTTGGCAGGCTTAGCCTTGTAGCTGAACCTCTGACTCGTGTGGAAAGCAAAGAACCCATCCTATGCAATTTGGCTTGAAATCTTAAGCCTGACTCTAGAGTGATTAGTGGCTAGTTTTACAATAATGCAGCCGCTGTCATGACCAACAAGATGAGAGGACCTCTTGCAGAAGGTGGCATCAAGCAGTCTGGGGCCTGTGGACTAAGATGGGGTGACATTTGTGTTTTATCAGTATCATTTCTGATACGTCCCATATATTGGGACAAAGTGTTCAGTGGACTTGTTGACAACGGCAGACAAAATTGGGCTCTTTTTTAGCCTGCATCTTACAGTCAGGCCTATAATTCTCTGAACTTCCATTGGATAAAGTCTGCGACAGGGGAGAGGGATGCACGTGGCCTAGTATGCGACAAGCCAAGTCAGGATTACCGTGAGTGTAGTGGCCGGGGCAAAGTGTTTTATCCTGCCCTTGACAATGAGGCTGTACTTACTCGGGTTTCTCTTCATATCGTACAAGTCTTTCGCCTTTTACTAAAGACTTCCGTGGAGAGGAACACTTTAGAGTTCAACTTATTTTTGGCAGGCTTAGCCTTGTAGCTGAGCCTCTGTCTCGTGTGGAAAGCAAAGAACCCATCCTATGCAATTTGGCTTGAAATCTAAGACAGACTCTAGAGTGATTAGTGTTTTGCAATAACGCAGCCGCTGTCATGACCAACAAGGTGAGAGGACCTCTTGCAGAAGGTGGCATCAAGCAGTCTGGGGCCTGTGGACTAAGATGGGGTGACATTTGTGTTTTATCAGTATCATTTCTGATACGTCCCATATATTGGGACAAAGTGTTCAGTGGACTTCTTGACAACTGCAGACAAAATTGGGCTCTTTTTTAGCCTGCATCTTACAGTCAGGCCTATAATTCTCTGAACTTCCATTGGATAAAGTCTGCGACAGGGGAGAGGGATGCACGTGGCCTAGTATGCGACAAGCCAAGTCAGGATTACCGTGAGTGTAGTGGCCGGGGGAAAGTGTTTTATCCTGCCCTTGACAATGAGGCTGTACTTACTCGGGTTTCTCTTCATATCGTACAAGTCTTTCGCCTTTTACTAAAGACTTCCGTGGAGAGGAACACTTTAGAGTTCAACTTATTTTTGGCAGGCTTAGCCTTGTAGCTGAGCCTCTGTCTCGTGTGGAAAGCAAAGAACCCATCCTATGCAATTTGGCTTGAAATCTTAAGACAGGCTCTCGAGTGATTAGTGGCTAGTTTTACAATAACGCAGCCGCTGTCATGACCAACAAGGTGAGAGGACCTCTTGCAGAAGGTGGCATCAAGCAGTCTGGGGCCTCTGGACTAAGATGGGGTGACATTTGTGTTTTATCAGTATCATTTCTGATACGTCCCATATATTGGGACAAAGTGTTCAGTGGACTTGTTGACAACTGCAGACAAAATTGGGCTCTTTTTTAGCCTGCATCTTACAGTCAGGCCTATAATTCTCTGAACTTCCATTGGATAAAGTCTGCGACAGGGGAGAGGGATGCACGTGGCCTAGTATGCGACAAGCCAAGTCAGGATTACCGTGAGTGTAGTGGCCGGGGGAAAGTGTTTTATCCTGCCCTTGACAATGAGGCTGTACTTACTCGGGTTTCTCTTCATATCGTACAAGTCTTTCGCCTTTTACTAAAGACTTCCGTGGAGAGGAACACTTTAGAGTTCAACTTATTTTTGGCAGGCTTAGCCTTGTAGCTGAGCCTCTGTCTCGTGTGGAAAGCAAAGAACCCATCCTATGCAATTTGGCTTGAAATCTAAGACAGGCTCTCGAGTGATTAGTGGCTAGTTTTACAATAATGCAGCCGCTGTCATGACCAACAAGGTGAGAGGACCTCTTGCAGAAGGTGGCATCAAGCAGTCTGGGGCCTCTGGACTAAGATGGGGTGACATTTGTGTTTTATCAGTATCATTTCTGATACGTCCCATATATTGGGACAAAGTGTTCAGTGGACTTGTTGACAACGGCAGACAAAATTGGGCTCTTTTTTAGCCTGCATCTTACAGTCAGGCCTATAATTCTCTGAACTTCCATTGGATAAAGTCTGCGACAGGGGAGAGGGATGCACGTGGCCTAGTATGCGACAAGCCAAGTCAGGATTACCGTGAGTGTAGTGGCCGGGGGAAAGTGTTTTATCCTGCCCTTGACAATGAGGCTGTACTTACTCGGGTTTCTCTTCATATCGTACAAGTCTTTCGCCTTTTACTAAAGACTTCCGTGGAGAGGAACACTTTAGAGTTCAACTTATTTTTGGCAGGCTTTGCCTTGTAGCTGAGCCTCTGTCTCGTGTGGAAAGCAAAGAACCCATCCTATGCAATTTGGCTTGAAATCTTAAGCCTGACTCTAGAGTGATTAGTGGCTACTTTTGAAATAACGCAGCCGCTGTCATGACCAACAAGGTGAGAGGACCTCTTGCAGAAGGTGGCATCCAGCAGTCTGGGGCCTCTGGACTAAGATGGGGTGACATTTAGAATTTCTCTTTTTTATCAGTATCATTTCTGATACGTCCCATATATTGGGACAAAGTGTTCAGTGGACTTGTTGACAACGGCAGACAAAATTGGGCTCTTTTTTAGCCTGCATCTTACAGTCAGGCCTATAATTCTCTGAACTTCCATTGGATAAAGTCTGCGACAGGGGAGAGGGATGCACGTGGCCTAGTATGCGACAAGCCAAGTCAGGATTACCGTGAGTGTAGTGGCCGGGGCAAAGTGTTTTATCCTACCCTTGACAATGAGGCTGTACTTACTCGGGTTTCTCTTCATATCGTACAAGTCTTTCGCCTTTTACTAAAGACTTCCGTGGAGAGGAACACTTTAGAGTTCAACTTATTTTTGGCAGGCTTAGCCTTGTAGCTGAGCCTCTGTCTCGTGTGGAAAGCAAAGAACCCATCCTATGCAATTTG
>CM036545.1:29769573-29812073 GCA_020745685.1 Tautogolabrus adspersus
TCTGAGACGGCTAGTGGTGGAACTGTCACTCAGAGGAGACAGGAGCTCCACAGCGGAAACAGAATGCAGGTATAGTTAGTGACCATAAGAGAAATCCTGGTACTGATCGGAGCTAACAGGTCATCAAACTGGGGCCTCAAGTAACTGGAAGCAGCCGTAAAGTTCATCCAGACACAGTTCATGGAGTACGAGGGAGACACACAGAGCTGTGAGAGAGTCCAGGTGATGACATGAACACACACTGTACATGCAGTGTTTATCTTTTCTGACGTATCTGGGAGAGGAATATTTGTGATTTGATCTACACCAAACTATTCTGAAATCAAACCCACACAAGTAACACGAGACGGCTATTTTTTACTTTCCTGTTAATCAAAACTCAGCTTTGGAAGGAAAATGAATCAAAAATGTTCAACAAATTTGTGAAGCCTGAAAACCAGTCTGCTCATGTTTACGTGTTTCAGCTCAGAACACACCCAGAATTATTTTGTTTCGTGGTGTCGGGGTTTCAGAGATCCAGTCCAGGTCCAGAGACCACAATGCAACCAACATCTAGGTCACACACACACACACACACACACACACACACACACACACACACACACACACACACACACACACACACACACACACACACACACACACACAAACCACAGCTGTAAGTGCTTTTTGGCTAAAATACGGAGAGATTAGGACAGAACAGCTCAGCCAAACCCACACACACACACACACACACACACACACACTTTCCCTCTCTCTCTCTCACACACAGATATACATAAACACACAAACACACACACACACACACACACACACACACACACACACACACACACACACACACACACACACACTGCAGGTCTGTAATCAGTAGCAGGGCTCTCCTTCTCCTCCTGCTAATTAAAGACCATAAAACGATTCTGAATTAATGATCACAATCTGCTGCTTTACCATCGAGAGGGAGAAAACTCTCCAGGAACTTTCAGCTGACGCTTATGTGACTCTACTGACAGAAATCCAACTTTTACTGTAACAATCCAACACCTGCGGAGAGCGACAGGTGAGCTGTAATGCGTGAGGGTTGTTGTGAAAATACCTTTCGCCTCACAACTGTACTCCTAAAAGACAAACAAAGACGTTTGACTGTTGTGCTGTAGAGCTCTGTCTTCCAAAGTCACCTCCACGGGGGTCACCAGGGGGTAATAGGTTCTGTAGAGCTCTGTTTTCCAAAGTGGGAGGTTCTTCTGACCTCCAGGGGGGTCGCCAGGGGCTGATAAGGGGGGGTCGCAAAAACTTGGAGGGAAGAGGGGGGAAAATGGAACAAAAATAAAAATCATCTAGTGACATTATTTGAGACAATAACATTTGTAACTGCACATCAACATCTGTACTCATAGCCAATCAGAACGGAGCAACGGCTATGAGTGACCCTGATATATCAGAAAGTAACTGTACCACTGAAAACTAGCAACCCTCCTCCTCTTGAAATAGAACATTTTAAACAGAAAAAGACCACCGCAGGCGACCAGACTGAACATGACTCAGCTGCAAAAGAGCCAGAACCACAGAATACCACCTGGGCATCTAAAACTCGTCAGCACGCGCCAGCACACAGAAAGTATGGCTTTACTGCAGCAAGGAAGAATGACTGTGATGAGCAAAGTGTTCTGTGCCTCGTGACCCTCAAGATATTAAAAAGTGTCATGTTTAATTATTGATGTCTGCCATCATAATGTAGAATGTGTTTCAGTCATTTTGCAAGACGGGGGGCTGCTTCATGGGGGGGGGGGGGGGTTCTTGGCTTTTCAAAGTTTGGGAACCCCTGCTGTGGAGCATTTGTTCCTCATATTCAGTCAAATCTTATCTGAGTGTGGTACTGATGTGAGTTTAACAGTCACGCCTGTCGTCTGTACAATGTCCTGAACAGAAATCAGAGCACAGATGTCTGAACGGAGAAAAACTTTTCCTGTTTTCTTATCCAAACCAGCCCTCAGAGTAAAAAAATCAGAATTAAGAATCAGAACTGAGGGTTTATTGCCAATTAGCTTTACACATTCAAGGAGTTAGTCCTGGTGTTTCTGGTGCATTTTCACCATAGACCGTATAAAACATGGGCGTAGTCTCAGTGACGTCATCCATTGGTTTTTGAGGCTCATTAATGACAAACTGACTGTCGGTCAACCAGGCAAAGAGGTTGAGCTGAGGCCTTTAAGCCTCCTGAAGAACAGCTAAACCACACCTGCCAGTCAGTCGGATCAGCCACGCCCCCTTATTATGAGAAACACTCACAGTGAAGGAAAATGTAAAGATGCTCTTTAAGGAGAGTCAGTGTGTTTACAGAAACGCTTGTCTCTTCTTCTCTCAACACGTCTGTCCAGATTTTATAAGACACCTGCAGCCTTTAACACCGTGTCTTCTTCCTGCTTTAAATTACACACACACACACACACACACACACACATACACACACACACACACACACACACACACACACACACACACACACACACACACACACACACACACACACACACACACACACACACGTGCACACACACACTGTCTCCCACATATTTACCACCATAAAACACTAACACACATATTTTCCTCTAGCTGATGACCTCTGGCTTCCCCTGGAGTGTTTGCCCTTCTCTTACACACACATACACACACACACGCACACACATACACACACACACACATACACACATACACACACACATACACACACACACGCACACACACACACACACACACACACACACACACACACACACACACACACAGACACACACACATACAGGTCTGGAGGTTTGGGCATTCCGTGCCGCCTTGCTGCCGTCAGGTTCTCAGATAGCCTGTAATGAGACGGCATGCAGAGCCAAGATGGCCTCCGCTGTGTCATTAGCAGTGGAAATGTGGTCGTTATTAGAGATGGAATATCAATACGAGCCGCGGTGACTTCATGCAAGGCTGTCAGCTGATCCAGCACACAGGAAGCAGCCGAGACGTGAAACCCAGAGACGACGGATTGTTCTGAACCCAACAGGATCTGAAAGATGCCTGAAACTCCTGACAGCATGGATCTGTCGTTAGACAAAGTCCTCAAAGCTAAAAAGTTTATTTTGAAAGTGTAAGATTCTCATTCATTGGTGACACACATAACTTCACATGTGATGTAAATGTCTCTCCTTCTCCTCTGTCCACAGCTCGGAAAATAAGAAGAAAACTCTCACTGCAACATCACTGTGCGTGGGGAATGACTTGCAGAAAAAGAGCCGCAGCTCAGAATCAAACCCGGGCTGCACGCTTAGATGACTAATAGCCTCTTTACGTGGAGGGCAACCTAACTGCTAGACCATCGGCGCCACAATGTCCAGTTTTTTAGGCACACTGAGATTTGTAAAGCCTTCAATGCAGGAGGATTATGAAGCTCAGTTTTTGTTAAAGACAGATATGGATTCATTTTTAAGATGTGTTCAGACGGGGGTGGCGGTGGGCCGGGCGGTTGCCCCATGTGTGGAGGCTGTGGTGCTCGTTGCAGTGGATGTGGGTCTGGGTCGGACCTCGGCCCTTTGCTGCATGTCACCTGAACCCCCCCCCTCCTCCTAACGCTTCCTGTCTCTCTTCAGCTGTCCTATCTAATAAAGGCAAAAATGGCCCTACAAATATATATATTAAAATGTGTTCAGACAGAGCAAAGCAAACTTTTCATGAATTACAGAGTACAGCTGATTATAAGTTCAAAGAAAGTTTTTAGGAGGTCACCCTTAAGCTCTGACACTTTCCAGCAATATAATGATTTACATTCATTTCCTGGAGACTAACCAGAACCCGAACCATAACCATAAGCACTACTCTCCGAACCCTAACACTTAGCTCAACTCTAACTTAACTATACCCTAAACTTAAACCAAGTCTTAACCCTCACATTTAATGTTTTATGCCAAGAGCATTTGAGTTTTGTCCACAAAGTATGACGGTGTTTAAAACGTTTTTTCTCCCCAAAAAGAGTAATATATGGGACACACACACACACACACACACACACGCACACACACACACACACACACACACACGTAAAGTGCGTCGAGGAATGTCTGAGTTTGGAATAACGCTGTCAGTGCCACCTCACCACTGTTTACCCTCAGTGTGTGTGTGTGTGCGTGTGCATGTGCGTGTGTGTGTGTGTGCGTGTGTGTGTGAGCGTCTATATTTTTTAGTGTTCACACTTGCTTACATCTGCTTCTGTTTGTGTATGCATTCCAGCATTGTGTGTGTGTGTGTGTGTGTGTGTTTACCTCTGTTTGTCCAGTATAAAGCTCCGACTGGTGCAGACTGGTAAACTGGTCGCTCAGAAGGAACAGATGTGGCCAAGAATGTGTCTTTTGTGTGTGTGTGTGAGTATCCACTCTTAGAAAGATTGTCTGTCCACACTGATGCGTACATAATGATATAGGATATGTACTCTTGGGTCTAAACTTCATACGAAGTGTTCTGGTTTCTGTTTTTAGAACATTTGTAGTCTGAGCAGGATTGACCGATCGTGTATTTAAAGGCTCTGATGGACAAACAGTCTGTATGGAGAGCAGAAACAGGTGAAACACCCTCCAGAGTAATGACAGCAGTAATCTGATGACGATTCATTTATCTCTATCAACAGATATCTGCATGCAAGAGAAGCTAACTGCTTGAGTGACACATCTGCTCAAAGCCGTGTAGTGAAAGCCAAAAAGCGTTTATATTTCCCATCTTCCTGAATGCATCAGAAAAAACCTAAAGTCAACAACATTTTAAGAGTTGAATCAGAAGACAATCTGTTCCTTTTCAGCTTCATCCTGTGAGGTATGCCTGACATCATCCACCGGTGCTTTTGCTCATTCTAGACTAACAAGTTATCACGAAATGTCTTTTATTTTCTGGTTCTATATCGTTTAGAAATCGAAAAGCAGAATATTGTCAACCTCAAAAAGTGTTAACCAAAGAGTTTCCTGAGAATTTGCTGATAAGTGATCATCTACTGATATCAAATATTTAATCAAACACGTTGTTCTGTGTCTGCCTGCTAAAACAAACCTCGGGCAGGATCTTCATTCATTTGGTGATTAAAAAGGGAAAGATGCTTCTTTTTTTTTGGCTTTTTAACAATTTGAGCTACTATCTTCAAATTTCCTCATGTGGTTGCTATGACGACTGCCTCTGTTTACTGTCTGTTGTTGCTCATTAGTTTGTCTGTGTGTGTGTGTGTGTGTGTGTGTGTGTGTGTGTGTGTGTGTGTGTGTGTGTGAGTCATCCAGCAGCAGGTGTTACTTCGAGGTCCGGTAACACGTCAGTCAGTCTGAGAGCTGCTGAGAGACAGTGTGTCTGCACAGTGACATTAGATTTTCATACATGAGTTTTCTCCTTCCAGAATTAATGATACAACAAAGACTTTGAATTTCCTATCCAATCCAATGCTTTCCTATCGTATCCTATCGAGTCTTTTAGTACAACTCAACACTGAATGTTAAAAATCTCAAGCCGAAGTTTCCCTGAGACGGCAGTAGGTGGAGTCAATCAGAGTGGGGAGGAGCTTGCAGGTTATTTAAGGGCCAGGTGTGACCTTTTCAGCTCTCTTTGTCTGATCATGCTGCCACTGCACACCAGAAACTAAAGCCTGCATGGTCTATATACAGAATGTAGAGGGACACTGAAGCCGACAAATGTTTGTATTTACCTTAAAGAAAGTTCAAACTGAATTTCAAGAAGCCCTATTTCCTTATTTGACCCTAATGGATGCATAAATAATACAATCAGCCATCCATCCATCCACTTGACCTTGTACAAAATAAACAGTTAAATGGCTTTTGGATCCATGTGTTTGAATGTTCACACCAGCTCGACGTTCAATGGCACCCACTAATTAAAGGTAGTGAGTACTTGACTCTGAACTTGGTGTCCTTTCAGCCCCGCCCTGAATCCACCCTTCCTTTTTGGTCTATGTGACTCTAAACGGGACCATAATTTACTAAATGAACATCACGCTGTGTTGAAGAATACTTGAAACTAGAGATTGAGACCATGAACACATTAGGAAAATGTTTGGAACAATTATTCTCATAGACTTTATAGAATCAGCCTTTTCTTGTGAAACTGTCGAGTTGCACTCAATTGGACATCAGAAAGTCTGAAGGCATCCGAAGCTCGATCCAAAGGCAACTGGACTGGTTGAAAATCTTGAAGATGTGTCACCTCTCCTCCGAAAGGCTTCTTCGGTTCTAAACTTAAAGAATGTACCATGACCTGGATGACTGAGAACCTCCACAGACGCTTCTGCACATCCACTTCTTAAATACCCTCTGAGGTTTGCTCACATGGTTTATGGGGACCTTTAATTTATTGGAGCCTAAATAAAGTTAATTAGTAACGCCTGTGCTTTTGAACTTTAGCTACTACACCATCGACTCTGATCGCCTAAAAGTTTCAAAGGGAAATAAAGTCACTTAAATCAACTTGATCTGCAGGATTATAAAAAAACAAAAACAGAGTGAAACGGTTTCATAGAAAGTCTTTGTTCTGCTGTAAACAGCTGGACTGATGTCAGAAGTCTCTCTCTCTCCCTCTCTCTCTCTCTTTGTGTGTCTCTCTCTCTCTCTCTGAGGATTTTTGGACCTCCCCCTCCCCCTCCTCCCTCCCTCCTCCCTCCCTCCCTCCCTCTGCTTCAGCAGCAGACCGAGTCGAGCCGACTCTCCGCCGCCCGGAGCTCATCTCCAAACCACCGAATCCCATCTTTCACCGGGAGACTGACTTCTTTACACTCCTGACACTTTTCTTCGTCTTGTCTTCCCACTTTATCCTCTTGAAAGCGGATTCACAGATTGAAATCCGGACAGATGCTGGATGGATGCTCTTTTTTTGTGCTTTTTTTCGGTGCGTAAAAGTTTGCCAAGTGGGTTAGTGGACGAACTGGAGGACTGACAAGGAGACGTCTTTGGAAGTAAGGGGTAGTTTGTGGGTTTTAAGAGAGGAGGTAAAGTGGCTGAAAGCTCGGCTTGTGTTTGGTTCGATGTGTCCGGAGCGGCCGGTTAAAGAGCAGGAACACCGGGAACAGACACACACAGAGAGAGAGAGAGAGAGAGAGAGAGAGAGAGAGAGAGAGAGAGAGAGAGAGAGAGAGAGCCGGAGGAGAGAGCTGAGATCAGCGGGGTCTGCAGGGACTCACCGGCTGCTGGACGTCCATGTCTCCGCTGCACACCGGCACCGAGGTATGCACTCACACTTTCACCTCTTTTACCTTCAGATCCGGTTTACTGGTATGCTTCTTTTCACACAATTAAAAAACGAAAAGTTTGGGCATCATTTGAAGATCTCTCTAATTGAATAGGCTTAAAAAGTTGTTTAGAAACAAAGCTTAATGATGAAAATGTTATTATTTAAAACACATCTACAAATAATCAGAACAACAACAAACAGCTGACGAGACAAAGAGACAAAGTAGATCTCTTTTTCTCAAGCAGTATTGATCACTTGAAAGCTTCTTGTTCCTAAAGATTTCCTCTCAAGGATGTTTTATTTAGAGACATACATGTAGGTGTGTGTGTGTGTGTGTGTGTGTGTGTGTGTGTGTGTGTGTGTGTGTGTGTACTTCTTGTGCATGTTGTGTGAGTGGGTCCTTCTCACCGCAGCACTACTGTATGTATGTTTTCCTTTTTTTTGTTAAGTGTGGAGTCCTCTGCACATTGCAATGATTTATTCTTCCCATTGTGATGTCTGCATGATTCTCGTGGTTGGATTTAAAGATCAGATAATGAAGTCCATTCACACTTCCTCACTGTTTAGATTACTTGTTAATTATGTCACACAGTTCTTGCACACTTCATGGTGGACGTTTGTCATTTGACTCATGGTCTATATTCTCACTATAATCTGCATGTTCAGTTATTTTAGATCTCCTTTTCCTTCAGTCTGGAGAATGTGGGATTTGAGTGTAGATTATATTTACTGATCCCATTCCTGACCTCGGTGACCTTTTCCTATAGAGACCCTAAACAAACACTTAAACCATCAGTGTTCTGTCCACTCACTGCTGCAGAGTGTAATGAGCATTGCAGCCTGAAGAGGGCGCTGGGAGGACCTTTCAAACTTCCAGTCTGTATTTGAAACAATCAGAAGAGAACTAAGCTAAAATTCCTCAGTTTGTAACTGTGGCAGATTTACAAATTAAAGTCAGACTTCTGGTGTGTCAAGTCTGGGACTATTTTTTTTTTTTTACAGGCTGTTTGCAGTTGTGACAGCCAAAAGTTTGATTATACAATATCAAGTAGGCAGGGTTTAAGGATACTATACATTTTTGTTCAAAGCTTTCATTTAAAGAGGGGGAATCATTATTTAAAGGCTGCTTCTGAATATTGATTTAATCACCACCAAATAAAAACAAAACATGGGGCATTACTTTTTTACTACCCTTTGATAACGGCCCGCCTACACGCATGTTCAGAGTTAAGGGACAGTTTCTAAAGGGTTAATAATGGCTGAAGATGTGAGTCAGCCATCCCGAGTGGTGATCACTGCAGACATGAGCAGAAAAGATGCAAACATTGCACCCATCTGTTTGTTTTATCTCTGCACGAGACCCTTGGTGACACGGCTGTGTTTTTATGCTTGCTTGTAATTCACACACTGAACACTAGGTGGAGCCTTATTGGCTTATCGTTGGAATAAAGCCAAGGCTCCAGGTGATTGGAGCCAGGTGTGTGAGTGAAGGCAAACCATTTTTCGCTGTGTCGGCGTACAGCGGATGAGTTTAATTTGAGTGTATAGGTTTGATATTTTATTATGTTTTGGATTATTGGAATCCACACATCACTGACAACCAATTGGGACAGGTAAACATATCGATGTTTCAAAAATGACGACCTTGTTGTACTGACAAGGACAACAAGAATTACAACTTCACCCTTTGGTGGTCGAGTTCAAACTTTGTGGATAGCTCGGATAAGTTCTATCGCTACATGTGCTAGCCAGGTTTTTAATTATTATTCTTTTCTGCATAAGTTTGGCTACTTTAACTTAAAGCAACAAAGAAAACCATCATCAGTCTGACTTGTCTCCACTTTGTATGTGAGTTGTTCTGCGTTTAGCTACTCTTGGACAGTTTTTATGTCGTAAAGGTCAGAGGTTAAAACCAGAGTTGACACTGATGTTTAAGGGAGAGAGGGGGAGATGTCATGAATCTGATCCTCCTCATCCTGTTTGTTCTCTGTGTCACTTTCTCTCTCAGTCTCATCTTTCAAACTTCTCTGAAAAAACAAACTGAACACCAAAAAAATGTTTGATGTGAACTAGATGTGGAGAGAGAGGGAGAGAGAGAGAGAGAGAGAGAGAGAGAGAGAGAGAGAGAGAGAGAGAGAGAGAGGGAGAGAGAGAGGGGGGGATAAGTTTTAACATGAAGCTGGTCTCATTGAATGCACTGCAGTACACAGAGTCTCTTGAATATATATCTGTGTGTTTATAAAGATGCTAAATCAAGCGTCACAATGACTGCAAATGATAGATTGTAAAGGTGTTGTGGTGTGTTCGAGGTCTACCTAAAAGCTGGGACAAATGTGTTATAAAAAATGAAGAAAGGGACTTCTTACAGAGACAGAGAGATGGACATCTCTGATTGGCTGATACACAGACTTTCAGTGATGAATCCAACAACACTTCAGTGAACGAATGTGTGTGTGTGTCTTGCCTTCAGACAGTGTGTGTGTGTGTGTGTGTGTGTGTGTGTGTGTGTGTGTGTGTGTGTGTGTCTTGGCTTTACACTTTGTGTGAATTAGTGTGTGGGAAGGCTGAATCATTGAGGATTGCATCCCTGCGTGTCGGCAAGTGAAGCCCCGTCAATTACTGCCTGAGAAAAACACTACTGGGATTATAACTGTGTGTGTGTGTGTGTGTGTGTGTGTGTGTGTGTGTGTGTGTGTGTGTGTGTGTGTGTGTGTGTTGGCAGACAGACTATAGCTAAGTCCTTCAGAGCATCGATCTTACTAACACCACACTCAGTCAAAAACAAGCTCACAAATTATGCATCTTTGCATAATCTAATCATCTAATGGTATAAATCCTTGATGTCTCGGAAGATTGACCAAAAAAATCAATATGAAAATGACACAAATCAGCGACAGGTTGTTTGTAAAAGAACAGGCTGGTACAAATTTATTTGGCTCCGCCCACTTTAAAGTCCTTGTTAAACTATGCTGATGTCTTGTCCAGGTGTCATAGTGTCTAAATGTCCCCGAGAGAACCAGCTCTCCTGTGTTTCCTCAGTTTTCGTTTAGTTGTTTTGTGTCCTGACCTCATCACTCACTCATGAAGTGTGAAAATGACCTCACAACTGTTAGTGTCACCTGGTTTTCCACACAGCACCTGTGTTTACTTCATTCTTTCCTTATTCCAGCTGCTTACTGACCGTCTCTTAAGAGGCCCTACAGTCCTGTTAGACATTTTTTACATATCCTCAAGTCCCACCTAGAGACCACTTTGGAGTAGACGTCTTGATTACGTCCCAGCAGTCGCGTGTGCATCGTTGTGGCAGCAACGTTGTATTAAGGATTAGGAGCTCGGAGTAGAGCCGCTGCTCCTTCGCATCGTAAGGAGCCATTCGAGGGCATCTTATTAGGATGGCTCCTGATGTCTCCCTTTGGAGGTCTTCTGGGCACGTCCAACTGGGAGGAGACCCTGGGGTAGACCCTCGGATCCCCCCAAGAGGAACTGGAAAACGTTGCTGGGAAGAGGGAAGTCTGTGTTGACTTAACCTGCGCACACCGCATCCGATCTGAAAAGCCCTTTAGACAGCAGAGAACAATCCTGTATCTGTAAAATATGGAAATAAATGTTGGTTAGTGTATTTATTCATAGTAATTATTATTTTTAACAGTATAAAATGAAGACCTTATTAGACTTGAGAGGCTCTGAACATCTCGTTTATTTAACTACAGCTAACTGTTGTTTGTAAAAATCTACTCAACATTATTTTAATTTCTACCAAATAACTTGTGACTGGTGGGACCAATCAGAAGCAGAGCTCTGTTTTAGGGAACCAATGAAAGCTGGACTCCCAGTGTAGGTGTGAGCCGAACACATTACATCATGCATCATCTCTGTTAAGACAAAGGTTACCATGGCAACTCAGAGCACTGAGGTCAGACTGCAGAAAACTGGCCTGAGAGAAGAGGAGGGAGGGGGAGAGAGAGTGTGTCAGAATAATAAACATGAAGCAGGATTTTAAACATGGACTCTGTTTGTTTGGGGACACTGACCCCTCTTCCTCCTCCTCTTCCTCTTTCACACCTCCTTTGATTTCTCAGTTCGGGTCCTTTTACTTTCCTAGAAACAGACTTCTATTTGTGTTTATCCCACTTTTCTTTTTTTGGCCGCTCCACTCCACTCGACTTTGAAGAAAACAGACTAAGAGCTGGTCTGTAAACAAGAGGTGAGAGACAACAGCAGCTTTGCTTACTCCATTGTTCTGTAGCTCTTGACCTTGGTGAAGGCGTCATGTCACGGCGGTCCGACGAACACCATCTTCAGCTTCCCTGAGATGCCAGCCCGTTCCTCTTTTTATTGAGTTCAGATATTTGTTTTGTGTTTTCAGTGAAGAGAAAGTGGAGAGTGCGTGGCGCTGGTTGTTGACTGTTCCACTGTCCCGACCAGATGCGCCCAATTTTCAATCAGCACCCCCTCGTTAACGATTTGGGAGGAAATGATATCACCCCAGAAGCCCTCAGCACTGGGATTTGTAGTTTCCTCCCAAAATACATTAAAACATAGCTGCAGCACCTCCTGTTCACAACCAGCTCTTATACAAGGACTCTGTCGTGCACTGGCCTTAGAGACAGGATAAGTTGTTCAAAGTTCGTTGGTTCAACTTCCAGTCAAGCTTTAGGGAAACTCACGAACAAGTAAATGCTGTGAACCTTCAAACTGTATGCTTGCATGTTCAGTGAAACTCTTCTGATTAACTCCACATGTACGTGAAGTGTAACAGCACTGAATGCTCGAGTGTTTCTGAGAGTCTGAAAAAAACACAAGGAGCCATTGATTTAACGGGCAAGCAGAAATCAAACGCACCCCAACCATCTTAAGTATTTGGAAGCAGCTTTAATATCGAGCCCGAGCAGGATAATTATGGGATGTGGGCTGATTGTTCCCTCGGCGACCACTGTTTGCCGTTTATAATAATTAGTTTGACAATTTTCTATCATCTGAGGTTGGACGGAGGCTCTGCTGTGTGTTTTTTTCTCATGTGTGTGTTTGCGTGAGTCTGTGTGTGTGGCCACGGCGACGGATGTATACCGCAGTGTTTCCAACCTCAGGGCAACGTGGTAAACAACAAACACACACACTCAACAATGCATGCAAACATACAGTGCATCCAAATGAAAAGCTGCACTGAGGAAAGAGAGATGTTATTCAGTGTAATGCAAATATTTTGATGGATGAGTGGTTCTCTGTCAACACACGCTCTTCTTATTACTGAGAAGAGAAGGTGAAGTCACAGAGCGCAGCTTTTGTCAGCAGCTACTGAGGGGCTCTGTGGTGCAATGGACAGCGCAGTGGACTTCTATTAAATCACAGGAGGACTAGCTCAAAGGTCGCGGGTTCAAGTCACCATGGGGCTGTCCATCAAAACAATAACAAAATATGACGTAGAGGCTGGCGGGGAATAATGGGAGTGATTCTCTCTGTGGGGGGCACCACTCTGATCCTGTATTTGATCATGCCTATAAACCCCTCTATTTCAGTCCTGCTCAGAACAGGCTGTTTCTGTGTCTGTAGCTTTAAATGTAAATGAGCTGTGTCTGACCACGCCCCTCTCTGGAAGGGCTTGGGTGGCTCGGGCTTTCTCGCTCCATGTCCTATTGTTTACGGTGAGAAGGCAGACTCAGAGGGCAGAACAAACACCTAGTGGGTGTGAAGTGGGAATCCTTGTAGTTTCACCATGTCTTCTTCTTTCAGTTTTTAAAATAGAAACTTCTCAAAGCCGAGTGATGAAACCGGTTTCATCTTCCACTGAACTCAGGGACATTTATTTGGATAGTTTTATAATCTGAGTCTTGAAAGAGATTTTGATGCAGCAGCATAATCGTTTAGATCTGTGGAAACAATGCTCCATGTGTTCATTGTGTTTATGGTTCAAACCAGGTGTGTGCGGCGGGAGTTACAGTAGCTTCAATTGTATATGTGTGTGTGTCTGTACATTCCCATCATGAATCACTGCTCCCACTCCCCTTCTCTCCATCATTCAAGTTGCCCATAAAAACTTTTTGTGTCTGTCATTTTGTTTCCAACACACACTAACCTTGTCTCTAACAGCAGCAGCATCGTGCTAACCGTGTGTTATTAGTCACATGAAAGATAAAAATACATGCAGGGGATTTCCAAACACACACAAACACGCGCACACACTGAGTGGTTTGACAGTCTTTTCTCTGCCTTTTTTGTTGTGTGGAGGTATAGGACAGTGGAGAGTCAGAAATCAGGGAGAGAGAGAGTGGCGAATGAAACGCATGAAGGTAGCCAAAGGTCAGATTTGAACCCTGGCCGCCCACTTGGACCTCCATGCATGGGGCACGCACACTAACCACTAGGCTACCAGCACCCCTCATCTAAAAGTCTGAAACTGTCCACTGAGAGGATGAAGTTAACCCGATACAATACACGACGAGGGAACATTTCATCGTATTGTTGTATAGAATTGTGACTCAGGATAACAACAAGGAAATGTTTAGGGAATCATTTACTGTGCCCTTTTCTTCTTATCGATGACGGCATGTTCCCTGACTGAAAACTGTGATTCAGTTATATTCTATTGGGCATGCTCAGAAGTCAAACTAACCTTGAAAAGTTGTCCTTTGTCCTGTTTTCCCTATTTGACCCTGGAGGAATAAACTGAACTACAAACAATTGAAACAGATGCGAGGCGTCCATATTTAGCCGTGTGCTAACAGGCAGAGGTCTGAGGTCAGAGTCTGTCATGTTTCCCTCTGGAGAAGACGACTTTTACATCTTTCTTCTGCTGTTACATTAGCCATGTTTGTGTCTGTTGTACTCGGGGGTTTCATACTGTATCTTTCATCTGCTGCCATCGATTGTTCAGTGAATCAGAGTTTTATTAGTCTGTGTTTTTAACAGATACTTCAAACGTATGATGAGAAGGCTGCAGGAATAAATCACATAAGAAGAAAAACCAGAGCAGAAATACAATGTGACAACTTTAATAAAGGTCTGAACTTGAATTAAACATTTCTCTTAGAAAGGAGGAACATCTTCAGACCACAGTATAACCTTAAATCAGCCTCAGACAGACATCTTGTGCTGCGCTGTGTTCATGTGCTGCTTTGTCTTTTAGAAACTTAATGTGTTCTCAACCTGAAAAAGATCTCTTGTGTTGGTGTCAAAAGTCCATCATGAAAACACGCCACAGATTTTGCATTGCACTCCTGCAACACTGTCAGAACACATTCCTCTTCTTTGGCATACCACGGTGCCTACATTACCCACAATGCAACCTGGAACACTGACAGATGGTTTGAGGATTGGTGTGTGTTGTGAAGCTCTTTGTAGCGATGAGCAGGTGTGAGTGACATTTACACAGGATAGACTTAATGTCTGATATATTTATGAGTTCCACTGTGGCCTGTTTCAGCGAGGCCTTCTGTTTAGGGCCGCTATGACAGCCGGGATCAGGCTCCTCCCGAGGCGAGCCTTTCTGCACCTCATTGATCTGTACATGTCGCACATTCTTCTTTTTAAGATAATTCTCTCGACATCAAATGTTTTGTGACCAACAACAGAAATCATTATAGAAACTGCTTTGTCCGCTCATTTTACTGGATTTAATAACTGGGTCATTATGTTTTAGAAAATAGGATATCTGTTCTGAAAATGAAAATGTGAAAACATTTTAAATACGATATCTGAAGGAATCCAATCCTAAAAACAGGCAGTAGACCGAACAATTAACTGAGCTAACATTAGCGGTATAGCTTTTGGAGAAGGCCTTCCTGATGTACTCAGCGCATAACTGATTTTGACCTTAAGCGAGTTTATTTGTTACCTTATCAACATAAATGTCCTTATTTTAGAATAACAATAGAATTATATAGACTTGTAAATATTTGCAGACAGCTTGTCAGCTCTGCACGGCTCGTTGCTGGCACCACACTGTTTCTGTTTGCAAACATCCTGCAACAAAAGATCTGAAATCTTAGTTCTTCTTCGCTGCTTTAAAACAGTAGCTGCTTATGATCGACGCCATGAGCACACAATGGAAACAGCAGGACAAGAGTGGAGCTATTGTGTGTGTGTGTGTGTGTGTGTGTGTGTGTGTGTGTGTGTGTTTAAAGGAAAGAGAAATACAGTGTTGTGTTCTGACAAAGACGCACTCACACTGAGACCACACACAGTGGACTGGCCTACATACTGCGATGATGAGAATGTGTCACTGGTATCAGACTGGTCAGTCACATAAATACACACAAAGACACACACATGCTCGCACGCACACGCAGCAAGGAGGGCGTCTGTGTGTCTCTTTCCTTAACAGAACTTCTGGAAGTTTACACATACTGTGACTATATTTGTTCAGCATGAGTGTGTGTGTTATTGTTGTGGTTTTGTATCATGGGTGCTCGCTCCCATGACAGTGTTTCTCAATGGTCATGACCCTGTGAGTGTGTGCGTGTGAATGAATGAGCGTGTTCATAAGCTTCTCTTCTGAGTCATTCATTTAGAAAAAATCTACAATTCACTTAGCAGATGCTTTTATCCAAAGCGTGGAACTTCAGAACTTCAGCCTGATCGGACAAACAGGTGCCGACAGGAAGTGACCAGAGGCAGAGCACAGGTGCTGACAGGAAGTGACCAGAGGCAGAGCAACACCTGGACAGCTGTTCTTGATATCTCTAATCAGCCTCAAAACCATCCTAAATGTCATCATCATCGTCATCATCATTAAGGTCGTAGGTGTTCACAAAGAGCTGGGTCTTTAGCTTTTTCTTAAAGGTGCAAAGGGACTCTACACATCGAATGGAGTTTGATTGTTAGTTCGCACCACCGGGGGGCGACCAAGGCACAGTAGTTCTTTGAAACGAAGAAAAAAAGCGGTAAGTTAGGAATTAAAAATATGAAATTTGAATGAAACATTCTGCTGGAAGTTCTTGGTTGAAGCTACAATAAAGTTCAGTCAATCATTCCCATCAATAAAGAGTCAATAAAGTAAGATGGCCATGGCACATCAGTGGCTCTGTGGCGCAATGGACAGCGCATTGGACTTCTAGATTGAGTGTATGGAAGTGATTCAAAGGTTGTGGGTTCGAGTCCCACCAGAGTCGACCTTTAATGTCTCCAGATTAAACTGTCTGTAGGATGACATGAGTTGTGTATCTGTAGCACATTGGAGCCCACTGGACTCCTTGAAGCAACCTAAACTTCTTTATTTTATTTTATATACTTTATTAATCCCAGAGAGGAAATTTGGGATATTACTGGGCATGCTACACACACGCATAGCCACGAAACACACATGCATAAACAGGTCCTGTGGACGTGCATTAATGGAGAGCTGTCAGAGTGAGGGCTGCATGATAGGGAGTCCGCCAGAGGTGTTGGGGGTTCAGTGCCTTGCTCAAGGCTCACATCTGCAGTACTCGGGAAGTGACCTGGCACCTCTCCAGCAACCAGACCAACTTCCATACTTTGGTCCATAACGGGACTTGAACCAGCGACCCTTTTCCCAACCCAAGTCCCTACAGACTGAACTACTGCCGCCACTTCCACCTGAGTGATTGTTGTTATGTGCGAGCCTTGGTGTGTCGTAGAGGAAACTCTGAACTCCTTTTTTTGAGTATGTAAATAGAAGAAGCTGGCTGCAATTAAAAAGGTTTTGGTTTAATTGAGCCAGTCTTTCTCGACAAAAGGCAGCAAAGCACCTGAAACTGTGCAGATTGTTCTGTTTTCCACTAACAAGTTAAAGTTTATTTACTGGATTTCTATAAATAATCTGTGTTTGATTTTACTGCCACCTCTTTCTGACTCCTCATGGACTACTTCTTTCATGATTTGACAAACACACTGCTTCACCTTCAAAAAATGAAAAACAAGACATGAAACACAAGATTTATATTCTATCTGTCTGTTTGGCATTTCATTAAACCGCTGGACGAACCAGAATATTTATTAGTCAAACTTGTTGTGAACAACCTGGGAGGCGACGCTGAGGGCCGAAGCCCAGGAGGCCTCGCTCTGTCAGTGATCTCATATAAACATGAACCCAATAGAAGCAGGAAAAATGTAAACACACACACACACACACACACACACACACACACACCGTGTTTTTCTAGGTCTGCGTTCCCGTTGTGATATATTTGTGGCCTGCAGAACTGCGGGCTCATTACTCCACAAGTATAACTAATAATTGTAATTATTTTTGAGATCTGGTAATCCGTATTTCTAAGTATTGTCATCAATCTCTATTTTCTTTGCTTTGACATTTCCTTTGTTTGTTTTTCATTAAACACAATCACTTAACGGAGTGAGTAGTGAGCATGACGTCATCCATCATGTTGAAGGCAGCAGACTGTAATTATCCTGCAGGGTCTCTGGTAGTTCTGGAGGAAAAAGATTGTCTCTATCTCTTAAGATTTTCACTTCCAGCTCCGTAGTTTGAATAGCCACACATACATGTCAGTGAGTTATAATCGAAGGTTACAGATTCATAGTATCAGAGCGGATTAAGTCAGTGGAATCTACTGTTGTTATGTGTTTACACCCTCCAATCCCCTAAACGATCAAACAGACAAGAGCTCTATTTAAGGCAAACACCTTGAAGAATGTCCTTCTTTCTGTGCGGCTCTGTGGCGCAATGGACAGCGTGTTGGACTTCTAGATTGTGGGTGCAGAAGTGATTCAAAGGTTGTGGGTTCGAGTCCCACCAGAGTCGACCTTTAATGCTTTGAGATTAATTTGAGGTGTGGCAAGGAGCAGGTATTCAAAGGCTGTGTGTTAAAAGTCCTTCCAGGGTCCTTGATTTGTAGTTTGGACACATTTAATCTGTGGTCTCCCCAATCCACTGTTACTGAATGTGAATCTCCTCAGTCCCCCCTGAATTATCAGGCACACTGGAGCTCTGTCAAATTCATTCGTTTTAAAGCAACTCATTTTGAAATTGAATTTAGTTTGAATATGTGCAGGCTTTTTGCATCTCTTTTTTCCTTTTAACCAAGCGCCATGAACCTGGAGAAAGGGCTGCGTGTTGGAGGCCACCCGGGGTCCATTATTTGTGGTTTGGACACATTTAATCTGTAGTCTCCCAAATCCACAATCCCCCCTGAATTATCAGGCACACTGGAGCTCTGTCGAATTCATTCGCTTTGTTTTGCAAGTGCCATGAACCTGGAGATTCTTCCCCACATTGTCCTAAGACTGTCCTGTATTCTAACACATTGACTTCAACAAAGTCGCTTATCTTAAATCTAAAATGTTCACAATAGCATCTCGACAGAGGCCTTGTTTTTTTTGGAAAGAACTTATTTGGAAAGCTGACAAGAGAATGTGGCTCTGTGGCGTAATGGAGACCATGGAGATTCTCACCTAATCTTCCTAAGACTGTTCTGTTTTCTAAGACACAGACTTAATTACATTAAGCCTAACCCCTTACACCTGCATGCTACCCAACCCCTCAAAGAAGGTAATGGAGAGTGCAACAGACTTCTAGGCTCGCCAAAGGGGAGATATTTTAAGGTTGTGGGCTTGAGTCCAACCAGAGTTGGTTAATACTGGGCACATTAAACCTGTGGTTGTACTCTACTGAACTGCCAATTTTACATCTTCCAAATACCCCAAATCATCAGTCATCCAATGGTTTTCAACAGTCTTGTTTTCTCACATTTCTTCCTATCTTGTAATGTTTTTGTAGAAGTCCATACTGTCTGTTTACATCTAATTTTCCAAAATGATTATTGATGAAAATCTGGAAGGGGGCTCTGTGGCACGATGGATTGAGAATTGGACTTGTTAGATGAAGGTGTTTAAAGGTTCTGGGTTCGAGTCCCACCAGAGGTGACTATTAGGACTTGATGCACTTTATGCGTGTGTCCACATTACAACAAGTGTGCAAGTCAATGGTTGCAATTGTCTCAGTAAAGTCTTTTTGAGTTAACAGTGATGGGCTGTGAGAAACACTTAGAAAGCTGGCTTGACCATTTATCCTGCGTCTCCCCTGTGATGTCGCGCTTTGAGCTGAAACTGGTTCCCCTGCCTGAGCTCTGTGGGAGTGAAACTGTCGGGTCAGAAGGCTGAAAATGAAGAAACTGGACTGTTTGACAGTTCTGTCTGTTTTAATTCAATGACAGCTGATGTCTGTGTTCAGCCTCTTTAGTTACCACGGTTACAAGATAGGGGTTCAATAACACACACATACACTCACAATGACCCTGAAGTTGGGATGTAAGTGCGAGTGTTGGTTTGCTTCCATCCTCTGTCACTCGGTTGTGTTCGTGTGTGTGTGTGACGAAGAGTGTTTGAAGCCAATGCACCTGGGAACTCCTTTGTAGAAGATGATGACACACATACACACAAATATACACACACTTTAATTTTTTTAAGAAATTCATTCCACCACACTACACTCAGTGGGCCATACTCTCGTTTCCTTCTCCTAACTTCCTCACTGTAAGTCCTAACATTTTGTCCAAAAGCAATGAAGAAGAAGAAAAAGGAGACGTCATTGGACATCAAGTTGGTCATTAAAGTTGTATGAAGTGAATCAGCAGCCAGTAGGGGCGCTCTTTTCATCAGCAAACAGGAAGTAGTAAACCAGGTAGACTGAGAACATGGAGGGGACTCTGAGGATCACCTTGTCCTGAATGAGATGCCAGAGTTGGACACCGGCCTGCTGTTAGAACAGGATGTTTGTGCGACAAAGGTATGCTCCGGTGAACCTGTGACATTTTGAATTTAGTAGGAGGATTTTATTTGGTTAGCTGTCTACTAGCTTGTTATGCTAGCCCAGCTCAGGGTATGGCCTGAGTCAACCCCAGCACACACAAGTTTCTGTTTCTGATCCAATGTTTGTTTTCTTCATTGTAAATTGGCATACAGGAAAAAAGACGGTAACTAATCTCATCAGGAAGTTGTAGTCTTATAAATAGTGACCCTGCAAGAAAGCCAAGCTTCAAAGCTTAAAGTCTGTGACTCCAGTGTTTTAGCTGGAGGAGCGTGTTAGAATAGATCTTAATTGTGTGGCAGGTTTTGTGTAGATGTGGGGTATTTTCTTTGCTGATGTCTTTTATCAGACTTCTTCTGCCAACCTAATGTGTGGCTCTGGTGGGACTTGAACCCACAATTTTTGAATAATTCTGCACTCAAAGTCTAATGCACAAGTCAGTGCGCCACAGACAGACATGTCCCAGAGATCCATCTGAGTTACTAAATCCTTTTTAGCCCAGACTCACAGGACACTGTAGACCAGCGCTATTTTGTGCAAATGCAGTCAGTAGTCTATACAAGGCGTCTAACTTTAATGTTTGAGACCAGAGCCTGTGTTTGCCGTTTTAGATGTATCTTTACCCTGAAGGATATATGCACCATGGTTTATGTGGATGTACATGTGGCTGTATTGTTGGTAAGTGGAGTAAATTGCAGGGCGCTGGTAGCCTAGTAGTTAGTGCGCGCCCCCATACGGAGGCTGTAGATCTCCAAGCGGGGGGGCCTCGGTTTGAATCCGACTGGTTGCTCCTTTCCTGCATGCCATTCCTCTCTCTTTCTCTCCCCCGATCTCTGACTCTATCCACTGTCCTATCTATAAATAAAGGCACAGAAAGCCCAAAGACAGAGAGATCTTTAAAAAAAGTGGAGTAAATTGTGTGTGGGCATCCACAGCCTTGGCCTCACTTCTGCAGCTGAACACTCTGGCTTTAAAAAATCATAGAGATGATCCAGTCAGCCAAAACTCTGTACACATCGTCAACCTCTATAAAATCCAGTGAACTTGTACATCGGATAAAATGTTTACTGTTTATTGTGCATTTTTGTCAAAATATCTTTTGGGCCATTGTACACATTAATCAGTATGACAGTAGTGAGAGATAAGAAATATTGGGAGGGCAGTGGGGGAAGACATGCAGCAAATGTTGGGAGTCAGACTGCTGCCCAGAGCATGGGGTGCCGGTTCTTACCCCTGAGCTCAACAAGCCCCCCTTATGGTGCAGTTTCATAGTTGATGTGCAATACAAGTGAAGACAGAGCCTAGAAGTCCAAGCTTCGATAGTCAGTAGTTCTTTCGGGACACCAACTGTATCACGTAATACTGCTGGTGCCAGAAGAAGAACAACAGATTCTGTAGAGAAACAGAGAAAACCAGAAAAAACGTCAAACATTTTTCATGCTATATACCGAACTCATATGGAAGGAGACAAGGTTACAAATAGGCAAAATTCCTTCCTCAGCCATAGCTTTGCTTAATACTTCCCCATAATCAGGACCTTTCCATAGCTTCCCTTTTTGGGAAGCAGAAACACTTTTTCTGTTCACGGTGGAAACAGATGGAAAGAAATGAAACTAGAGGCCTTGATCATTCAGGGCTTACAAGTTTACTTGAGCTGCAACAATCAATGGATCAGTTATGAGAGAAAACAGTTCAATAATTTGCCAACTATTTTGGATAATTACTGAAGCTAATTCCAGTGTGTTACTTGTGAATGTAACAACCTGGAATTAGCTATGACAGCAAACTGAATGTCTTTGGGTCGCAGACAAGACAAACACGACTTTGGAGGACATCGTCTTTCAGCTTTCGGAAACACTGACTAACATTCCTACAATTTTCTGATATTTTATCGACACACTAAGCAATTCCTGGAGAAAGAAAACAATCAGAAGTTGCAGCCCTCTCAGTGTAGTGACGCACTTCTGCCTCAGTGGATGGACCTTTGAGAGCGTCATGGGAATTGTAATAGCTGAGATTAAAATTGTGTTTATTTTGGATTAAGTTTGTAAGAAACATGGAAAGGATTTATTGGTCAAATTGGGAGTGATGATGACTAAATGTTTTCCCTTGTTAGAAGTATTTCCTCATAAACTTGTTCACATCTAACCTAACAACTAGAGAAGGAATGCACATTATATTTGTTAACCGCTCTGCAGAGCTCAGCAGGTGTTTCAACACATAGTAAGGGGATTTCAACCTGCAACCTACGAACCTGCTCTGCATCTGGCTTCTATTACTGACTCCCCCTACACCCCTCACCCCCTCACCCCGCGCCCACCCTCCCCACATCTCTCAGTCGTCCTGCAGACAGCTGCAGATACACTCGTTTGGACGTACAATGGACTAATTGGGTCAATCTGTGTGACTGTATCAATGACTTTGTAGGAGTCCGTTATCCTCCTGTACACACACACACACACACACACACACACACACACACACACACACACACACACACACACACACACACACACACAGTTTAGTGAAGAGACCACATTCTTGTCTTTTAGCCAAACATTACATATGTCCTCACTCTTTTCACACAAGACAGGAAAGGATTCTTTTATACAGGCCTCCTTCTTCCCCCTCCTCCTCTCCCTCCCCCTCGTCCTCCTCTTCCTCCTCCTCTCGGCTGGTAAAGGACGACGTGTTTAAAAGTTTTTTCCTCCTGCCTCTTTGTGTTAAATCTCTGTTTACCACTTTTATGTAGAGACCCTTTGTGTAAAGAAAGAATGGACGAGGGAAAACCACCTCCATCAAGATGTTGAGACAGAGAGTCAGTATTAGAGCTAACAGGAGTTTTCTCACTTTTCTTTTCCAGGTTTCTACTTCCTGTGACATCATCGCACCATGCCTGAGGGGTCACGGAGAGGCAGCCAGAGATCGCCTAGCAACACAGGTAATGAGAGGAGCATAACCTGCAGTTTTAAGCAGATTATGTCCCATGGATCAAGTTTTCTTCTTCAACCTGTTGATGCTTTGTACACATTGTATCTCCTGCTCGCTGATAGCTTCCTACACTGACTTTGTTCTAGAGCTTGTACAGAACAAAGCTTGAATTTTCCTGGACTTGTTACTGCACCAGGTAATTCACTATTACTGCCAAATGTTTCAAAACTTCTTAAAGTTTCTGAATAATGTAGTTTAAGAGTTACAACAAACTGTTTACCATTTAACAAACCACATGTGAGAAAATAATGATGATTTCTTTCAATAGACATTTATGGAAATGGATTGTTGGATGGATGGATTGTTGGATGGATGGATTGATAGATGGATGGACGGATGGGTGGATGGACTGTTGGATGGGTGGATGGATGGGTGGGAGGTTTGATGGATGGATGGATGGTTGATGGATGGTTGGATGGATGGGAGGTTGGATGGATGGATGGATGGATGGATGGATGGATGGATGATGGATGGTTGGATGGATGGGAGGTTGGATGGATGGATGGATGATGGATGGATGAATAGATGGATGGGAGGTTGGATGGACGGATGGATGATGGATGGATGAATAGATGGACGGTTGGATGGATGGGAGGTTGGATGGATGGATGGATGGATGGATGATGGACGGTTGGAGGGATGGATGGATGATGGATGAATAGATGAATAGATGGATGGGAGGTTGGATGGATGGATGGATGAATAGATGGATGGGAGGTTGGATGGATGGATGGATGATGGATGGATGAATAGATGGATGGGAGGTTGGATGGATGGATGGATGGATGGATGATGGATGGATGAATAGATGGATGGGAGGTTGGATGGATGGATGGATGATGGATGAATAGATGAATAGATGGATGGGAGGTTGGATGGATGGATGGATGATGGATGGATGAATAGATGGATGGGAGGTTGGATGGATGGATGGATGATGGATGGATGAATAGATGGATGGGAGGTTGGATGGATGGTTGGTTTGATAAATGGATAGATAAAAACATGTAAGCATGCTTTAAAGGGGGGAGAAGAGATAATATGACTTGTTTTTGACCAGCTGGGACCGATCTTTCTGATTATTCTGACGTCAAATGGCCAACAGGGAAATCAATGACATGAGAAATAATAATCGAAGCAGCTTTGAAGAGTTCAGTCACTTCTCAACATTAGTAGTTGTTTGTTGGGATTCTTTCCCATGAAGCCGGTGACCATTTAAAGTTATTTTAACCAGATTTATTTCTGTGTTTAGAGTCTCGACTCAACTTTCTCTCCCCGAGCTGTGACTTCCTGTTAGCAAACCAGAGAGAGGCCAGGCAGAATGACCTGCTATTACACACACACACACACACACACACACACACACACACACACACACACACACACTCATAGGCTCAGTAATGATGTGTAATTACTCTCAGCCACCATGCTGTTTAGTTGCTCGGCTGTTATATTGGCTTCCATAGTTAGCATTTACAAACACACACACATACATAACAAACACACCAGAACACACTGCAATTATCATGAAGGCAACAGATTTGTACACAAACACATCCACACGGTGTGTACACACAGCTCTGATTGTGACTTTCACTCTGTGCAGGAAGTTGTATGGTTTGTGGTGATAAAGTGTAGCACCGAACAATGTTATTGCCTAGAAACACACACACACGCACACACACACACACACACACACACACACACACACACACACACACACACGCAATAAAATGCCACACCAGATCTGTTGATTATAACCATAGAAAGGAACGAGGCAGAAAATAGAGAGAACGCCCAAGATAAGGCTGCAGAAAAACGGCTCGATGAACGATTGAATAGAAACAGAGAGGAAGAGGAGGAGGAGGTGGATGCTGAGGAGGAGAGGGAGGAGAGGGAGGCTGAGACGGAGGAGGTAGAGGAGGAGGAGAAGAAGGAGGACTCCACTTGTGATGGGAAGTAAGGGAGGTGAGCACCAGACGGAGGAGACGGAGAAACCGAAGAACATTTTTAGCTACAGTTGTGTTCTCGTCTCTGATTGGCTGGTCGCTGAAGCCTCCCTGCTCCTATTACTCTGATAACAAACAGAAGAAAGAAACAGGCAACAAACCAGGCGAGCTTTTTGGGACTGAAAACACGAAGAAAAATGAGTCAGGAAGAAAAGAAAAGTCAACCAGAGTGGTGTTGAATGTAGACTCAATGGAGCATAAAACTCTGTAAGGCAGGATTGTAAATGTGTTTCTTGTAAGTAGACATAGGAGTCAGATGCATTTTGATCTGAAAATATAAAAAGCCTTTGATGACTAATGGTAGCTGTCTGATGTGATCTAAGGGATTCAACTCAAATTGTAAAGATTTTAAATTATGCATGTTCTTTTTTAGTTTTGATTAATTATCCATTTGAAAGGACAAGAGCAAAAGTCATCGTATATTCTTACTAATGAATGGTTAAAAATGGTGCTTGGCTTTATAATTCGTATCAATAAGTATGCAATCAAACCCTGAATCAAGCTCTTTTGCACAAATGAGAACTGAGACAGTATCCTTTTATTTGTGTCTGACTTTGTCTATGGCGAGAGTTTACAGTGTACAATCTAACCCCGGTCTCCCTAACTCCTGTAAACACACGGACAGAACAGTGATGTAAAATTAGCAGATTGTTTGAGGGAGTTCACTGGAGGCACAAATGTAAACACAAGGAAACTGTGAGGATGTGTGTGTGTGTGTATATATGTGTGTGAAAGGTCAAAGGTCGGAGGGGACAGACGGTCACATCGGTTCTCTGTACTGTAAACGATGATGTGAGAGGATCCACTTCCTGTTTCTGTCTCCAGCAGTGGCATGTCAGTTTATCTCTGCTACAGTCTGAAAACACACGCACACACACGCACGCACACACACACACACACACACACACACACACACACACACACACACACACACACACACACACACACACACACACACACACACACACACACTTAACCTTACCAAGAGTGGACCATCATTCTTCAGTGACCAAGAGGGTACTGATGTTTCTGGTCACGTTAAAAATACAAAAATGAATAGGTCATATATTTTGAAGGTCTTAAACCATAATATTACTTAGAATGTGATTTTAATCTTTTAAGAAAGTTACTAGAGGGGACTTTCAGACTTTAGCTTTCTACATTGTCTCTCAAAGGCGACCATGACAATTTAGAAAATTAAATGAATTGAGAAAAGCTCAAATTATTCGCCCAATCCATTCATCCCGAGGGGTTAAGGAGCTTAATCCTTTAACAAATCCTCCGCTAAATTATTTTCCAACTGTAGGAGATGTCCAGAAAAGTCGAAACAGAAATAAAGTTAAAAATGTGGAGTCAGTGCTGCGTTCAGGTGCCTTAAATCCTTCACATCATCAGTAGCAGCTTGTTTGTTTTGTCAGAGGGAGTTTAAAGGAGCTGACCTCAGAAACCAAACCCTCTGATCCTCCACACGTCAAACACTCTCTGACTGTTTGTCTCTCAGTCTCAGATGCGGTTGGCCGATCGTCGTCTCAATCTAAACTCCTCTTCATCTTCCTCGCCACTCGTTCTGCCTCGTTGAGGTTCCTGGATATGCTTGTTCACGGGGTTTTCCGCCAAGCTGCTGAGTGATTCCCTGACTGAACGCCTGCATGAATGACCAAAACATGGAATTTTTTTTTTAATTGCAAGCAGCTGCAAATCTGAAAGAAACAGATTTAAAAAAGGTTGCTTTTAATATTAACGGGTATGACTACTGTTAGTCAGACTTTTTACATATATTTTTAAGTCTATCCCTCTTTTAATCACCCTTTTTTGCATGTTTTAGGGGGTCACCAGAGGAGGTTTGTGACCCTGTAGAAACCAGCTCTCTCAGAACGCTCCGTTTTGGTGTGTGTGTCTCTTTAAATGCAATGAGCCCCCCCTGAGTTTTCCCGGTAGACATCCCTCCTTCGATAGCGGGAATAAAAATGGCGGACCTGCGCAAAAGTGTTGCTCTATGCTGGGGGTGGAGTCCATGGTTGGAGATACCAGGGGAGGGGAGGGGATTTTTTTTTTACCAGAATCCCACTGTGACATCACAAGGAGAGCACATTTGAAACAGAGCATTTTTCTCTGTGTTGTAAGACTTATGCAGACCACAAACAAAGTACTGGTTTATTTCACATGCTGTGGGTCTGTAGACACTCAGGTTACCCAAATATATGTTCAAAAACACTGTCAACGTGGATTTTTCACAATATGTCCCCTTTAAGACCCACAAACAGAAACTGTCAAAATGATGGAAATTCCACTTAAATTGTCAATGAAATAATCTCAAGTCTTAAATCTTAAATCTTCCGGCGAACAATGAAGTCACTGAATCAGCACTTTCAGCTGAGAACAGAATATAAACGAGAGACTGCAGGAAACTCACTAATGAGGAACATCACTGCCTTTTGTCTGGACCTCAATACGAGTAGTTAAATCTGACACGAGAAAAAATCCTCTTCAACAAAGAATTTGCTTTTTCGTGATGTTAAGAGGTTTTTTAAAGATGTTTTATTTCTTTGTTTTCAGACCCTAAAAGTGTCCAATAGGTCAGAATCAGCTTTTCTAGCTAAATATGCTCACACATACAGAGTTTGACTTTGATAGACTCTGCTCTTTATGTACAAAAGCCAGTAAGCTACAGCCAGTGTGATAACAATTAGCATGCTAATAAGCTGATTGATTCCCCGCCAGCTTCAATGTCATCTTTTGTTAATGTTTTGATGAAGAGCCCCCTTGTGGTGGAATTGACAAACTGTGCGTTTAAGTTGCTTACCTAAAATGTTTATTTTAACCCCAGTTACTCTCTTTGTGTGTTTGTCTTCTGTCCCTGGATGTTTATATTTAGCAGTGGTTCTCAAACAGTTTACTTCATATTGAACCTTTAAAGGGCAGCATATGTATATAGAAAACAAAGTTTCATGTAGTCGTGTACATGCACAGATGTTTCTCACAGGAGCTCGATGGGTTTCAGTTTGTTTTAGAGCTTCTCAAACACGCTGGGATCTGTTTTTTTTTTCTAAGAAACATTCGTGCTGAAGCTGCAACGTGTTGCATCACTGTTGAACACATAATAACAGCGAGGAGCTGCTCTCTTATTACTGTAATCACACTCACTGGAATTTACTCCACCTTATAGTTTCATGGCGTGTGTTTAAAGGGGAATTCCACCTTAAAAATGATCGCAGCTCACTGACTTCAGACACGTGGTGGAAAAATGATTTCTAAGAGTAGGATGATAGATCCAAACGTCCTTACATACGTTTGAAATGATGGGCTGCATTATCGACTAACTTAAACACGTCATATTTTCCTTTCTGAAGTTGCTTACAGGGGAAAAACACACATTGTAGAATATTATATAATGAAACCGTAGAAACTCCACCAACATGCCATCTGAACGCTAGAGAAGCATAAATATATAGCATGATGTGGGTTCATGAAGAGTTATGACGCTCTATCTTTTATCTTAATCTTAAAAAAAGAAGTGTTAGACTCTGCTGAATGCTCCGCTCTCAGTTAAAAAATAATTATGCACTTAAGACCCTTTCCACTGTAGGTGTGACCGTATCCGTCAGAGCTCCCTCTCTCTCTGTGTGGATGTGTTTGAAGGTTTTATGATGTCAGCCTCAGAGTCCCGCTCAAACTTACATAACAGAGACAGAGTTCCCCCATGATGTGGCGTTAAAGGTCCTGGTACTTGTCAGACTTAACAACAGTAGAGCAAGATAATGAGCAGGCGGTGTCATGTTTGAGGATTGTCCACGTGTTCGACAACATGATGGTTTTAAGACCCTGAGATATTATGAAGGAGTTCCTCAAGGAACAAACTCGGGTCCTCTAAAGTTATGATTATAGGTTCAGTGATCGAGGCCTCTCAGGTTGATCACTTGTGGTAAGAACAGGTGTGTTATGACAATCTCAACAGGGAGCTGCTTGGATATCTTAAGTTTGAACAGAAGCAAGTTAACAGGACTGAAAATAGCGGTAAAAAAAACGTAAAGGTCTGTGTTGGAGGGAGCAGAGTTTTTATTGGTTAGTCCAGGGTGCTGTCTAGCACAGCCAGGCCTCGTGATCTCCACATTGTGCTTTAATAGTGCAGGGGAAATGTCCAGCTGAAAAGACAAGATTAGATAAGATATATCTGTATTAATCCTGGAGGAAATTCAGCAGCACTCAGAGTTGTTTTGATTTTTTTTTAAACCAATGACAGTTTTGGGCGGGCCAATCACAGGATGCAGCAACAGTTCCTGGAGACAAAAGTGTTGGGATGGAACGTGTTTTGGTAATCTTTTCCATGTTGGGATCAGGAGATTTAAATGACTAAATCCTTGCAAAGAAAACAGCAGATAATAGAATAAGAAGACAGAAGGATTTCATTATGAAGTCTGCGTCAAAACTCGGCAATTTACGCAGAGGTTTCAAGCTAAGACGTTGGTGTTGTTTTTACTAATCAAGAGACACTGTTGCTTAAACAGCAGTCACGTCCGGATGTTTTGTTGTTGTCCAAAGCAAGTTGAGCCAAATCTAAATCAATGAGAGCGGGGTTGACCTCTGTCTGAATGAGTCTTTTAGATACAATGAGACATAACTGAATCGTTGCAGCCATTTCTCAATTAATTCAACAATTAGTTTGGAAATTGGTGAACCAGATTCTTTATTTCTTAGAAATTATGGTCAGATTTATCTGATATCAGCTTGTCAATATGAATATTTTGTGGTTTCTTTACTTGTTTTATATCTTTAGGAGGTCATCTTTGGTTCTTTGGGAAGTTCTGAATCTCATTTTCATCGTTTTTTAAAAACATTTTAAACACCTTGTGGATTCATACAGAAAACAATGTGTTAGTGTCAGTCCTACAGGGGACACCTGTGTCTCTCTGCAAATGATTTGTAGGTTTTATTCACACTGCAGACTGTGTGTGTCTGAAGGTGTGCCTGAGAGTATGTAAACGGGAAATACATTGAAATGCACCAAACCACATCCTGTGCCACCCTTGAGTCAGGTTCACACACTCTGTCTTCTTTCTCAATGTCTCCTACACTCACGTACTTCAGATAAGCACTGCACGTTTGATTACCCATTATGATCGTTTCCATTGTCCTGAAACTCAAACCAAAACCTGATTCTTACTGTTACCATGGAAACTAAATCTGACTCCCCAAACAGCTGGTTTCCAAGTCCCAACAGAGTTACTTGTCAAACTGGTCCTCATAAAAACAGAAGTTCGTACAAGCGTGCATGCACACAGCCAACAAAACAAACAGGAAGTCACACATGTTGAGACATTTTTTTATCAGTCTGAGTGTGACTGAGAGACTTCAGTCAGACTTTAACGGTGAACAGACGTGAGTCAGACTTTTTAACAGCATGCAAACTGTCTGAAACACAGAGAAGTGCACAGTAACTGTAAGTACAATGACTGTCTGTATCTGTGTTTCTAAATAGATTTGTACTTATTGATCTGTTGGCGTAAACTTGCGAAGGTTAGACTATTTCGTCTGGTTGGTTTGATTAATTTGTTTTTAAGATTATTTGTCTGCAAACTTTTACTGCAGAAAAAATAGAAAGGTCTGCACACTGTTCATCTCCCAATGAGCGACTTTACTAAGGGCGACGCTTTGGATCGAAACGTTGGCCTTAATAAAGTTCCTCAATGGAAGCTGAAGGGTGTGCAGACCTTTCTAATTGTTCTGCAGTTTATACATGTTTTGTCCTGCACGCTCTTGCAATTTGCTTGAAAGTGTGCACACTATTTCTTTTTCTCTTTTCGCAAACTTTTCCTCTACACAATTTTGTAATCATGAAATCAGAAATGTGTCTCTAAACATGCGTTATATGTTGGAATAAAGTAGCTGTAAACTTGTGAAATGACTGAGATCTGTCGTTGACTGAATATTGGATTTAGACCGTTAAAACGTTAATCATGAGTTTGAGTTTCAGGTTTTTATGGGCGGGGCCAAATAGGGGCCTCAATGAAGCACTCGGGTTCCTTATGAATAATCCCACCCCTCTATCACTACAACGATATACAGTGAAAGCACTGAGCGCTACGGCATCTTCTGTTCTATCAGTTCCAGCGTTACAGGCTGCATTTCTGCTAGCTAGCTTCCTAATATAGTTACAGCTGATACAGTACCAATGATCTGGGTCCAGATCTTTTCCCGTTCTTTGTCTCTCTCTCTCTGTGTGAACATTTCTCTCTCAGCTGATATGGTGATGATGATGTGACGAGGTCGGCACTCACCCATGTCAGCACTGTTTATAACGAGAAGATGGAGTCATGGTGGTTTCAATCCTGGAGCAGAGCCAGACCTGATAAGAAATAGAGGGAGAGACGGGGGAGGGAGGGAAAATTACAGTGATCTCATCAGGAGTAAGGACAGCTCCGCTTCTTTAGACGAGCACATCGTTACACAAATGTCCAGACACTCTCATGTCGGAGCAAGAGCCACTTCATCCTTAAACGCTTTGACGTGACTCACGTCTGAACTGAATGTGTCACAGTCAGACACTAAACACAGAGAATTTAAACGATCCTCTGATATCTGCCCTCCATAGATCCTTAAATATATTCTCAAACACGCAAAGAAAATAAATCAGTGTAGTAAACCAGGAAACTTTATGAAAGAGCCAACTCGATGTTACAAGACTTTTTCCTCATGTCAGATTTAAATACTTTAAATGAAGTCCAGAAGGAGACACTGATGTTCCTCATTAGTGAGTTTCCTGCAGTCTGACTATTTCATGGTGTTCTTGGCTGAAAGTGCTGATTCGTTGGCTTTATTTGGTGTTTTGTCATGGATTTAGGGCTGCCACAAGTCATTAATTTTGTCGACGATTAAAATAGAAAGGCTGTCTAAATAATCTGGATCCTATTCTTCTAACGTTTGGAGGCCTATATGAAGGTTTTGGGTCAGCTTCGGTAGATTTCTTAAAGCCTGCAGCAGAGAAACAGGATGGTAATGGTTGCAATGTAATCCATGGGGGTAAATGCTCGCTATCACAGTCTGTCCACTAAAAGTTCTTTTGTTTGTCACCGACAGGCTCAAATTGTTTTCCTAAGTGTCTTGACGACATTACAGAAAGGATCCTTACATAGATACAGGCTTTTGTTAATGGATACGTTTCCATTCTAATAAATGTATGAACACGTCTGAAGCTGCTGAAATAATTTTGTTAAGTGAAAGTGCAGAGTTGCAGTGTTTTGATGTTTTCCAGAGTGACTTTTCGTCACTGAGGCTTCAGGGTTAACGTTCTGATTGGATTGATTCAGGTTTGTGATTCTTATCGACATGCTCTTGAGTTTAATATCGACACGTTTGCTGTGACTGTAGCTACAGATTTACTGCATTTTATCATCGTGTTCATGGTTCTCATGGGAAAGAGGAACTTCACCATCAACCTTTCTTGTCCTGTAATAAGCTAAATGTATAAACTCAATATTTTTGCACCGTGCAAAAAAAAGAGAAAGCTCATTAGAAACAGGATGCATGGATGAAGTCAGTTATTTGTACACACACACGCACGCGCACGCACACGCACACGCACACGCACACACACACACACACACACACACACACACACACACATCCTTACTGACTCACCCGTCTGTGATGCCGGCTGAGAACCAAAGTATGTTTGAATGCCATGTCTAAATAAGGCTGTAAACTTCTGCTGATCAGTGTGTGTGTGTGTGTGTGTGTGTGTGTGTGTGTGTAGCACTTCACTTCAGCTGTTTGTGTCTGAGAAATAGCACACAAATGAGCGTGAACATTGAAAACAAACGGCTGTGCATGGTGTCATTTTAATGCTGTTGAGCTTTATTTTGGTTTCTTGTGCTGGTAAATGAATTTCTTTATCTTGAAAAATAAACGGCTAATGTAAGAAATCAGGATGGCGACAGCTTACATGCAAAACTGAGGCTACACAAACCCTCACTACAACAATGTTTGAATTGGTGTTTTCATTCATGCACAAAACTCCTGAAAATTCCCCGAGATGTTCGGGGAGAGCTGCATGTCTGAACGCAAACAGCTGTATTTTTCAACCCGACTTAGCCAAGACTTTTTCTAGCCAGCTGTTTAGTGAAATGTCCACATGAAGTGAGCTGAAGGAAATATTCAGGAAGACTCATCGCGAGTGAGCAGGCGGGGTCGATGACATTCAACTCTTCTTTTAAACTGTGACTACATCCAATTACACACAGCACATTACACATTAAATTCAGTCTGTGTGTCACCTGGCAACTTGCTGCTGCCATGTTCACACCTGAAACAATGGTGACAGTAGAAGTATGTCTGCTAAATGATAGACTTGCTAACGTTAGTTTAGCATGCTTATGTGGACAATCTCCAGTTTGCAGAGACAGCAAACACACACTCCTCCTCTTTCAACATGAAACAAACTTCATGTCTTTGAATTTAGTGACCGCGACTGCAGGGTTGTTGGGTTTGATGTTTCAGCACAGTCCACTAAATTCAAACATGATTTTACAAAATGTTATGGTGGTTTTCCAAATTAAACCTCCATCATCTCTTCATGTGGAACAAAGAACAACAAGTCTTTAAACCACAGGTCTGCACCACACTCACCATGTGTACATACCACATGTATGAGGAGGTTAACTGCTTTACAACACTGCTGGCAGCTGGGAAAGCCATTCCTGTAAGAACCTGTGCTGTTACAAGCTGAAAAAAGGAGGAACGAAAACCTGATGAGGATCTTATGGGTGCCTATCGGAAAGCGTTCTCAGTTAACACTCTGCATTCGGGAATTCCTCCTGCCAGGATGTCTGGAATTTAAACACTAATGAACTTTAAACACTTGCGCAGCTCTCGTCTCGCTGCCTGCCGTGCGGACAGGTGTGTTCCTGTCTGCGAGGAAACTGGAAATGATGTGATTACAGGGTGTCGTGAAGTTGTAACCAGGGGAAATTATATAATTATGATTTTAAATAGGGGAGAAGGTGTTTTATGAGAACAGAAAAATGGGAGATTTTCAGCCCAGAAACCTGGAAACTGTCAATCTGTAAGCTCGTTAAAGACGTGCACACAGACACCGCGAGGCTGGTACCACCAGAGAACAAAACCAGACTAACACACTTATTTTTAGTACAGAGGAAGGTGTTTTAAAATTGTTTTTGGGCCTTTTTTGCATTTATTGGATAGGACAGGGGCTGCATGTGGTTCAGTGGTTAGTGCTGCTGCCTTACAGTGAAAAGGTTCCTGGTTTGAATCCCCGTCGAAGAGGGGGAATGCGTGGGTTCTCTCCGGGTACTCCGGCTTCCTCCCATGGTCGACCGGTATACAGCCCTGTGATTGACTGACGACCAGTCCAGGGTGTACCCCGCCTCTCGCCCAATGACAGCTGTGATCAGCTTCAGCTCCCCGCAACCCCAAACAGGAAAAGCAGTATAGATAATGGATTGATGGATGCATAGGACAGCTGAAGAGAGACAGGAAATGTTGGGAGGAGAGAGAGCGGAGGATGATGTGCAGCAAACGGCCGAGGTCGGCTTCAAGCCCATGGCCGCTGTGATGATTCATGAGATGCAAACACACTTGGAAGAGTTCTGCATGAAAGTGTTTGAGAATTTAAAGCCCACTAAAGGAAGAAGTAACTCTGAATGCACCTTTAAAGATGTGTTCCTCCTTTAACATCAACAGACTCACTAAGGGAAGAAAACACTTTTCACTCTGCTGCACACACACTTCCTGTTTACTCTGAGAAACACAGCTGCAGATAAACTTTGATTTAATAAAGAGAAAATGATTTGATATATTTGAAGCGTTTGTTGTTGTTGTTCGTTCTTCCTGCTTTGGCTTGAAATCATTCAGGTATGCTGCTGCATGGAGGTGTTTTAGCTTCGCCAGCTGGTTTTGGGAAACACTTAGGTAGAAGTGCAACACGCACAAAACACGAAACACGTTTGTTTTTGTGTTTACTACAGAGCCAGCTGTTCAATAATTGCTTTATGTCTTGACACCTTTCTAGAAAAGGAGACCTACTCAGATGCTTTTAAAGGAAGAAGGTGCAACTTTTTGATCCAGTAGGTGTCGCCCTTGAGCTCCAGCATGAAACCAAAACAAACTGCTGTTTGGCCACACCTCCTCCATACTGAAGCCTCCGCTCTCCTACAAAGACACACCTCCAACCTCTCTAGATCCTCGCTTGTGTTGTTCTTACTCTCTGATGTTCGTCGCTTTGGATAAAAGCGTCTGCTACATGAATTGTAAAAGCTAAAACAGAAGAAGACTCTTCCTGTTTTTGTTTGCGTTTATTTGATGTTACTTGATGTTTTAACCGGCTTTCAAACTAAAGTCTTTTCATCTCTGTTTGTGTCTCTGCAGCCGCCAAGCGTCCCTCCTCGGTCTCGTCTCTGAGTGGGATTGTGGGTCGGATGATGTCATCCGGCGAGCGAGGAGCCTCGTCCTCCTCCTGCACCTCGGTCAACACTGTCTGCTCTGACGGCGAACGTCCTGCCTCCCTCTCCCTCTCCTCCTCTGCGTCTTCTGTATCCCTACAGGACACTTCCCACTCCTCCTCCTCTTCCTCCTCCTCCTCTTCCTCCTCTCTGCCGTATGGCACCGTGCCGACCTACAACACCTCCTCATCATCTTCCATGCCGAAGAGGAACGGCTCCGACATCAGCCTGGATCTGACTCCTCTTGTCACGCCACATGGAGGAGGAGTTCCTGGAGGAGGAGGAGTTTGTGTGGTCAAGGCGTCAAGTGGAGGCCAAACCCATAATGGACAAGTAGCCAATCAGGCGGCAGCAGCAGTGGCGACGCCCAGACAGCTCTCCCGGCTGGAGCGAGTTGTTATGGAGATCGTAGAGACAGAACAGGCGTACGTCAGAGATCTGAAGAGCATCGTGGAGGTAAGAGGGTAGAGCTCGACTGACTGACCACTGATAGAAATAAATAAGCAGACGTGTTGTCGCCGTTAGCCAGGAGGCTTAAGACCCGCCTCAACTCCAACTCTCTTGGTCTTTTAGTAAACTGATCCAAAGTGGAGATCTCTTCAGAAAGCAGTGGGTGGCATCACTAAGATGTTGGCGTTTTGTACAGTCTATGGATGTGACATGACAACAGCCATAAAAAATATACAGACTTTACCTTTAAGAGCTCAGAATCAACAGTAAACATCGTAACTGACAGATTATCGGCAGGAAGTGACGGTTGACCACCTCACAGGTACAGTCAGTGGTTAAAAGGACGCTGAGTGTGTGTGTGTGTGTGTGTATGTGTGTGTGTGTGCGTGCGTGCGTGAGAGAGTGTGTGTGTGAGAGAGTGTGTGTGTACGGGAGGAGCTAGCTGTTGCCCTGATTTACTGGCCAGGTGTGAATGCCTCTGGGCCTGTTTACCTGCAGCTGGTGTCCACACACACACACACACACACACACACACACCAGTCAAACACCTCCTCCGCCCTCTATTGCATCATGGGTAGACGTTTATTAATTAAGTCTTCATTGTTAAAGATATTTTTGGGGCATTTTTAACTTTATTGGATAGGACAGCTGAAGAGAGACAGGAAATGTTGGGAGGAGACGTGTGGGGGGATAACATGCAGGAAAGGGCCGATGTCGGGTCCGATTAGATCCATCAGCTACTGCGATTAGGACTACAGCCTCTGTACATGGGCCGCGCGACATACCCACTAGGCCATCCGGCGTTGGAAAGAGTCTGAAATCAGGGAGAGAGAGAGTGGGGAATGACATGCAGGAAAGGAGCCACAGGTCTGACTCAAACCCGAGCGGCCGGCTTGGAGGACTACAGCCTCTGTACATGGGGCACGCGCACTAACCACTACACTACCTAAAGGAATTACTTTATTTATCCTCGTTCTGTCTAGTCCAGATATTTAGTTTCTTTATTGTCAAGAAGTTTAATGTAACCCTCTGCTTAGGTAGTTTGGTAGTTTTTAGACGTTAACATTTAGGAACGATGGATGCTCTTCACCTGAGAGGAAACAGAGTTTTATCGTGTTTATTCCTTCTGCACTGATCATAAATCAGTCGGTATTTCATGCCAACAAAGGAATGTCTCGGAGTTCTTTTGTCGAGTAAAAAAAAAAACGTTTTTCAAAGAGAAGTTTGAATGAAAAATAGTTTTTGAGAGAATTTGCTGACTCGGTTGTTTGATTGTGTGAGACTCATCCATCATTGGTCCAGGTGCAGCAGGAGTCAGCCGGGCAGAGTGTGTGTGTGTGTGTGTGCGTGTGTGTGTGTGTGTGTGTGTGTGTGTGTGTGTGTGTGTGTGTGTGTGTGTGTGAGTCCGTCTGTCAGGTTGGAGTGTGAAACATCCTTTTGAAGTGAAAGAGAGAATTTACTGCTGCTTTCATCCTCTGCCATGAGACACAGTCTCTCTCTCTCTCTCTCCTGCTCCCTCCCACACACACACACACACACACACACACACACACACACACACACACACACACACACACACACACACACCCTCATGGCTCGCCTGTCATCAGGTGTATCAGCTGTCTGTCAGTTTCTTCTCTCTGACCTTCTTCAGAGGTCGGTCCTCCAGCTCTCTCTCTCTCATCACCTCATCTTTCTTCTTCATTGGTTAATCCTCCTCTCTCTCTCTCTCTCTCTCTCTCTCTCTCTCTCTCTTTTCATCCACATTTAAAAACTGAAGACTTCTATAGTACTGGTCTGATATTTGATTGATTGATTTGTATCCGTCATCTGTAGCAGTTGTAAGCCTGTAAAAACTTCGACCAATGTCTGCCACAAGGTACCAATCTGATGAACCAATCACACGCCTCCCTGTCTCCCTGCTCGTTCTCTACCCCTTGCGTGCACGAGCCCACTATAATATAAAATAAACAGCGTTTTAAAGACCAGAGGTAGCAATGCACAATTAGAGATGCACCAATTGACTTTTTTCAGTTCTGATCCGATACATGTACCGATACTTTTATATTTGTAACTAATAATGTTATTGTTGTTGTTGGTATGATGTGTGAGTCTACACAAAGCTGTAGTTTGTGCTGGCTTCACATACACACAGGAAGCAGCAACAGCTGTTTTGAAATGAAATCTTTTCCACTGAAGTGTAACCATCGTACTTTGGATCACATAGAAGGAGCTGTTCCACCTCATCTGAACGTCGTCATGGAGACGATTTGTGGACACTTCTTACAGTTCAGTCTGAACAGTCAGACTGTGCGAGCTGAGAGTGTTTGAAGTGTTAAACCATCTTTCTTGATCTGTGACGTGGATCGGCACCGTCAGTCCGATCCACGTCTGATACGTAAACTACTTCAATATCGGACCCGATACCGATTGAAGGTCGGCTCGGTCCCACCGCTACACACGATAAAGCTAAATGACTAATCATAGTGCACAGAGCGAGCGTAATGCAGCACGTTGAAAGTGCAGAAGTTATTTATTCGTATTTGTCTCTATAAACAGATATCTGCATGAAAGTGAAGCTAACCTGATGTCTCAGACTGCATGTCGTCGCTTTGAACTTCACACAGTTTAAGTTCAGTGTCAGAACTCAGAGCGACAATCTCAGAATTCCTCTCTGCCCGATGGAAAGGGGGTTTGATAGATGATAGCTGTGTGTGTGTGTGTGTGTGTGTGTGTTTATGTGTGTGTGTGTGTGTGTGTGTGTGTGTGTGTGTGTGTGTGTGTGTGTGTGTGTTGTCCTGTAATGTAAGCCTTCATTCCTGCTGCTCTCTGTATTTGAGGTTTAGCTGAAGTCTGGTTTTGATTGAGGCTACATGATGTCACGCTCACTGGGAATCTGAACCAACTACCATAATAGGCCTGTGTGTGTGTGTGTGTGTGTGTGTGTGTGTGTGGTGTGTGTGTGTGTGTGTGTGTGTGTGTGTGTGTGTGTGTGTGTGTGTACAGGGAGAAGGAGTAGGAGAGAGCCGCTCCTCTGTCACTAACAGACACGTTTCTTTAAACTCTTTAAGAAAATGTCTCCGACAGTTTCACACCTCGTTACATCTCTCCAATCGATTTTCCTCTTTTCACTAGTATTTATGTACGCCTATTGAAGTTTGTTTTGAGCTGTCCTCTGCCTTCTTTCAACATTTGTTTTGAATGTAAGTGATTAAAATATGAGAAAGAAGTGAAATAAAGTCACCAGATTCAGAGTTTCTCGTTCTTTCCGAGAGAGAGAACTCGGTTGTGGAGCGAACATGAGACGCTGGGTGCTGCAGGGATCCTGCTGCTGACCTGCAGCCAAGTGGGACAGGAAACTAAGGGGGGAGGAGAAGGGGGGAGAAATAGAGAGATGGGGAGAAAACAGATGACGAGGGGAGGAAAGAGGGAAAGCAAAAGAGAGGATGAGGAAAGACGAGAGTGAAGGGGGGAGAAATGTTTGGATCAGAGGAAGATCAGGGATAAGAAAGAAGACAGAAGAGAAACAGAGAGAAGCGGAGGGATAAGAAATGCAGATTGTTTATGTAAGGGAAGGAGAGAAAGGGCTAAATAACGAAGAGTAAGACGCGACAAGTTAGGAAAGAGAAAGACAATCACAAAGAAAAGGGCAACAGAGAGAGAACGAAGACAGAGAACAATGTGAAGAACCAAAAGGAGGGGAAAGTTTGGTTGAAAAAACGTTTCTTTGAAAATCAGGGGTGCAAAAAGTTGTAGAAGTGAGAGAAACAAGCGAAAAGGAAAAAGCAACGGAAATGACAGAAAAGAACATGAAGTGAAAAAGGAGGAGGTGGGGGGGGGGGGTTTGGGGAACAAGAAGGGGCAGACGATGAGGGAACGGAGCGGGGATGAGTGACTGAATAAAGAAAAGTGAGGATTAAACAAAGACAGAGTGAGCAGCTGTTAAAACGAGTCGTGGCTGGGTTGAACTTCACTCTGCAGCAGATTCGTCATTTACATTCACTCACACTAATCATGAAGCAAAACCACATCTATGAAAAACTCTCATCAGTGAATCTGTCATGGAAACTCTGTTAGCATAGTGGTTACATACTGTACAGAGGCTATAGTCCTTGAAACGGCCGGGTTCGAATCCGACCTGTGGCTCCTTTCCTGCATGTCATTCCCCACTCTCTCTCTCTCCCAGATTTCTGACTTTAAACTCTCCTTCATCAGGAGGGATTCATCGATCAGTAGCTGCGTGTTTACTGAGGAGTTTTTGATATGAATCGAACTCTCGACATGTGAAGAGATGTTCCGCACGATGTGCATCGGCCAACTGACAGAAAATATCAATACAACAATTCATTTAGTGAGGAACATCAGAGTGGAAGGGCGCACTCACACTGTGCAATCTGTACCGTGCCCAAGCACACTACACCCCTAAAGTCCAGTTCTTTGACTAGTGAGCGATCAGTGCTCAAGCACTTGGCCCTGGCACGCTTTGAAGAGGAGTGCTTCGGCACGGTACAGTTCATGCACGAGCACGAGCACGAGCACGAGCATGGGTACACAACTTGGACAGCCTTCATTCTGGAGAGTGTTCTGGCTGTATCTGACCACAGTGACAGAGTTTAGGTAAGGAGGAGTCGAGAACAAGAAGTCATCTTTCAGACAAATGCGGTCCAAATTCAAAAACTTTTTCTTTCCCCTGTAAAAGTTTCGTAGAGTTTACTGTACTCACAGGAGGTGTTACCTTTAGTCAAAGGTCAACAATCACCTGCAGCCTTGTGCTCCAAGGGGCCTCAGGGCATCGGCAGGAAAGTCTCTATGACACGACTGAAATACACATCGATCTGACATCAACTTCCATCTGTGACAGTTTTGAAAAGGAAAGGACGCTTTACATCAGAATACACAAACAAGTCCATAATCTGAGGTGAACAGGTGGGTTTTTGTCTAAGGATGAAGGTGGTGGGGGCTGCCACACTGAAGGCTCTCCCCGAGAGTCAGCGGGTCAGTGTGAGAGCAAACCAGTGTCTGAAGATCGGAGGTTCGTGTTGGGAGTGTAGGGTTGAGGAGGTCAGAAAGGTACTGGGGGAAAAGGCCAGGCTGAGCTTTGTAGGTGAGGAGGAGAAGTTGCAAAAAACGCCTTTAGTGGAAACAGGCCGTAATGCATTTGACTTCTTCATGCACAGATTTAAGTCACAGTCCCCGAGGCGGTCAGACAGCAGATTACCGGGCTCTTTATACCACATCACATCGAAACAACAACAATAGTACAGCATCTGTAAACCTCTCCAGGTACGAATCTCCAGCTTCATATTTTGAAGCGTTTGGCCGCTGACCGAGCTGTTTCATAACTTTGGAATGAAAATTGGCCGCTATACATCAACACCTCAAGTTTGAAGATCATTCTGAATCGACCCTGTTTGCTCAGTAAAATCTAAATGTTCCAGTTTGGGTTTCATATCTACTCGTTTCATTTGTCTCTGTAGATTTCTATTTTTCATGTCTTCCTGTATGATTTTTTAGACCCCTCCTCTCTCTGTGACCCACTTTCAAACAAAGACTCCCCTCTCCGTCATTCGTCCCCCTTTCCTTTAACTCTCTTTCTTTCGTCCATTGTTTTTTCGCTCTACTTCTTTCATGTCCACTCTTCTTCTCCTCTTTTCCTCTCGTCTCTGAGATGTTTGTTTTCTCTGCAGACTGTAGCATCCCTCTCTCTCCTCTTCCTCATTCCTCACGTCTTCTCCTCTTCATCATCCCGTTGAGCTCTCTCATTTGTCACTCATCTCTCTCTCTCTCTCTCTCTCTCTCTCTGTACCCTCCAGTGTGTGTGTGTTTCCTGTTGCCTTTAAAAGGTGATGAATGTGGCCAAGGCCTCTCATTATATGCCTCATTATAGACACACACACACACACACACACACACACACACACACACACACACACACACACACACACACACACACACACACACACACACACACTTCTTGTTTCTGTAGCCCATTTTGAGTCAAGAGGTTTGCTGGTTTTATTTTACGTGTTTGTTTGTACAAAATAAAAAGTGTGGAGTCACAGACAAAATACACAATCGTGACAAATGTGTAACACACACATACACACACAGAGCACCTTTCACTGTACACCAGTTGACCAATCAAAAACCTGGGCGGAGCTAAACAACCCCCCTTGCTGTTTTTCAGTATGGATACTTTGGCGTACATTGTGAATTAACTTGTTCAGTGTTTCAAATAGAGCACAGCTGTTGTGTAGTAACAGGAAATGCTCGTTGCAACGCTTCCCTTCTTCCTCTTTCTGTTCTTCTTCTGTGGCTGTGTCCGAAACCGCAGACTTTCAAACTATTCATACTAAACATGACGTCACATTAAGTGTGTAGTAGGACGCCAAATCATAGTATGCATCGTTGTGTATGCAGGAAATAAGCATACTAAATCTTAAGGATGAAACAGGAGCACACTGGTCATACTTACCCGCACCACAATGCATTGCGGCTCTCAGACTGTCCAATCGCAAAGCTCGCCAGCTGCATACAAATATAAATAACCGTACTGAAGTAGATTTTATATGTTGCCTAATAATATTTACTTATCTGTAACAAACTGATGTGTGCAGTTGTTGA